>CM040404.1:6705941-7065941 GCA_022702515.1 Ilyophis sp. 1 JC-2022 | reverse complement strand
TGTGCGAGCCTTGGAATGCTTCGGAAGCGCAGATTGCATTAAGGAAACGCAAGACTCTGCGGGGGGTGGGGGGGGGGGGGTGTCGGTGTCGGAATGCATCTAGTGTCAGTCGGCCCCCTATGAAGCCAGTTCAGTTGGCAAAAAAAACTAAAAAATAAACTCCAGGTGGACATTCTTAGGCGAGTATCTGGTAAAGGTGCAGATGGGTCATTATTTTTAGAAAAGACACTTTAAAGCGAGCGCGGTTGAATCCCTGCTTGCCCCAGGGACCTGACTCCCTGTCCGAGGAGATTAACGCAGGGCCTTTGGGACTTGCGGACGCTGGATTGACAGATTACAGATGAGTGTCCCCAGGGGGCACGAGGTACCCACCATCTGGGAGTCGCCGGAACAGCCCGGATAGGATTAATCTGTGTAAAGATGAAGCGGATGAAGTGGCGTCCGTTCCAGTTCAGTTGAACACTGAGTTAGTGGAGGTTTCCACACCTTGGCCTCTCACTGGAGCCAGGCGAGAGCGATCCTCTCCAGTCAGACCAACAAGAGGCTCCCAAACTTTCGTTTTCATTTTAAAATCAGCAACACATTTACACCCAATAAACGTGAATAGTGAAACGAGGGTTATTGTATAATCAACCACTTGAATTTATCAATTAAATGCTGCAAAACAATGAGATTACAACTCACAGCCGCCCTGTGGCCAATTGAAACCTCCTGGACACCATTGTGGGCGGAGCCATTGTGTGCTACTATCTGTAACTCACTGATTTTAACTCACTGCCTTCTAATTGGTTCACACATGGCAGTGATTGACAGCATATGGTTGCTCCGCCTTTTATGAGGCTCACAAAGCCTCACTATCCCATCGCCGCCGTCCAGTAGGCTACGGGATTTGGGATTTGGGAATGCTGGCTTACAGTATTCCGCTTCCTTTGGCTTCTTGTCCCTATCATCCTTCACACCATGGAAAACGGATGAGAAACGGCTTAAGAATGAAGGAATAAACGGAGATTGGCAGAGCTGGAGCTGTCCATGGAAGTGATTTCTCCTTCACACGCTTTCTTTCATGAAGAACGAGTAAATTCCGGGGCTTTTCTGCTTTATATATATATATATATATATATATATATATATCCCATCAGGCTGTTTAAGAAAATAGGGCTTTGCCGTAACCGACAACAGCAGCTGTATTGGAGAGGAACATTCCAGGGCGGTGATTTCGAATCAATTAACGATGCCTACATTTCTGAGCTTATTCATTATGTGCAATTACACAGCGTTCAGATGAAAGGGCAAGCAGCTCTGATCAATTGGCTTTTGATTAGCGCCGCCGTAATCGCCCTGCGATGCTAAATGTCACACTCTGCTGCAGCTGCAGTTCCTTCTGAGACAGAGTCTCTCGCATATCTGCAGTGACATGCTTACTTTCAGTGCGTATCTGCAGTGACATGCTTACTTTCAGTGCGTATCTGCAGTGACATGCTTACTTTCAGTGCGTATCTGCAGTGACATGCTTACTTTCAGTGCGTATCTGCAGTGACATGCTTACTTTCAGTGCGTATCTGCAGTGACATGCTTACTTTCAGTGCGTATCTGCAGTGACATGCTTACTTTCAGTGCGTATCTGCAGTGACATGCTTACTTTCAGTGCGTATCTGCAGTGACATGCTTACTTTCAGTGCGTATCTGCAGTGACATGCTGACTTTCAGTGCGTATCTGCAGTGACATGCTGACTTTCAGTGCGTATCTGCAGTGACATGCTTACTTTCAGTGCGTATCTGCAGTGACATGCTTACTTTCAGTGCGTATCTGCAGTGACATGCTTACTTTCAGTGCGTATCTGCAGTGACATGCTTACTTTCAGTGCGTATCTGCAGTGACATGCTTACTTTCAGTGCGTATCTGCAGTGGCGTGCTTACTTTCAGTGCGTATCTGCAGTGACATGCTTACTTTCAGTGCGTATCTGCAGTGACATGCTTACTTTCAGTGCGTATCTGCAGTGACATGCTTACTTTCAGTGCGTATCTGCAGTGGCATGCTTACTTTCAGTGCGTATCTGCAGTGACATGCTTACTTTCAGTGCGTATCTGCAGTGACATGCTTACTTTCAGTGCGTATCTGCAGTGACATGCTTACTTTCAGTGCGTATCTGCAGTGACATGCTTACTTTCAGTGCGTATCTGCAGTGACATGCTTACTTTCAGTGCGTATCTGCAGTGACGTGCTTACTTTCAGTGCGTATCTGCAGTGACGTGCTTACTTTCAGTGCGTATCTGCAGTGACATGCTTACTTTCAGTGCGTATCTGCAGTGACATGCTTACTTTCAGTGCGTATCTGCAGTGACGTGCTTACTTTCAGTGCGTATCTGCAGTGACGTGCTGACTTTCAGTGCGTATCTGCAGTGACGTGCTTACTTTCAGTGCGTATCTGCAGTGACGTGCTTACTTTCAGTGCGTATCTGCAGTGGCTGGCTTACTTTCAGTGCGTATCTGCAGTGACGTGCTTGCTTTCAGTGCGTATCTGCAGTGACGTGCTTACTTTCAGTGCGTATCTGCAGTGACGTGCTTACTTTCAGTGCGTATCTGCAGTGACGTGCTTACTTTCAGTGCGTATCTGCAGTGACGTGCTTACTTTCAGTGCGTATCTGCAGTGACGTGCTTACTTTCAGTGCGTATCTGCAGTGACGTGCTTGCTTTCAGTGCGTATCTGCAGTGACGTGCTTACTTTCAGTGCGTATCTGCAGTGACGTGCTTACTTTCAGTGCGTATCTGCAGTGACGTGCTTACTTTCAGTGCGTATCTGCAGTGGCGTGCTTACTTTCAGTGCGTATCTGCAGTGACGTGCTTGCTTTCAGTGCGTATCTGCAGTGACATGCTTACTTTCAGTGCGTATCTGCAGTGACATGCTGACTTTCAGTGCGTATCTGCAGTGACATGCTTACTTTCAGTGCGTATCTGCAGTGACATGCTTACTTTCAGTGCGTATCTGCAGTGACGTGCTTACTTTCAGTGCGTATCTGCAGTGACGTGCTTACTTTCAGTGCGTATCTGCAGTGACGTGCTTACTTTCAGTGCGTATCTGCAGTGACGTGCTTACTTTCAGTGCGTATCTGCAGTGGCGTGCTTACTTTCAGTGCGTATCTGCAGTGACGTGCTTACTTTCAGTGCGTATCTGCAGTGACGTGCTTACTTTCAGTGCGTATCTGCAGTGACGTGCTTACTTTCAGTGCGTATCTGCAGTGACGTGCTGACTTTCAGTGCGTATCTGCAGTGACATGCTTGCTTTCAGTGCGTATCTGCAGTGACATGCTGACTTTCAGTGCACTTTGTGAACCGTTTTTTTTACTGGGGAAAAGCTGCAAAATGCATTTGCGTGTTAGTTTGCCACGAGGTCTTATTTGCACTGCATTAATGTTTTTATATTTGTTATTATATTTATAAATCTATACATTCCTTATGTACAGTATATGTATTTTCTGAAGTGATAGGGGAACTTATTTTAGTTTAAGTCTATGTTCAAATGTTTTATAGTACAAATTTTATTTTTCTCTTTCTCAGAACTGTATAATGAATATCCTTATTTATAAATATATTTAGCCTTTTTTCTGATTCCAATAAAACAACAACCAGCAATATTGCTGAATGATGCAGAAAGCGAGCCTCGTTTTCTAAAATGTAACCCGGCACGCCGTCTTGTTCTGAGCAGACGTCTCCGGTGCTGATCGCTAATGAGAGGAGCGCCGCCATACACCACCGTGAGGCCCAACCCGCCAATTACGCTTACAAGCTCACGGCGGGTGACAGAACTCTGAGGGAGAAAGGGTTTTGGGGCGCAGGGTGGACCCCTCTTTCCCTCCCCCGTGAGGCCGTGTGAAGCAGCATTGCGGCTAAAGCGAGACAGCGCTTGTTGTTGTCCACCCGTACCCTCATTAGACCGTGTACTGCACACCGTTTCCCCTGAACGCCAGCGGGCTCAGCTGATGAGCATATGTTCCTCTCTTCCGTTTTCTTTTTTTCTTATTCCTCTGCTCACGTGTGACTCAATGTGTGCTGTTTTCTGAAGGAATGTTATTGCGTGTTTGTGTACACGTGTGTGTGCGCGTGTGTATGTGCAGGGATTCTGGGGCCTGTGCAAATGCAGCCTCTGTGGGTCACCTTCCCATCTCTTGAATATTTTTTTAAATAATTTGAGCCCCCCCTCCCACCTCTGGGTAGTCAGTTCCACTGTTCCCCCCACTACAATGCCTTGTGTGTTTGTGTGTGTGTGTGTGTGTGTGTGTGTTTATATACAGTATTTATATAGTAGTAGAAGATGTGAACCCTTTGGGAATGGAAGTTCAGAACTGAAATGTTCACAGCTTTGAAAGTAAAGGTTTAGACGATGTTCAGTGTGGCACTTAAAGAATTCTAAATAATACAACAGCGTCTTGAAATGTTGACCTCTTGTGGCCTCCACGTGCGACTAAATATCGACTAACCCAGGTCTACGGCAGGCCATCAGAAACGAGAAAGAAACCATAGATATTTTTAGATGAAAGGAAATTGGAAAAGCGACGTTTGATTTCCCTCCGCCCCACACTTCAGGCTTTTCCCCTCTCTTGGTTCTTACTGAAACGTTCTGCCAGATAAGAGCGACTTCAAAGCAAGTCGGCTCTCAAGCTCAAGTAAAAGCTTTGTAAAAAGGCCAAAATTAGGATTGAGCAGGAGCCTACAGTGATTGTGTGTCGAAACCGCTCTGGGATGATGGCTTTCAGGACGACGACTTTCAGGACGCCACAGAAAATCTGCTGCCGAGATTCGCCTTTCTCCTGTCCTGCGAGGAATTACAATCCTGCCGTATATTATCCATAGTGTATGGCAAAGGAAAAGTCATGAATTAGCGGGAGGCCATTATATACGTCTCTTATTAGATTCAGAGCACCCAGGAGTCCCGCTCGGACACGTTTTTGTTTGCTCCGAGATTTGAGAAACTGACGGGTCGGACACAGGTTCTGCACAGTTTAAATAACAGAGGCGATAAAACCTCCCCTAAATGTCTCTGCTGACGTGATTAACGGTTCGGCGTTTCCAAAATATCTGTATTTATGGCCTCTAATGATTTGCTGGCGCGGCTGTCGCTATTCTCAGCAGGCATGGTTCCGTGAAAGCAGGCCTTTTTAAAAAATAAAACATTTATACAATTTTGTATCTGGGTAATCCGCAGAGTTTGGAGATTATAGAGGCGGTTCTGAAACGTCTGTTGGGCGCGTCGCGCAAGGCATTGATGCTAGTTTCATTCAACCCGTGAGAAATCAGGCAGCGGTTAGCTGGGAGAAGCAGCGAGGTTTATCTCATCGTTTCAGTTTGCGGGACAGACTTCCGTCGCTTCCCAGAGGGACGTGTAAGAAAACAACCTGAAAGGAGTCACGGGAAATCGTCCCGATT
This sequence comes from Ilyophis sp. 1 JC-2022, assembly GCA_022702515.1. Taxonomy (NCBI): domain Eukaryota; kingdom Metazoa; phylum Chordata; class Actinopteri; order Anguilliformes; family Synaphobranchidae; genus Ilyophis; species Ilyophis sp. 1 JC-2022. Next base: position 7,060,518 of record CM040404.1, on the reverse strand, counting down.
GGGTTTGGGGTGACAGCGAGCGAAAAGCGTCCTGAGGATTCAAAACCGCCTCCTCTTATCCTTACCACGCAGCAGCTGCACCCGCTCAGGGTCACGGTACACTTTAATCTTCAACTGTCCCGCCCCTGAAGGATATAATTTTCCAGAAGTATGCAGATTTTACACTGAGGTACAGCGGGGGTGGGGTGGGGTGGGGTGGGGTAGGGTAGGCCTGAGGAGGGCCTGAGGAGAAATGTACAGGTTGTCAGGATTATGAGGCCCGACCGTACAGTACCCCATTAGTCATAAAGCACTTTACAGTGGAGTTACCCCCCTCCCCCCTAAAGTTCCCAATGGCTTGTTACAGCTGGGGTGCCTGACTCAAGTCCCAGAATGCCTCACTGCCTGCTGGTTTTTCCTGCATTTCAGCACTTAAGTGATTAATTTGCATTGCTGTTTTTTGTTTAGCCGACACACTTTATCAGGAGTGACTTGCAGTGGAAGCGTGAGCGTAAAGATCAGGGTTCGTGGAGCAGTAATTCCCATGAGGGGAAAAGGGTAGTCCCAACGGAAACTTGCAAGCGCAAGAACTGCAGACTCAATTGACTGAACTTGTGAAATTAACCCTGTTGAACATCACACTAAGTTACACAAACATGAACATACGGTGTCTAGCCTACCTAATCAGCATTAATGCGAACAAGGAGCGCATGACTGCAGGCTCTGAATACATAAAAATAAGATACACCTAACTAGGTGTTAGGGCTAGATGGAGCACAGGACTGGAGTTTGAGATCTCTGGTGTAGCAGGCCCTGTTCTATTCCCCCCCCCCCCACTCCCCACCCTTACATGTTATCTGAAAGTCTGCTGCCGGTAGCCAGCTATGCATAAAACATTCCCATTCCAAGGGCAGCAGGGCCTTAATCTGCTTTGGAAACAAGGTTTTGAGATTTAGTGAGGTAAGGCGGTGTGCTTGTGGTCATGGGTCATTAAGCTGCCCCTGTTCCCACAAAAAAATCACCATGGAGGTGATGTGGTTGCTACATTAGGCCTTGTCTGGCGGACAGATGGACCTCCATCTTTGCGATGCTGAGTTTCCAGCCTGTTGGCTTTCTAATTCAGCTCCTGTATTTTTAAGACAGTGGAAGACAGACACTCCATACGATCAAAAAGCCATTCAAATTTTCGGGAGGACAAGCTCAGAGAACGTGGCAATTCACAAGAAGGTGGGGTGGCATGAGCGGTTCACTGAAAGCAACGTCCACAGAGAGCTTTATAGTTTCTTGCTGTGATTGGTGGATCAAGTCCAGGTCATGAATTAAAAATATATATATATATATTTAAATGGTCCAAATAATTAGAATTTTACTGCACCACATGGCTATACGTTCAGTGTGTTTGTTTCTGCACCGTTCACACGATTGATAACAATGAAGAGCGAATCACAGGGGCGTGTCTATGATGAAGAACCCAACACAACTTGTTGTATACATGAACACGCCTTCAGCCTGGATAAGATATGCACAGGGTTTTAAGTACATGTATTTGATACATGTATTTACATGTGTGCCATGTATGTATTTCATAAGAAATATAAGTCGCTCACCTCTTTATTTTCTATGATTTATTCCTCTGTGCCACCTGCAAAGCAATCTACTCCTCCCCCATTCCAATGGAAGTTTATAGATACATTTCTGAGGAGGTATTTTGTTTTTTTTAATCCCTGGCCTGGAGCCGCGTTTAAATCGATAAGACAGCGATCGATGGCTTTACTCTCCACCTTCGCTCCGGGGACCCGGGGTTTTTCAGGTCACTTCTCTTTTTTTCACCACAGCCTGGCGGATATGGGTGCCAGCCAGGATTTTTAAAAGCTAAAAGAAACACGGTTCTTAATGGTCTTGTTCCTATCCTTTGGCTGCCTCTGTTTGTAGAAGCCCATTTGTCCAGGGGAGGTCTTTACGCTACGCGGTTTTCACCTGTTCAGGATTGCGCCCCGGTCAGCCCTGCAGGTGGTCCACTGAAGCGGTTCCTGTTAAACTGCGACGCTCCGCCCCAGTTTTGTGTCCGCTGGTGAGAGATGCGGCTGTTTCCACATCCTGGTCGTAGAATCCCTGTGATAACTAGAAGAAAAAAAACACAGACTTGTTCAACTGGGGGCTCAACAAATGTGGCCTTTTCTCTGGCTTCCTCCCTGTCTGACCTTTAAATGAGTCTCAATAAAATTATTTAAATGTTATTACTTTTGACATACAGCAGTCCTCACATCACATTATAAGTTTTTATATGTATGCTTTTTCCTCAGGAATTTTTTTTTGATCAATTCAAAACAATTCCCTGAACTCTGTGACTATGAGAAAGACCCATGAAGTCTGCCTCTCATTCAGTTCTTAACACTATGCAGTGTCACTCTTAACACTATGCAGTGTTACTGTTCACACTATGCAGTGTTACTCTTAACACTATGCAGTGTTACTGTTAACACTATGCAGTGTCACTCTTAACACTATGCAGTGTTACTGTTAATACTATGCAGTGTTACTGTTAACACTATGCAGTGTTACTCTTAACACTATGCAGTGTTACTGTTAACACTATGCAGTGTCACTCTTAACACTATGCAGTGTTACTGTTAATACTATGCAGTGTTACTCTTAACACTATGCAGTGTTACTGTTCACACTATGCAGTGTTACTGTTAACACTATGCAGTGTTACTGTTAACACTATGCAGTGTTATTATTAACACTATGCAGTGTTACTGTTAACACTATGCAGTGTTACTCTTAACACTATGCAGTGTTATTATTAACACTATGCAGTGTTACTGTTAACACTATGCAGTGTTGTTCTGAAAACTGTGGCCGGGATTCAATAGACACTAAATGTTTTTTTCATGTGACGAGTGAAGCGTGAAACACAAATTAATCTCAAACAGTTGCATTTTATTTGTAATTATGATGTAAATCAATATCTCTGTATTGAAAATGTCAATTGAATATTGACCCCTTGTCTTACTCTGTTGTTGTTTTTCTATTGTTGATCTTTTTTTTTGCTGCATTTTCAGCACATTTTTCATTACAAGTACTGCCGTGTTGTTCTGAACACTGCGTTCAGTGCACTTCTCTCTGAACACTGCGTTCAGTACGCTTCTCTCTGAACACTGCGTTCAGTACGCTTCTCTCTGAACACTGCGTTCAGTACGCTTCTCTCTGAACACTGCGTTCAGTACGCTTCTCTCTGAACACTGCGTTCAGTACGCTTCTCTCTGAACACTGCGTTCAGTATGCTTCTCTCTGAACACTTGCGTTCAGTACGCTTCTCTCTGAACACTGCGTTCAGTTCCGCTTCTTTATGAACACTGCATTCAGTACGCTACTCTCTGAACACTTGCATTCAGTACGCTTCTTTTTGAACACTGCGTTCAGTACGCTTCTCGCTGAACACTTGCGTTCAGTACGCTTCTCTCTGAACACTTGCGTTCAGTACGCTTCTCTCTGAACACTTGCGTTCAGTACGCTTCTCTCTGAACACTGCGTTCAGTACGCTTCTCTCTGAACACTGCGTTCAGTTCCGCTTCTCTCTGAACACTGCGTTCAGTATGCTTCTTTCTGAACACTGCGTTCAGTACGCTTCTCTCTGAACACTTGCGTTTAGTCTGCTTCTCTCTGAACACTGCGTTCGGTACGCTTCTCTCTGAACACTTGCATTCAGTACGCTTCTCTCTGAACACTGCGTTCAGTATGCTTCTCTATGAACACTGCGTTCAGTTCCGCTACTTTCTGAACACTGCGTTCGGTACGCTTCTCTCTGAACACTGCATGCAGCAATCTCAAGATAGCGAGTCATTCTGAATAACATTGCCACATTTGTGTTACCCTGTTAACGCTGTGTCCTTTTCCTCTGGCCGTGACCAGTCACCTGACCTTCTGACATCAGCGCCGTTTCAGAAAGTGACACCAAAGCGGTGGCAATCGCGTTGCGAGCATCTCTTAGCGACCCCATTAAAGAGCCGTTTAGGACTTAGAACCTCGTTAACCTTTTTGGCTCTTGCGCCTTATTTGCAGCCCAACTGACAATAAATATGCCCTTCAATATGCCTATTTTAACCTCAGCGGGGAGTCCTGTCCGAGTCACGGAAGGAGAATTACAGCTTGAGCTCTCGGCCCCAGGGTTTCCCCTGGGTGGGAAGTTGGCGGCTGCCGCTCAAAGTGCATGCTGGGTAAAACGCACAAACCGTGAGGATGAGTGCCGTGTAATCCGTCTGGCAGATGCTTTTAGCTAAAGCGACTTACAAAAAGTGTGTTTAATATGGTAACGAAATGGCACAATAGCTAGAGATTAGAGGCACAGGTACAGGTGAATGATCGCCAAGGTCCGTCCCTTGACACCTGTGAAAGCCGGCCGGGAGTGGAACATGGAGTGGCCAAGGCTAGGGCAAGCGGGGCTCAGGCAAGCGGGTGGCATTTGGGCAATAGAGAGGGTTTGGGGCAAGTTCGAAGGGACGGGACACTTGCCCCAAACCATCTCCTTTGCTTTAAAAAGTTAGAGCAGAATTGTCTGCTTAACTTTCATATTTTTGCTTTATTCTGACACACTCTCAGAAATAAAGGTAAATTTTTTTGTTTAAGGAACAAATTTGCCAAATGTAACCTGAAAGTACAATAATGTTATATGAATACCAATATGTACCTTTTGAACAAACAAACAAAAAAAAAAAGTGCTAATTATTTATGTATTACTGGCTAGGGGTACAATTTTATAGTACAGCAGGTAGAGAGCAGAGAGTGTAGCAGGTAGAGAGCAGAGAGTGTAGCAGGTAGAGAGCAGAGAGTGTAGCAGGTACCCGCTCAGAAGGTGGCACGGTGGGGGATAGTCAGCTGTCCTAGGGGTTTCACCGCGCGTCTCGCCCGAGCTGGGTGTAAACCCCGCCCCCTCAGATTGACCCACATCGCTGCAGACGGGTGCCGCACGCGGTCTTTCAGGGACACGTACACAGACTTTCAGCTGGGTTTTCACCCTGTCCACTGCCAGAACTCATTAGCCTGCTGGTCTTCACCTTGCACATACATCTGATTTATTGAGCAAAGGCAATGGCAGCTGGCCACTCATAGTGAAGGCCCCCGCAAGGCAGAATTGGAGCTGGCGCTGTGTGTGTCCTCGTATGACTGTGTGTGTGTGTTTATATGTGTATATATATGGTTGTGATTGTGTGTACTCAACTGTGTGTGTCTGTACGTGTCTGTGCTTGAATGTGTGTACACAAAAATGATTGTGTGTGTATGTCTGTGTATATGATTGTGTGTGTATTATCAGGTATGAGTTTATGCACGCTTCTGAGCAGGTCAGGTCATTGGGAGTAAACTAATCCCGCCTCGCGTCAATCCATCACTGTTGACCTGTATCAACCCCTTCATCCAAGTACCGTGCTCTAGGGATCAATGTGTGCGTGTCATAAATTACATTACGCCCCTAATCTCAAAGGCTCGGACAGCGAGCGGTATGAACCAAGCCAGGAGAGCGCAGATGTAAGCGCTCGGATCAGACGATGACAGTCGACTCCTGGTGGAAGAGATCATTGGACGTTCACTGTTAAGATGCATTGTCTGTAAACAATGGGGTGTAAGAGGATTTATTTTGGCGCGCTGCTCAAAGGCACCTTGGGTTGTTTACTTAGGAAATTAATCCCTGGGAGAGTTTGCGGTTGGACAGAGTAAAGCTGCCTATTTAGGGCTAGCAAGGTCTACTGGCAAGGTGTGTCCAACACCACATACTTTTCTAGGGAAAAGATATTACAGATTTTATTAAGCCTCTAACAGAGGGAAAAAATATTATATTATTCTTATTCGAGAATTAATTCCATCAGGCGTACCATTTTGACCGTTTTGAATAGCCAATTAATTTGTTTTAAGTTTACTCTGCTTTGGATGTGTCTATGTAGAGACAGCTTTAAATGTCTGTGTATGTGTTTATAGTTTTTCCGGCGCACACATGCTGGCCGCTTTTGCATGGAAGACACTGCAAAGAAAGAAAATCAATCCAGCCGATCTTTACTTGCCGTTCATTTTCAAAATCCTTTTTCCACAAAACTGTAACATTTAATTTCAAGCTCCAAGGTCTTGTCTGCATACGAAATAAAAGTCGTTTTGACCTTGGCTGTAACGATGTCTCCCTCTCTTGTCTGGGGCGCGGCGGCATTGGCGGTCTGTGCTTAGCCCCGCCCCCAGCGGGCTGGCAGCCACCCGCGAGCCTGGGAAGCGCCAGACCTGCGGCCTTCACGTTGGCTACATTACAGTACAGTACAGAGAGTCGGCCTGCCAACATCCAGCATCCTGTCCTCCCACTCTGCCTACACACATTCCAGGAAATACGATATCTATGGTGGCATCGCACCAGCGCTGAACTGAACCCAGGTATAGGATTGTCCTGACGTATCCCCCCCCCCCCCCGCCGCGCTCGGGTGTCGGCTGGGCGCTCGGTTTGTTTGGAACTTTTAAAAAAAGTGAAATAAGATCTGCGCCCGCACGCTCATGTCTCGCTATTCACGGAGCCTCGAGAAGGGGGTTCAGCGTGTGGGGGGTTCAGCGTGTGGGGGGTTCAGCGTGTGGGGGGTTCAGCGTGTGGGGGGTTCAGCGTGTGGGGGGTTCAGCATATGGGGGGTGTGTGTGTTTGTGTACATGTATATGTGTGTATGTGTGTGCTTGTGTACATGTATGTGTGTGCTTGTGTACATGTATCTGTGTGTATGTGTGTGCTTGTGTAAATGTATGTGTGTGCTTGTGTACATGTATGTGTGTGTATGTGTGTGCTTGTGTACATGTATCTGTGTGTATGTGTGTGCTTGTGTACATGTATCTGTGTGTATGTGTGTGCTTGTGTACATGTATCTGTGTGTATGTGTGTGCTTGTGTACATGTATGTGTGTGCTTGTGTACATGTATCTGTGTGTATGTGTGTGCTTGTGTACATGTATCTGTGTGTATGTGTGCGTGCCTCTGTGTGTGAGTTTGTGTGCGAATGTGTGTGCGTGCGTGCGTTTGAAGGGAACAGGCTTGCAGTGCAGGTTGTTATATTTTTATCTATAACTCCACACTGCGTTGAAGAGGTCACAGCTCTTCCATAAGGAGCGTGTTTCAAAGCTTCTGTCACAGTGGAAATGTGCAGTACTCTGCGATTTTCCCCTGTGTGTGTGTGTGTGTGTGTGTGTGTGTGTGTGTGTGTGTGTGTGTGTGTGTGTGTGTGTGTGTGTGTGTGTGTATGTGTGTATGTGTGTGTGTGTGTGTGTGTGTGTGTATGTGTGTGTGTGTGTGTGTGTGTGTGTGTGGCACTGTGGGATTTGGCAATATTGTGAGTTTCATGCCTGATGTCTGGGTATATACTTTCTATGAATTTATCTCTAGGTGTTAACTTCAGATCAATTAATCGACTAACAGACAAATACAAAATGTAGTCATTGTCTCGCGTCTCTGCTGTTGTTTACCTCCAACATGATTGCCTTTCGATTAACTGTTTTGAGCCTAGAGGTCCAAAAATGAACCAAAGTGATTTTTTTGTGATTTTTTTTTTTTTTACTGTTTTTTATGTTTGAGTTTGTACGCCGTGCTGGCTCTGATTTTGTTGGCGATATAGTAGTATTATAAACAGACGGTCTCATCTGTTCTCTGTTTTGTCTGGTTTGATTCTCCAGGTGTCCCTGGTTAACTCGCGTCGTCTCGCCTGCTGTGCCCCTGTACAATGGCATCGTCTTCCTCTTCGTTTTGGCCAACTTCAGCATGGCCACCTTCATGGACCCTGGAGTCATTCCCAGAGGTAAGAGTCTGTATACCTGCCTCCTTTCTCTCTGTCTCTCTCTTCTCTCTCTTCTCTCTCTTCTCTCTCTCTCTTCTCTCTTCTTCCTGCCTCTATCTCTTCTTCTCTCTGTCTCTCTGTTCTCTCTTCTTTCTGTCTCTATCTCTTCTCTTCGTCTCTGTCTCAAAATTTTAATGAAATTAAAATTGAAGCAGCACTTTCAAAATGATGTAATATAAGATATAATACCATTAAAATATGTTAAATTATGTTAAACACAATAAAACAGCCAAGCACACACCCCGTGGCGCCCCCCCCAAAAAAAAAGACCTGCCAACACTTTCCTTAAGCTCTTAGGCAGAGAGTCACATAACTGTCACACAACACAAGCACCTCTTCCTCTCCTGGATGGATGTGAATATTGCCTCTGTCTGAAGGGACATCTATTTGAGCTATTTTATCTCCATATTTTTAGGAATAGTCCTCCCTCATGGCTGTGTATTTTTATCGGGGTGACAGGAAATGGCCATCCGTCTGTGTCACCTGCTATTCGCTAGAACCTGGGCAGCTCCGGCCAATCAGGACTTTCCAGACCCCTCTCTCGGAGCAAGGCTCTCGTCGCCGAATCTGCTCATTCGTTTCTTTTTGACGTTTTTATGTCTTTTGGTTTGTTTATTGTTTGGTCTTACTTTGGGCTCATTTCTTGTTTGTGTTTAAGGCCAGATATCGCTGACGTTTCATTATAGAATTTTGCTTCAAGGGTCCAATCTTCAGTAAAGTTGTTTTTTAATGGACGGTTTCAATTATTATTTTTTTCAATTACCGAATTAGATTTTTTTTTTTTTTCCTTTCTCACTCTTGCTTTTTGCATGGCTATCTCACTCTCTCTCTCTCTCTCTCTCTGCTGTTTGTTTCCCTCCCTCATTTCCTCCTTCCAGCAGTTTAGTCCTGAGGATTGAGTTTCACAGTTAGTTCGGTCACATTTTAGCGGGTTTACGCCTCTACATCTATGAGCTCATTACTTGGCAGAATGAACTAGTTTAACACGCCATACCTCAGCAGTCGATCCGGAGGCCCCTGGGCACAGCTTTCTTTATCGCAGAGAACGGCAGGGTCACCACTGTCCGGAGGAACCCCCATTCTGAATCGAGTGTTGCCCCCGACGACTCCCGCTAAAATCCACAGAGGACGTGAGCACCTTCCCTCTCCTCAATCCCCCCCCCCCCCCCCAACTTCAGTTAAAGAAAAAACAGCAAAAAGCTGTCCTCACAGTCAGGACCTTGTTGTGAAAATGCACCAAATGACTTATAACAGACTGTGGTATTGTTGCAGTCATTAGGAATGAGAGAGAGAGAAGAGGGTGCTTGTGGGGGATTTTTGGCACGCGTGAATAAGCGACGGTTGTTTCTGATGGACCACATCACGTCAAGGACAATGGGGGCTGCGTCTTTCTTATTGCTGTCAAGTGACAACCTCCCCCCCCCCCCAGACCTAGTTATTATAAATGGTGCCATAGACTTAGCAGTGACTCAGCTAAGCTGCCGGCAGCCATTTTGGCTCAGGGTGACATTTCTTTCCTCACATCCCCCTTCTCATAAGGACACAGGGTGACAAAAGCCCACCCTCAACAACTGACCTCAGTGACCTTGTGAGTCATCGTCTAGTAAGGCTGTTGGTTTGGCCGAATTCACTCAGACCTCGTATCTTCTGCCAAAGCACCGACGTTCGGTGTGGTTTTTGGTTTTTTGATGCTTTACAGTGCAGTAATATCAGCCTCTGTCAGTATCGCTGTGTAAACAATGTCTCCTAAGTACACACAAAAAAACGGGTCAAAACTTACGAGGGAATTTGTGTTTCTTTCTCCCGTTCCAGTAAGATTCTAGCCTCAAGGGAAAACTTCACATCCACACATCACATCACAGGCAAACTCCCAGCATGCCTTTCTTCTCCCATGAGGCCACAGGAGGCGCAGAACAAGAACGCGTCTCGCCTCTCTCAACAAACGACTCTAGTGTCACAAGCGTGCCGTCGGACATAAAGACGATGTTCACAATCCCAGCTTCGGCGCGCAAGCCACACACACACACACACACACACAAACACACGGGTGTGTGTACTCGATGTCCACAGCTGTGGTGCGCAGACTGACAGGCTTCCAACGCAGTTCTATATTCCGATATGTTTATTCATTATCAATATAGACCATATAAGCCGGGTCTCACAGCAAAATATCCATCTCCAATCATATATGAGTAGAAGTCTATGAACATAAATACTTCTGGGGTACCTTTGAGAGGAATAAACAAAGAGGCGTTATTCTGTCACCGATCATCGCTATCTGAACTCTGACCCCACTATAGTCGAGTCAGTGAGAGAGGGTGTGTAATTGCCTCTTCAAACAGGATTCCACGCTAATCAAGGTTCTACGCTAACATTTTTTTGGTCAAGGAGAACATGTGTTCCTAAGTTGAAAAATTAGGAGCACACTAATGCATCCCAATTAGTCGATGTACTCCTAAATTATTTATCCAGTTAGCGCCCGTTAATTTTCAGGAGCAAATGCTCGTAAAAAGGGGAGCACTGTATAACCCTGCTAATAGTTTGCCATTATGAGTTAGTTTTTCAATAGGCTAAAATATAATTGGCTTTTGAGCGACATGTCATTGATCTGAAAAGGAGAAGGAGTGTGACTGAAGTGGTACTCAAGCTGGTCTCTTCTGTACAATCGCATGGTGTTTTACCTCTTGATATTATCCCCAGACCCTGTGCTGTCCATATTTATTAGAAAATGTACTCATGGGAGAGTGTTTAGTGTTTATTTGGAAACCACACACAAACACCCGGTGGACCGTATGGCCCTGGCTTTATGAATGTCTGATAATGGTCTGGTTCCTCTCTTGGGGTTTACTGTCTCACTTGCTTTCAGTATGCTGACATTAGAACACTTGCTTTCAGTATGCTGACATTAGAACACTTGCTTTCAGGATGCTGACATTAGAACACTTGCTTTCAGTATGCTGACATTAGAACACTTGCTTTCAGTATGCTGACATTAGAACACTTAATGTTCCTAACGGACATTAGACCCCTCCCAGCTTCCACAAACATTTGCTTAATTTCAAAGCCTAAAAACATATGAATCTTCATATTATGTTCCGGGTCAATTTGACCCGATTCAGTGTTTGACCAGTTAACCTTTTTTTTTTTCATCTTGACAATATGATTTTTCCTAATTTGTTGGGATTAAATAGTAAACGCACAACATAACGCAATAGTTTCTGTCATAATGCAAAAGTCCTGCTGTGTTGTGTGGGGTCATTTGTGGGGTAGCTGCATGAAATGCAAGAAAATACACAAACTTTCTTGTTTTCATCTCAGATTATTTTGTGGGTAATTCTGGTGGCACTTTCCATTACAGGGTTTAAGCATCACAAACTTTTTACCCCCGGCTGTAAAATGAGATGTTTCATCGCAGATCTTTAATATTTAGGGATAAAAAGCGAGTCCATTGGAAGATGCACAAAAGGTGACACAGTGTAAAAATCTTTCATTCGTTTTGTGTCGGTTTAAACTTCTGGGGTCAATTTGACCCCAAACATAAAAGGCATCATAAATGCAAACATAATATGAGGGTTAAAGAGCAACAGCTTATTCCCGCCAGTGTACGTGTACATTAGCCACAGCTCCACAAAGCTAGCCGTTACACGCTTGTTTTTGCGTTTCCGTGACAGCGGACGAAGACGAGGACAAGGACGACGACTTCCGGGCGCCGCTGTACAAGAACGTGGAGATCAAGGGGATCCAGGTCCGGATGAAGTGGTGCACCTCCTGCCACTTCTACAGACCCCCCCGATGCTCCCACTGCAGCGTGTGTGACAACTGTGTGGAGGTGAGGAGGAGGGGGGGTAGAGGGAGGGAGGGAGAGTGGGGGAGTGATAGAGGGAGGGAGGGGGAGTGATAGAGGGAGGGAGGGGGAGTGGTAGAGGAAGGGAGGGAGGGAGAGTGATAGAGGAAGGGAGGGAGAGTGGGAGAGTGATAGAGGAAGGGAGGGAGAGTGGGAGAGTGATAGAGGAAGGGAGGGAGAGTGGCGGAGTGGTAGAGGAAGGGATGGAGAGTGGTAGAGGAAGGGAGGGAGGGAGAGTGGTAGAGGAAGTGAGGGAGGGAGAGTGATAGAGGAAGGGAGGGAGAGTGGGAGAGTGATAGAGGGAGAGTGGGGGAGTGGTAGAGGAAGGGAGGGAGAGTGGGGGAGTGGTAGAGGAAGGGATGGAGAGTGGGGGAGTGGTAGAGGAAGGGAGGGAGGGAGAGTGATAGAGGAAGGGAGGGAGAGTGGGGGAGTGGTAGAGGAAGGGAGGGAGAGTGGGGGAGTGGTAGAGGAAGGGATGGAGAGTGGGGGAGTGGTAGAGGAAGGGAGGGAGGGAGAGTGATAGAGGAAGGGAGGGAGAGTGGGGGAGTGGTAGAGGAAGGGAGGGAGAGTGGAGAAGGAGAGGGAGGGAGAGGAGGAGAGAGATAAGGGGAAGTGGGAGAGAGTTGAAAAGAGGAGGGGACTTAGAGAGTGGGAGAGACGGATGGAGAGAGAGAATGAGGGGGAGAGATTGATGAGATGAGAGAGAGGGAGAGGTAGGGGGGGATATCACATTCATTACCTTCCCTGCCAGCTCTCCAATCACCAGCAGCTGACTCCTGTAGATGTGACCTCCTGACTAACTGCATGTTGTTCTAACCTCCATTATGCTTGTAGTCCAACATTCAGCCAGAACACTCATCCCACTGGATCGTATTACTCTGCTGTTTACACTAAACGTCCAGCCGTACAGGCCGACTCAAGCTTCATCCCACTGGATCGTATTACTCTGCTGTTTACACTAGACGTCCAGCCGTACAGGCCGACTCAAGCTTCATCCCACTGGATCGTATTACTCTGCTGTTTACACTAGACGTCCAGCCGTACAGGCCGACTCAAGCTTCATCCCACTGGATCGTATTACTCTGCTGTTTACACTAGACGTCCAGCCGTACAGGCCGACTCAAGCTTCATCCCACTGGATCGTATTACTCTGCTGTTTACACTAAACGTCCAGCCGTACAGGCCGACTCAAGCTTCATCCCACTGGATCGTATTACTCTGCTGTTTACACTAGACGTCCAGCCGTACAGGCCGACTCAAGCTTCATCCCACTGGATCGTATTACTCTGCTGTTTACACTAGACGTCCAGCCGTACAGGCCGACTCAAGCTTCATCCCACTGGATCGTATTACTCTGCTGTTTACACTAAACGTCCAGCCGTACAGGCCGACTCAAGCTTCATCCCACTGGATCGTATTACTCTGCTGTTTACACTAGACGTCCAGCCGTACAGGCCGACTCAAGCTTCATCCCACTGGATCGTATTACTCTGCTGTTTACACTAGACGTCCAGCCGTACAGGCCGACTCAAGCTTCATCCCACTGGATCGTATTACTCTGCTGTTTACACTAAACGTCCAGCCGTACAGGCCGACTCAAGCTTCATCCCACTGGATCGTATTACTCTGCTGTTTACACTAGACGTCCAGCCGTACAGGCCGACTCAAGCTTCATCCCACTGGATCGTATTACTCTGCTGTTTACACTAGACGTCCAGCCGTACAGGCCGACTCAAGCTTCATCCCACTGGATCGTATTACTCTGCTGTTTACACTAGACGTCCAGCCGTACAGGCCGACTCAAGCTTCATCCCACTGGATCGTATTACTCTGCTGTTTACACTAAACGTCCAGCCGTACAGGCCGACTCAAGCTTCATCCCACTGGATCGTATTACTCTGCTGTTTACACTAGACGTCCAGCCGTACAGGCCGACTCAAGCTTCATCCCACTGGATCGTATTACTCTGCTGTTTACACTAGACGTCCAGCCGTACAGGCCGACTCAAGCTTCATCCCACTGGATCGTATTACTCTGCTGTTTACACTAAACGTCCAGCCGTACAGGCCGACTCAAGCTTCATCCCACTGGATCGTATTACTCTGCTGTTTACACTAAACGTCCAGCCGTACAGGCCGACTCAAGCTTCATCCCACTGGATCGTATTACTCTGCTGTTTACACTAGACGTCCAGCCGTACAGGCCGACTCAAGCTTCATCCCACTGGATCGTATTACTCTGCTGTTTACACTAAACGTCCAGCCGTACAGGCCGACTCAAGCTTCAGTCACCTCAAGGAAACCTCCCACATGTTTTTACAGTCCGCAGTCCTTCTTTAATTTAAATTCTTTATTTTATTCTATCACCACTTCCCTTCCTTTCCTTCCCACGTTTTCCAGAACACACCGCTCCGAGACAAGGCGGAAGTCGTGTTTTAGCCTAAATTGGTCAAGCTGGTTTACGCTGTGTTTTCGACACTTCTAGCTGGTTTTAGCCAGTCGACCAGCTGTTCACCATCCTATAGTCAGCTAGTCCACCAGTCTGACCACCATCTTACTCTACCAACTTATCCAATTTTAACCAGCTTTGACACGCCACAGACCAGCTATGATCAGTTAGAAGTGTTGAAATCACAGCTTAAACCAGCTTAGAATCTCAGCTGATCTTAGGGGGGAAGCCGGGGGAATGGCATAGATTCCACTATAGTGATTGAAACTGTAAATCTACGCAGAATAACTTCGCCTAGAGCTGGGATTCCTTATGGAGGACATATTTACAACGTGGATCTAACCCAAGAAATTGGGTCAGCAGGATTTCTGAATTCAATGCACTCCCGGTGCACAATCGTACGGACTTAATATAACCTATAATATTTGGGTAATCGCCACAATACTGCTCCTTCACCGGCAATGCGCCACGTGATAAAAAACTGTTTAAATGACAGTGTGTAGCCGATAAAGCGGAGCCTTTTAGCCGGGCCCAGAACCTGACTGTGCTCGATTGATAAAGTTTACCTGGTGTTTATCATTGTAGCGCCGTGCAGAGCTTATAGATGTGTCTGATCTTTCTCTAACTCCACGCTCTGTTTGTTCAGTTTACATTTACATAGTACGGCAGCTATCCGTGTTTTCTTTCCATGATAAACAGAAAGCTGTTGCTATCACACTTCAATCGCGAGTGAGAAAATGGTGCCGCTATTAGGCCTACTTAGCCTGGGTTATGGACCCCGCCCCCCCAAACTATAGGAAAACATCAAATGCCCCCCCCCTCTATGTTGTATTCAGTGGTACTGTTAATGCCCCCCCAAAGAAAATCCTAAAGAAAATACCCCCCCCACACCCAAAGTTGAAATGAGATCTTTGTCCTTGTTGGTAGACTATATACAGTGCACTGATCTGATCTGTATGCACTGTTCCGCTCATATTCACAGTTGGCTAATCTCTGCTCTCTTGTGGAAGCCAGTTAGTGCTTGCGGAGTCAGCTATGCTACTTCTAAACTTGTTCACGGATTCCTTTTAAGAAAGCTAATGGTGATATTCATAAGCCACCAACATATCATCAGCATTCACCAGAATTAGCTTGGTCTAGATGATGGCTTTAATTATATTTTAGCTTGAGGAAAGGTAGTGGGGAAAAGATGACCCCTGTAGGTAGCTAATTTGAGAGAAGGTGGTTTCCATGGCAACGCAGGGGCCCGCTTTCTTTTTTGGCTTGGTCTATTCCATCAAACTTGGTATTTAACATCTGCACACGCACCCAACTGAATGGGATTTTTAGTGTCTTATTATACAGTTTAAATGTACTAAACCATTAAAAATATTTTTAAAATTTGCTGAAGCAATCCTGTGACATTAGCTCACAAAGAAGGACTTTCTGTGTAGTGTTCTGTAGTTTCTTATTAACTGTGACTCAGTCCATTCATTTAGAAGATTGCTCTTATCCAGAGTGACATACAATGTAGGAGTGCTCCTACCTGAGTCATATGAGGAACAGAATCAGGCCTGGCCAACAAACATTCCCACGCCAGCGAGCGTATATGCACCATCACTTAAAGCATGAAGGCAAGCTCACTATGCTAATCGGCTATGCTAATTATGCTAATCGGCTATGCTAATTATGCTAATCGGTTATGCTAACTATGCTAATCGGCTCTCTCTCACCTTCCCCACTAAACCTGCAGGACTTTGACCACCACTGCCCCTGGGTGAACAACTGCATCGGGAGGCGGAACTACCGTTTCTTCTTCCTGTTCCTGCTGTCACTAACCGTGCACATGGTGGGGGTGTTCTCCTTTGGCCTGATGTTCGTGCTGCACCACCTGGAGCATCTGGGGGCGCTGCACACCACCGTCACGTATCCTTCGCTTTGAGTATGTAATATGTAGGGGCAGCGATGTCAATAGAATCCAATGGGGAGCACATCCGAACCAGGAAGTTTTAATTTTGCGCTCATCTCACACGCGCAGTTGTGTCCTAGGAGTCACGCGTACAACGAGGATGGCGCAGAAAGTAACGTGAAGACGGCTACGTCAAAGCATTACGAGTATGTAATTGGATGCCAACTAGCGCGCAAAAATACGACGTAGGCCAGAATAAATAATAAATTTTTTAAAAGTGTGGTAAGAAGAAATATATTTGACCACGGAAAAATAATAAGCTATTTTTATGCACAGAGGTAAGAATATATGAGTCATGGTCATTTATTTTTGCTGTCAAAAATTAGTGGGGTCCAATGGGGAAACTGGATTTTTGAGCGCAATTATAGATGTCAACAGAGGGTGCCATTATATCTGGTGCTGAGGTTGAGAGCTGAAAGTTGGCCCCTTGATCCTTCCGCCCCATGGCCTGTTTACTACTCCACTGCAGGGATCTCAAAAGGGCTGCGCGGTGTCTGCAGGTTTTTTATGTCTTCCTGTTCTTGTAAGTGCGTAATGTCAGTCGTTTATTGGCTAAAGTGTCTGCACATCTTGTTTCTGAAGCCTAAATTGGCTGCTGATTGGAAGGAAATTGCAAAGACCAGCGGAGACTGTGGCCATCCGGAGACCTCCGCTGTACTAGAAAGCGGAGACACAGAAAGTAGGCCGGGTGCTTGTAGTGTTTACAGAATGTGTTCACTTAGGATGCAGCCTTATCCAGCGCGACTTTAACATGCAATTCATTAATATTGCAGCAATACAGGTAATTTGCTCAAGGATACAACAGCAGTGTGCCACCTGTGTGTGTGTGTGTGTTTGTGTGTGTGAAAGAGAGAGTGTGTGTTTGTGTGTGTGAAAGAGAGAGTGTGTGTTTGTGTGTGTGAGAGCGAGAGGGAGTGTGTGTGTGTGAATGAGAGAGAGAATGTGTGTGTGT
The DNA here is from genome assembly GCA_022702515.1 of Ilyophis sp. 1 JC-2022. Lineage (NCBI taxonomy): Eukaryota > Metazoa > Chordata > Actinopteri > Anguilliformes > Synaphobranchidae > Ilyophis > Ilyophis sp. 1 JC-2022. The sequence continues at coordinate 7,043,501 of CM040404.1, read as the reverse complement.
GTGTGAGAGCAAGACGGAGTATGTGCGTGTGTGTGTTTGTGAATGAGAGAGAGAATGTGTGTGTTGTGTGTGTGTGTGAGAGCAAGATGGAGTATGTGCGTGTGTGTGTGAATGAGAGAGAGAATGTGTGTGTGTGTGTGTGTGTGCGGTACAGTGTGTTACAGAGTCAGGCTCTTTAACAGTAGACCCCAGGCTGATGGTGATGTGTGTGTGTGTGTGTGGTACAGTGTGTAACAGTCAGGTTCTTTAACAGTAGACCCTAGGCTGGTGGTCATGTGTGTGTGTGTGTGTGTGGTACAATGTGTAACAGTCAGGTTCTTTAACAGTAGACCCCAGGCTGGTGGTCATGTGTGTGGCAGGACTCTTCTTCATCCCAGTCATCGGCCTCACAGGTTTCCACATGGTCCTGGTAGCCAGGGGCCGAACCACCAATGAGCAGGTGAGGGGCGTGGCCTGTGACCAGGGCTGCGTCCAATCAGCGCAGCCCCACGAATGCAGGGATGATGGAAGGGGAGGCCAGAGCCAGGGCTCATTAAAAGTCATTAAAAATAGCGGCGCGCCCGCCATCATACCCTCTGTCTCACTCTGTCTCACTCTGTCTGTGAAATGAAGGCTCACGGAGGCCTTTCCCAGCTGCCTGTGGGCACGGATGGGGGGGTGGGGGGGGTGGGAGGATGAGGGGGAAAGATTTCACACTTCAAGCTAGATAATGGCTTGTTAATTTTTTCTTAAGCTCAAATATTATTCTCATTTATTTATACATTTTTTCTCAATTACTGTATTGTCTGAATGTTGTCTTGTATTGTTCTCTCTCTCTCTCTCTCACTCTCACTCACTCACTCACTCACTCACTGTGGGGCGGGGAATAAAAATGGCGCCTTATGTTCTGCAGGTGACTGGGAAGTTCCGTGGGGGAGTCAATCCCTTCACACGAGGTTGCTGTGGCAACGTGCAGTATGTGCTTTGTAGTCCTTTAGCTCCAAGGTAAGTACAGAGCTCTACCTGGGGGGCGATCGGTGGGGTGGGGGGGGGGGTCTTGTGGACGAGGTTAAATCGAGTTTTGCAGATCGACTGGCTGGCACAGTGAAACTACGGTTGCCACGGCAGCTGCTCGTAACCCAAGGCTGTGCAGCAGGGCGATACATCTTCTTTATTTTTTGAAAGGATTGTAGTACCCATTGGAGACCACGGGGAGGCAGCGTGATGGTTTTGTTTTGCTCTGGGCTCACAACCACGGCGATGGCAGATGGCCATTCTAATTTAATCACGCCGTAGAGTGACAGTTTGGGGAAAATGAGCCCAGAGAGTCTGGCAGAGGGGCTGCCCAATGCTCACTGTAGGAGCTGAGGCTGTGAGGGTTCACTGCCAAATTAGGCCCGAGAACCTTTTGCAGAAGCCCAATTCATTAAGGATATCAACACCGCAACACTGCTTATGGGATTTCATACCTTTTCCGGTAACGGGCTGCATTTGTTTTCAATCTGAAACAAATAATCAATTAAGCACAACATGCAGGGACAGTTTGCAAAGCTTTGCTGTCCTAAATGATAATTTTGTGATTTTAAGTTAAGTGAAATTGGCGGAACACTTGCGCTGAAAGGATGAAATTTCAGTGCATTTTAAACCACCTGTTTCTGACTGGTAAAGTCAGAAATTGCCTTTGAATTTATATAGGATATCAGTAAGACATGTGTGTATGCTTACATACGTGATACATACGTGTGATATTAGTGAACATACGTGCTGATTCTAGTGTCATCACATGTTCAAGACATTTTCGCTTTCAAACTCACAAATTGTGTTGATGAGGCACTGTATGTCCCTGCTGTGGGAACACTGTGTTGAGCTAAGTTGGGCTCTTGTGACGGTTGTGTTGTGAAGGTTGTGTTGTCGTTGGCTTTTTCAGGTGTCACTGAAAGCTGTCAGGTACGCTGAAGGCTCCCATTTGTTTTTAAACCCATTTTTAAAAGCGGATCGTATCACAGACATAGAATAATCTTGCAAGTGGAACATAAAATGTAGGGGGAGTATAAAAATTGGTTTTGAGATCGGATGGGCTGTCATTCTGCAGTCAAACTGTCACTCTAAGGGACCGTTGGAGGTAACGTTGCCCCAGGGTGGCATATTCAGTTCGCTGAGATGGACCCTGTGTCTCGTCACTCATCAGCACCCCCTGCTGGTCACTCAGGCACCTGCAGTCTGCTTGCTAAAACTGCACATGAACAGTCTTCCTCCTCTGTCTGATATTGATGTATTTATGAACTGGTGCCACACCATGTGCAATCGGCCTATCGGCAGCTGTAGTAACATCATTCTGCAACTGGACGTTCAGTACAGCTCTGTTTCAGTTTATCAAACAGTTTGCAACAGTTTTCTTGACTTGAATTATAGCCAATGGCCGTGACCAGTGTCTATTCTGTAAGAGGAGGCTCCGCCCACTCGATCCTGACCACGGCCCAACCCTTTGTGATATCACTTCCCTTCACCCAGGTACATGTTGGACCCCAGGAAAAAACCCCACGTCTCTGTCCAGCCCCCGTTCCTGCGGCCGGACCTGTCCGACAGACGGGTGTCCATCAAGATCAGCGACAACGGTATCCATGGCAGCATCCTCCGTACCAAAGTAAGCCCCTATCCTGTAGTGTTTCCAGGTCCCCCTCTGAGTGTCACTACTGGTCATTGAAAACAATGGAATTATAGAACACTGGTTTAGAATCTTGGGGGGAAAAAACATTCCAAAAAACCTACTCTTCAAAGAGTTAAAGGCTAATTATGAACTAGTTGTACTTTTAAAAATTGCAATATGGCACAAAAAACCATCATAGACATGGAGGCCCAGGCAAACCATGATTTAATTAATCAGAAGTAACTGATCATTGGTCTATTAGCAAAGCATCTCCCCTTACGTTGGGGCGGGACTTATCTGACATAAGAGGGCGGGACTTATCTAACGTCAGAGCAGTAAACACTGCTGTCCCTGACCGGGGAGGCTACCTGTTGCATAGTACCGGTCATGCTGATTAACGCCCTCCATTCCCCTCTGCCTCGGCCAGTCCAAAGGGAGTCTGGACGTGCTGGACGACAAGTCGCTGGAAACGGGCCCCCCACTGCCCCCCAAAGCTGAAAAATACAGCGAGCTCAAGAGCCAGCTGACCTCCAGCGAAGGTAGGCGCACCTGCCCCTTAATGACCACGCCCCTTACGGAAATCGAATGCACTGCAATATATCGAAAATAAAATGTATTATCAGAATCTGAAAATATATTACAATATAAGAAAAAATATTGCAACACTTGCCCACACAAACATATGAGCAACATATTTTGACACTGATATTATAAAATGTGAAATGTATTTGTCATTATATTTTTCATGTTCATTTCTGGAAGGGCCCACACATACACACAAACAACAACACTGCCATCTGCTATGAACAAGAAGTATTGCAGCAATTATTAAGAAACAGGATTAACGATGGATGTGTGTGTGCGTGTGTGCGTGTGTTGGCTTTGGTCCAGTTGGCGTTGGCTGTATTTTTCTACCTGCCCATCAGGGCGTCAATATTATGTACTAAGGGCTTCCTTTCCATTGGCTCGTGTGAAGTTAAAACACGTTCCTTTTATGAAGCCAGCAAGGAATAAATCTGTTAATAGTACGTAATATCAAAAATGGTTCACCTTTAAAAAAATGTAACACAGCGTTTGAATACGATCACTAACGACCCGCTTGGCTCCCTCTTTGTGGAGTCGCTGAAGTGACGTCTGTTTTTAAGCCTTTTTCTGATTGTGTTTTTTTTTTCGGGATGTAGCTGATTGAGATAATCGCGGAGGCGGAGTGTGACGTGAGGGTGACCTGGTTTCATGAATCCGCTCCAGATTTGTAGAGCTTGAGGGGGTGTGGTGGGGGAGGGTTAGGGGGTGTGGACACACAGATTTGTAGCGAGCTCATTTCATCACAAAGTAGGAATTTTCATAATAGAGCCCCAGCGAGGGGAGGAATGAGGAAGGTTTTTAACGACCCCGAAATAAAAACAACCGCTCAGCAACCGGGAAAAAAAACCAGCTGACGGGGACCTCTCCATTTTCTGAGCTCAGTTTAAGTTGGGAATTTAACATTCCATGTGAATATGTTCAGGCTGGACAATAGAATCTCACAAACTGTACAACAGGCTTTTAAAAACATTTGAAGCATCTGGCTCACATACCAGTGCTGTTGGGCAAATTGGTTGATCGTTTAAAAGTTCACGTGTTATGTTTTTGATTGGTAAATATAATAAAATTAGTTTTCATTCATGTCATTCAGGGATTTATGGGGCTCTATAAATATCCATCCATTTCCTCTTCCTGAGACTCAATTTAAGCACAGGAGATGTGGTGGTTTTATTGCCACCTGGTGGTCAGTTATGGTACTGCTTCTTCTTCTTTTTTGCAGTGTTAGGAATACTAACCTTTCCTGTGCTGACTGCAGAACTTGAGAACCCTCGTGGGTAACGAGGGTAACGAATGTCTAGTCAGTGATATGCAAAATAAGTGAACTATTTTCAAGCGAGGGACGTCTTAGTAGAGGACTGTGTGCATTTCTGCTTGCTAAGGGAAGGTGTTTATTGATTTTAGTGATGGAAGTAAAATAATATTATCCCAACATATTTATGTTGGTGATTTCGCTATTGTTCAAACACAAATAAGGAGAATTGAGGATCTTGCAAAATCACATACTGTATTTATGTACTTTACGTCTGCTCAATGTGAATAGTAAATGTCAAGAATATCTCTGATAGCTCAATACTCACAATCTGAGGCTGTGTCCGAATATGATCCCTTATATATGAGGCTGAAACCCTTATTCCTGGGTTTTGCTGAGGGGATTCAGGAGCACACTCATCTGCAGAACGGTGCAGTCATCCGACAATTTCAGTAAGTAACCCGGAAGTAAAAGCGTAAAAAACATAGAGTGTATATCTATGGTACAAGATAGGTTCATATTACAAACTGCTCTTTTATTATTTTTGTTAAATCTATCTTAATTCATGATCTACACTTTGTAACAATCGTTAACTGATTGATATTCTCAATAAAAATAAAAAATAAATATTACAAACTACTTCCTCAGTTTGGAGAGAGTTTTGTGGGTTTTTGAGGGATTTATTTCGCACACTGCTTGCAAAGTGAGGGGACAGGGCACATGGTAGACAGGGGTCTGAGTAGACAGGGGACAGTGAACAGGGGTCATATTCGGACACAGCCTGAGTTTGAATGAAAAGGTTCCATTTAGCTTACCAGGGCCTGTGGTCTGTAAACTGTGTTCTCCTTCCTTAATCCTCCAATGAAGGGTTGCGTCCCAATATTCTTCACTCCCCACCTCCTTTCTTCCATTCCCCCACTACCACTCCTCTCTTATCCGGAAGTATGCAAAGCTGCTTGAACGTTTCGAGTACAAGTATTTGCATGTACAGTATACAATGTACCTGACATTGCGGTTTGCGTCGAGACATTCATGTAGGAGAAGAGGTGGTAGTGGAGGAAAGAGGGTGCATTTTTCGACTATTGGGACGCACCCAAGGGTTCCACTTGGCTCTGCAGGGCCTGTGTGTCTGTAAACTGTGTTCTCCTTCCCTAATCCTCCAATGAAAGGTTCCACTTGGCTCTCCGGTGCTTGTGTGTCTGTAACCGGTGTTCTGCTTGCCGTTACAGAGAGCTCCATCTCCTCCAAGCCGCTGAATCCCGCCACGCCCGCCATGTATAAACACCGGCCGTCTTTCGGCAGCATCCCCAAGGTGCACTATTATGGCACTGAGGTGAAGGTCAGTGCAACCGCATGGGATATGTGTGCCTTACCGCCATTTTGTTTTCACTGAAACATACATAACATTCCTTTTACAAAAGTTATTTAAGACCAACATTGCGCATTGTGCTTGTTCTGAATCTGTCTCTAGCCTTCATTATGCCGTTGTTATTTATTCGTTTTATCAGATAAAGAGCAAGTGTGAAAACTCACAATTTTAACTTTTTATCCATTTGTACATACATTGCACTATTACAACTCCTAACTTATATATCAAACTGTGAACACTGTGAACTCTTTGTTTTATTTAAGTATTGTAAATGTCTCTTCATGTCTGTCTTTTCTTGTTGTGCCGGTGCACTTTACTTTTACTGTTTTTTTACTGTTTTTTTTTCCTTTTTACTGTTTTTTACCTTCTTTTGAAATGTCCTGTCTTGTCTTCACCGTAGGATAGTGAGGAACGTAATTTCGATTCCTTTGTATGTCTGGTACATGTGAAGAATTGACAATAAAACTGACTTTGACTTTTGACTTATTTTGTGAAGCAGTTCATATCCGGTACCTTGCTCAAGGGTACAATGGCAGGACCCCATTTGGGAATCAAACCAGCAACAACCCGGTTCCTCAACCACTGTGCTTACACTGCTGCCTTGTTTGATTATTAAATGTATTTGAACACTTGTGTGTGTGTGTGTGTGTATGTGTGTATGTGTGTGTGTGAGTGTGTGAGAGTGTGTGAGACTCGTGTCTCTGCAGGTGGTGAACAGCTCTGTGTTTTCACCGTACAGATCATGATGCCTGACGATCACAAGGGAGGGGCCATATTGGAAGAAGGAAGCCGGGGTCACGACTACCGCTCCGAGCCCAACCTGGACCTGCCGGACTACCGTAACGCGCCCCTCCACCGCACCTTCCAGTCCTCGCCCCTGCAGCTCGACTCCATCTCCGTCAACTCACGGTCCCTCAGCCTGAAGCAGGCCCATCGCCGTGCCGACAAGGCCCAGCTCCAGGCCCTGAGGTCGGAGGGCGTGGCCGCCGCCGCCTCCTCCTCCACCCCTTACAAGAGCGTGTTCTCCCCGGGGACCCTGTCCAGCCGAAATGGGAGCCTGTCCTACGACAGCCTGCTGAACCCCAGCGTGTCCCCCGTCCCGGCCGGGGAGTGCCTGGCCCACCCGGGCGTCGGGCCCCCTACCCCGGGGTACCACTCGCCATACCTGCCCCCCAAAATCTGCCCCACCCGGGCGCCCGAACTGCAGCAGCGCCCGCCTCCGACCGCCTACAGCCCCGTTCTGGGGGGTGGGGGCGGGGGCGGGGGCAGGGCTGGGGGGGGAGGAGGAGGGGCGGGTGTCGGCCGGCACTCGCCCCACCCCCGTGACCCCTCTCCGGTTCGCTATGACAACCTCTCCAAAACCATCATGGCCTCCATCCAGGAGCGCAAGGAGATGGAGGAGAGAGAGAAGCACCTCCAGCACCAGCCGCCAGCCTATGCCTCGGACTCGGGCGTCTACGACTCCCCCGGCTACTGCCCGCCGTCAGGCCCCTGCTACCCCGACAGCCCCCGGGGGGGCCTGGGCGGGGTCTCCAGGGGGCCCACGCCCCCCGCGTACGGCTCCCGGGACAACCTGGCGGGGTACGGGGCCCGGACGTCGGCCCTGCGGTCCTCCTCCGCCTCTGTCGCCGTTTCCTCATTGGTCCGCGCCCCCAGGACTTCCACCACCTCCCTGCACGCCGACATGACCAATAACAACACGCAGGCCTCCTACAGATCCCCCGCCCACCAGCCTCACCACTCCCCCTCTCCTCTCCCCCGATCCCCCTCCTACTCCCTCCACAAACCCCTCTCCTTCATCAGGGCCCTGGAACGGACAGATTCACCTCCTCTGGGCGGCCCAAGGTACGAATCCTAACGCCTCCTCCGCCTCCCATCCTCCTCCCCCCACCTCCCATCCTCCTCCTACAGGAAGTGGTTTTTCTCCACTTCCTGTCAGGGCAGGCAACCTTAGCTCCTCATTGGACAAGGGCAGCTGTCCATCAGGCGGTACTTCCTGCACAATTTTTTTAGTTTTTTTTTTTTTTTCTGGGGTAAAATCAATGGATCTCAGTGTGATCAAAGTGTAAAATTATTTTTATTAATTTATGTATGTTTTTTCTTTTTTTTTCTTTTATTTATTTCAATTAATTGTGAGACAAAAAAAGATTTTAAGTTCTAGATGTCAATGGAACTCTAGATGGTTTTTTGTCCACCTTTGTTGTCAAAAACAAAAGTGATTTTTTTGTATTTTTAAGTTTTAGAACTAATAAAGTTTGTTTTCTTCCCTTTTGTTTTTTCTGTTTTGCATGTTTCATCATTTCTGTCTCAATTTTGTCTTGTTTTCTTACACTAATTTCAGTGAGGCGCATCCCCCTATCCACACGGGGTGCCTTGTAGGGGTTAAGCATGTTCCTCTAAGGGCAAGAGCATGTCTGTCACGTCCCAATCTCATCACGCTAAATGTGTGTGCAATTACTTACAACCTTCCCCACACTTTTCATATAATTTCACTAATATCTGTAATGGCATTTCAGAATGCTTGGTCTGTCTATCTGTCCTGTTTGAGCACACACTGCCTCTGTCACACTGACAGTGAATCACGTTGGAAGGCTGAGTGGATGCACTGGCATGCCTTCCTGCCTTCCTGATTCATGCCTTAAACCTTTGTAGGCTGGGCTTTTTGGAATGTTTTTTTTTCTTCAAAATTCTAAGTCACGGTTTCTAGAACTCCATTGTATTTAAGTAGTATCCACATCAGTGTTCTAGAACTCCGTTCCATAATCCAAGTGGTGATTGTGACATCAGCATTAGAATGTTCAGTTAAGAACATTCTATTCACATATTTGTGAGCTCACACCATAAAGGGTTCATCTTTCCCATACTGCGTGTACACGGACCCGGGTCCAATTAATGGCCGAACACGCGTGCAAGGCTGTCTACAGGGGCTCTTACATCAGTCCTCAATAACTGCCGTGCCAGTCAATGAGATCTGGAACGGGTTCTTGTAAAGGAAGGGATTTGTGATTCTGTGTGTGTGTGTGTGTGTGTGTGTGTGTGTGTGTGTGTGTGTGCGCGTGTGTGTGCGTGTGTGTGTGTGTGTGTCTGTGTCTATGCGTTTGTGTGCATGAAATTATGTGTCTGTTTGAGAGAGTGCAGGTGTGATCATGCATGCATGTATGTATGTGTGTGTATAGGTGTGCATGTATATGTGTGATTATGTTGTCTGAGTTTGCATGTATTTGTGTTTGTGCTGTGTGTATAAGTGTGTGCTTGTATGTCCGTGCGTGCGTGCGTGCATGTGTCCGTGCACCTGTGTGTGTGTGCGTGTGCGTGCAACGTGCATGAATGTGTGTGTGTGTGTGCGTGTGTGTGTGTGTGTGTGTGTGTGTGTGTGTGTGCAAACTGTCATTCCCTGCGCGCCAAATTAAAACACTTATTCCTTCTCTTTTTTTTCCAGAGAGGAGGTCCATGGAAAACTGGCTCTAGGTAAAATTAACGGGCAGCCCAAGGGCCAATTACGGGCTGACTGCCACCTTGGCTCTGCCCACAATGTCCAAGGCGTGCCGCTAAGTCCCAGCCGTCACTCTAATGTGAAAAAGGTGTCAGGAGTGGGCGGGACCACCTACGAGATCTCTGTGTGATAGGGCACACTGCCACGCCTGTCCAAAGCAGCACTGCCATGGCAACCACCATCACCACCGCCGTGCTACAGAGAAAGGGTTATTTTGTTTGTTGTTTTCTATTCTTTTTTTGTTATTATCGACCAATCGGGCGGCCCCAAAGCCTTACTTGACGGGGGTTACTGTCCAGAAGGTGACCTCCGTTATTTATATCCTAGTGGCCTGCCCGTTGTACGGTTGTGCTGAAGAATTTGGCTTCCTTCTGTCTCTCTGTTTGTAGCAAAAACAACAACATAAAAATGACATGAAAACTGAAGACGAATTGTTTGTTCATTATCCACTTCCTGTTTGCTTGTTCCTCCAGACAGCTTTGTTTGTGACTCATCGGAAGTGACATCACGACTTCGCAGAGACTGCATCAGTGTTGTCCATTAGCTTGTACCTGTGGCACAAAAAGCCTCATTAAAAAAATTTTTGTTCAGTAGCAAAATGGATATTGTGTCAAATGTACTTTGAAAGCTCGGAACAACGTACAAACGCATTAATTTTCTTGCCGTCCATTCTGTGAAGGGTAAAGAGCTGTTATTATCAGCCGTTAGTCCCCCTGGTTGCTAGTAACTGGGCCCCATGACATCGCTCAGGTTTCTGACGGCGACGGACGACTCTTTGTCAAAGCCCAAGCTGGCCACAGGGGGATTCCTGTGAACACCAGGTCACCCGAATGTGCGGCTCTTGGAGAAATGCCTGTTCTTGCCATTTTTCGTTTGATTGTTGGAATTATTTTGTCGTGTTATTTCTGTCCACTTTTATTTAGCTGACGAGCAGGCGTCTTTAATTCAAGGTAAAAAGCGTAACATCACTGAGGTTTCGAAATCCACTAACCTGAAATGGAGAGAGACGCCCGGTGATACGTTGAGGGCTTTTCTGGCAGCGCTTGCTTCTGCCTAGTTCCATCCTCCCGCTATGGTTTGAGCGGTTTCCAGTCTCTTATGTATGTCTGATTGGTCGAAACTGGGAGCCAATGGGAACGATGGGAGGGAGTATTGTTCAGTACATTCCAGTTCAGGATTACTCCAGCTGTCCAGTGCTCGTCTCTCCTGTGACCTTACTGCATTTTGCAGTCATGTGACTCGGATCTGTGTGCTGCATTTCATTCGTTCAGGTAAGTCATTGTCACGCTTGCGAGCTGCATCCTCCAATCAGGTTCGAGTTTTGGGACCGGTTCATTGTAGCTACCACTATGTGATTGTGCTCCCGATGTAGGCGGTATTCTGTAATAGAACTACAAGATGTGTGCAGTCCTGCCCAGTTGATTCCACTGCAGTGATTGGTGCAGCACAGTAAGAACTGTTTTCTCCAAATGTTTGTCTTTGGGGGTAAAAAAATCACCATTGGTACTCAACCATACAGAGAGAATAAGCTCAGAATCCATTACTTTAATGACCCTTTATTTGATTATGTATTTTTTAAATCAACATGGCCATAGGCTTGTACAACTGCAGTTTTAAAATGCCTTGTTTAGATTTGGGTAAAACAGTAAATCAGTATTGTCCATGGTTGTGTAACACATGGAAATTCAAAAATGAACTTTTTTTTTTTTTTTTTACTTCCTTGACTTTTTTTATACCCAACGTTTTGATCATTTGATCCATCTTGCTTTTTATACAGATATTCTGGCAATGAGTGGATGTTTTTGTTATGAGTGGATTTTCTTTTTTGTCTCTTGGTTATTTATAATTTAAGCAAATAAATTAACAAATTATCCTGTACTGAACTTGGGGGGGGCGGGGGGGGTTGGGAGGGAGGGGATATCCTAGTTTGTTGTTTCAATATTTTTGCAGTGTGAAAAAGTTATCGATGAAAGTGTATGAAATGGTTTGACGCCACAGGATTGAGTGATGCTGTAAGCATTGAAATGAAACTGCACTGTCATCCTTTTCAATGCCTGTAGGTATGTGTTAGCAGTGACTGAGTGCTCTATCGCACGTAATCCTGAACGGTTTCCTCGTTGAAGACATGACAACGTTTTCAGCAGCTGTCTGGTACAGCACATTATTGTTAAAATGCTACATGAAGAAAGTTGATGAAAAGATATGGATCTGTTTTCTTTTTTTGTTTGTTTTTGATCTTTGAGGAAGATATAGTTTGATATTAAGGTACATCTATTTTTTTTTTCATTTAAAGAAGAAAAAGAAAAAATCACTGATTAAATGTAGCTTGAAATTTTTATGCCTGTTGTATTTCTTTGCTTTCCTGGGTTGTGTTGTGTGTGTGTGTGTGTGTGTGTGGGGGGGTTGGAGGGGGGGGTGGGTTGGAGTCAGATGGTGATGCTCATTGAATGGACTTGAGTAGTAGACAAATTTGAATGAATCTCTGAGCCATGCAGTCTGAAGTGTTTTTCAGAGATTCCATCTTGGGCTGCTGGGTGGCTCATTCGGTTAAGGCAGTACGCTGTCGTTCATGGATGAGCCTCATGGCCTCGAATCCACAGTGCCAGTGGTGACGGTAGCCGAGAGCTCCACAGGGCGTCGCCCAGGGTACAGGAGAGTTCAGTCGGACAGGTGTCCGCACCTCATCGCTCTCGAGTGACCGGGCGCTCGACAGACTGCATGTCAACGCCGCGTACGAAAGGTCTTCCTCCGATGCCGCTCCGTAAGAGCTGAGGTGCGGTCTTGCCAAAAGAAGCAGCTGGGGGATGGCACGTGCTTCGGAGGAGAGCCGTGGATGTCCCAGCTGTGCTGAAATGGCAGGGTGGTTCACGCATAGGAACGTGGCTGGGGTTGCAGACGGTTGGACGTTCCAGATTGGGCCAAGAGTTGGATATATACAGCCCCATATTGAGCTGGAGGATCGTGCTAACGGAGCTTGCGTAAGTGGGCCGCCGGCGTTCTGATATATTGAGCTCGCCCTGAGGATGATTTCATTGTTTTCTGTATATATAACTGACATGTTGACCATTTACATTTCAATTGTTTCTCAATAGAAAAAATAAATAATTAATCACATTTTGAAGACGACTCCCAGGGCTAAAAATAAGGCTGTGTCAATTTCAGTGAAATACATTTTTTATAAATTTAAAAACCATTTCCTGGTATTACTTTTGTTGAACTGATGTTAGATTGTTATTCATTCATCAAATGAGATTAAAAACTTAAGTTGGAACTTTAGGGTTAGGAAAATAACGGAAAAACGGTACGTCTTAGGGTTGTGTTTGGGAGCTACATGTTTGATGAAAACTGGTAGCTTGAAATGTCACGTAATGAATAAATTTGGCATTACGGAGCCCAAATGTGTGGATTTTTTCTTCTTCAAATATTTAAGATTAACCTTTGATTTTGGATGATATCCCACAGTGCATATTGTCATCTTGTGCCTTGTGTACACTTTTAAAACCAGAAGAGAGAGCATCTCACATTTAATGACTCTTATAAAAAACCGCTGGCATGTTGATACAAAGAACGGTCCCACTACATGCAGTGGCAGGCTATGGTGACGGGGTGACATGCACTACGATATTTTGGATCCCGATGAAATAATTTAAACATGCTACATTGACACAGGAAGACGCGAGCTAGGCAAAGACTCTGGATTTTCTTATTTCTTGAAAACTGCAAAACTGTGGGTAAAAACCCCGTAGTATATGCTCGGCAGCAACCGTTAAAGAAATGACACTGACCAGTAATTGTAAAACTAAAACTCTGGTTATGAGTAGTATCTGGATTTTTCAAATATCCACATTCTAGCTTTACATGCGTATATTCACACACGCACACCCGGGCGGTATTTCACAAAATGGGATTAAGGAGTTTTCCAGCTCAATTAATTATTCTGAATTTGATAACAACCGATTGGATGAGAGCCTGGGTTACTTTAAAATATTTACAAATAGAAGCCATTTTAACACCTTAATACCTCCCTGGTTCCATTACGTCATCTTCCCCAAGTTTAGAGGAACAGACCAGCACATTCGTACATATTCAAATCCCAGGAGGGACCCGGCTGTTGTATCCTTGAACAAAGGACTTCACCTCAATGAATGGATAGTATGTAAAGAAAATAATATAACTTTTACAAAGAGAAGACAACTATAAGCCTGGATATAAAGTGAACCTGTGTGTGAACATGGTCCAGCTACATAACTGAAGGCCAACGTTTCTCCCATGTTTCCACCCCAATGTTAATAAATGCTTTAATAAATACTAATAAACACTTTTGTTGAGCTTTTTATTCCCCCCACCCCAACAAGATACCATGCTTCTTTTTGTCCATATGACAAATGGATAGAAATTGAGAAACCAGTTACAATAACTGGGACGGCATTCTACCAGTCAAATTTTAACACCCACCGCCCAGTTTGAAAAGATCACATGAAGGGGTAGAGAGCATCATACTTTTAATTTTTTTCTTTTTTATTACACAATGTGTGTGTAACATGTTACCACTATAAAAAGTGAAATCATTCTTGAACTAAATTCCTTCATCGAATTGCCAATGAAACTTGATGTGCCATGTTCACAACTGCCAGAAAGTGCTAGCTACAGTGGGGAATGCCAAAAAGTGTTAAAGTCAAGCAACATTAAAAATATGTACTGTGAATATATACTTAACCGAGTAATTAGCGTCTCAGGCAGGTCACACAAGGACTGGGCTGCTGGGCGTGTCATACTCAACCGCACAGGTAGCATTCACACAGGTAGCCCCAACTCCCAAACGCTCTCAAATAACCGCCACTCCTACTGCGAGAGTAATCACCAGCAACATCAAAAGCTGCTTTTGACAGTAAGCATCAAGAAGCACATTCAGTTCATGTTCCCCACTACCTTGTACCGGAATAATCTATGCATGCAAGGTCATTCTCACCTATTTTTTTTTAAGATTCAAAAATGTCCCCACCCCCACCCTACCTCCCCCTAAGATGTCTGAAAAGAAGTGGTCGTCATAACACTTTCTACCATGAAGTTGTGGGGAGGACGGGGGGAGGGGGTAAAGAGAGACCCATCAGTTTTCAAGAGAATACATTTGATTTTGAGTGTATATCAAAGGCAAACCATCTCAGCTATGTACGTTTTTTTATTTTAATTTTTAGATAGGTTTATCGATTTATTTACAGATGTGTACTGGCACACGAGGAAGCAGGGATTATTAAACTGCTCTGACAGACGAGCAAAATTCATTTGTCATCTACAATATTCCTCTTTAGAACCTTTTCAAACGCTTAGATTTTTAGTATCCGAGTATATAGGTGGCAGCGGGGGGGGGACGCACGACAAACTATCAAGACTGCTGAAGGTAAGTAACTGGTCAGATGTACAAACCCTACATTCTTAACCCTTTAAGGTGTAAGACCACACATGCGATGAGAATGTTCTTAACTGAACATTCCAATGCTGATGTAACAATCACTACTGGGAATTCAAATAAATGGGAGTTCTAAAACACCTTAGAATGACTTAGAATTTAGAAGCCTACTCTTCAAAGGGTTAAATGCAACAACGTATCAAACACTTCTTTAGTCCAGCAGCTTCAGCCACATCAAAGCCTAAAGCGAGTCATTTGAGGTTTTCTTAGTTTCGATAATATGGCTGTCATTCAACACCACTGTTCCTTCGATGAGCCTGTGATGGACTCCTCTATAGTAAACGGTAGCCAAGGGGTAGCTCAGAGTAGTCTAGGTTTGGGTCCATCCAAAGAGCAACAATACTACTCTTCCCCCTACAGTTTCTAAACTTGAGTCGTTCGCCAGCACTCTCATAAGAGTGCGTGCCAGCAAAACTAGATTTTCTGATCCTCAAAACTTTTTCCTGAAAAATAAAAGAAAAGCGTGACCCAATGTGGGAATTATCAGTATCACAAGGCTTGTTTCACAGTACGGCGTCATGTTTAAGGTACTTTGAGTTACAGGTGACCAGAATACAGACAACTTGTTTCCACTGTGGAAAAAAAAAAAAGAAAAATAAAAGAAAAATGTGAAGGAAAAAAAAGCACAGTACAATTTTATGACTGGGGAATGGATATTTTGAAAAGCCTCCAAGATCTTGTGATCACAGACAGCAAAATAAATGCATAATAATAATAATAAAAATAAAAATAAAAAAAACAACAGAAAAACAAAAATGCAAGTGTCCAAATTCAGTTTCTTAAAGAGTCTATTGTAGAAAAAAAAGGGAAAAATGAAAAATGAGGAAAAACAAGTTCCTGATTATTTCTCTTCAGCCTTCTCCTCTTTTTTCTCAGACTCCGCCTCTTTCTCAGACACCGCCTCTTTCTTAGACTCCGCCTCTTTCTTCAAACCCGCCTCCTTGTTCTTCTCCTCTGATGGCCTGGTTTTTTCATCCTTTACGGAGAGCTCCTCCAGCTGCTCAGCCACCTTGTTTGCGCTGTCCGTGTTGCCTGCCACCGGGGGGAAAAAGCAAAAATAAAAGTTAGGCGCCCCACTGTTTACCAGCTTCATTGCCACGTCCTTTTTCTGCCATTAAGCTTGTCCAGAATCAATGGGCAGCCATTTAATTTCACTGCAAATCTCTTAGGCCTTCTGTTTTTTTACTTTCAAATGAAATTTTTCTTAGCCTCCCTAAAGTTTTTGGAAATCTGTTGCAACGTGATGGATTCCAGCAGGGGGGGGGGGGTAGCCTGGCTGCCTCTTATTCTTTTTTTTAAAAGTTTTATTTTTAGGGCTTTTCAGCTTTATTGGACAGCACAGTGTAGAGAGACATGCGATGACAGGTCGATGGGATTCGAACCGCCGATGTAGCGGCTCACAATTAGCACGTGGACGTTGCCCTTACAGGCTACACCAGACACACCCCTCTCTTCTACACACTTCTGCAGTCCAACTGCGCACTGTGCTGAAAGACTGCACAACTGGAGCACGTGGACGGCGCACACACACTAGGGACCCATATCAGTCATTTTTCTAATTATCAGCATCATATTTTTTTATGATATGATTTCTGATAAAATAAATAAAAAATGCGCTCCTCTGGCTCTGATACAGTCGCCTGTCTCTGAAAGGTTACTACTTAGGCTGGCTCGTCCCGCAGCATTATCCGATTGGTTATACGTCACGAGTAAATAGCCAATCAACACACTACTCTGTATACCTGCGAGAGAGACGTGGGAGACAGGGTTTCCAGACTAGAAAATGAAAAAAATTCATAGGGGAGTCAATGATAGATGGGTGATTCTAAAAGAACACATGGGGGGCAAATTATGAGAAAATTGTATGGAGCTCAATTTAAGATGGGGGATTTTAAATTTTTTTGGGGGGGGAGATTAATTCAGACATCTGGCAACACTGGTGGGAGAGGATCGCTGAGATGCTGAGACACTGAATGCTGAGGTGAGAATGCTGGAGTTGCAATAAAAATCACGATACCAGTTAAAGCCATTTCTTTCACCTCCGTGAATAAAATTTTGTTGCTTAACATCGTTTGCCCTTTACTAAACGGGCTAGTTAGCAAGCTACATGACTGTTATTCAACACCAATAGCTAACATTGAGTCTCATAGCCGATTAGCTAACGTTACTTGAATGCGATACGTATGGATATCAGTAGTTGGCTTATATTGGAAATAATATTAGGATACGTTATTTGGATATTTCCACCCAGTTAGCAAGCTGCCTTGTGTTTGTTACATGAATGGTAAGCAAGCCAATGCGTTGCTTTCACACAGACACATTAGCTAAAAGCTCGATAAACTAGGGTAGGTTCTGTGCCCGTAAATTATTATCAGGGCTTGACATTAACGGGATAGTTCACTCACTTTTAAGAATAGTCTACATCAAGATGCAACAAGTCTAAGACGATTGATTCACTTAATAACCAAAACCACCAAGTAAATTATTAGGCTACCCATTTATTTTGAGATAGCATTAATGTTCTGTGCATCATAAACTTGTTGCATTTTTCTATATTCACATTTATGATGACGTTATCATGCGAAGACTGACTTTTAAATGCTCCATGTTTAAATGCTAATCATTTCTTAATCATTATAGGCTACATAATATATTGGTCTAGATGATTATTCAGCTAATTGTTTGATTAGTGATTCCCTCTATCGTTGCATATTTCTCACACCGGATGTTTTCAGACCTTTAGACAAAATATAATATTGATAATAATAATAATCACTTTAAGGGTCGTTTCTCCGACAAATGTTCCTATTGAACTCTATGGAAAAATAAGTCGGGAGAAGAAACCCTTCAAGTTATCCATCCATATCTACTGTATATCTGGCAGCAGAGTGATGGTTTGAGGCTCGTTTGATACATTAGACCCTTGATGATGACTTAGAGCCATTTAGCCAACCATGTGTTCCATACTGTTCCAGTGTAATTTACAGCTAAATCTAGTTATAAGATATCAAGTCTTTTGATATTGTTGGGTCACAG
The DNA here is from genome assembly GCA_022702515.1 of Ilyophis sp. 1 JC-2022. Lineage (NCBI taxonomy): Eukaryota > Metazoa > Chordata > Actinopteri > Anguilliformes > Synaphobranchidae > Ilyophis > Ilyophis sp. 1 JC-2022. The sequence goes on along the minus strand of CM040404.1, from coordinate 7,025,676 downwards.
ACATCAGGAAGTCATGGCATGCAAAGGATATGCGACCAAATATAAAAATTATCACTATATTCTACATTGGCTGCAGTTAAGTGTAAGGGGGCAATTACTTTTTCACACAACGGAAATGGGTGTTGGGATTTTTTGTTCGTTAAATAAATTAAATAAGTAAAAAAACAAATGTGTTATTTGTTCACTCGGGTTCCCTAAAATCAATATTATATTTTGTCTAAAGATCTGAAAACATCCAGTGCGAGAAATATGCAACAATAGAGGAAATCAGGAAGGGGGCAAAAACTTTCACGCCACTATGTTTAAAGGAAGTTATGTGTTGGAGTTTGTGTGACTGTAAATTCTGACAAAATTTTTCATATTTACTGCAAACGTATATCAGCTCCATATATCGGCCTCCTTCATTACTAATAATCTGTATCGGCCCTGGAAAAACCGGTCGACCCCTAACACACACTGTGATCAGAACAAGGTTCCCAGTACCCAGAGATTTACACCCGAGTTCCACCAGGAGCAGAGCGCAGCTGGCATAAAATCTTGAATCCACTAGCATGTAGCCATGTGCCCATATTACAATTTCATTGTCCGATTATCTAGGCCAACATTTTCACGATATACACCATTATCAACAATAATTATTGAAATAAGTTGCAACTTCAATAACTTAAATACTAACTTATACCAATCAGAAAATATACGTTTCTAAAACGTGTTATTGTTAAACATAGTATGTAAAAATGTGAACATTGCAACCTTGCCAACAACTAGTTTTTTTTCATTCATCATCATCATCAATTCATCAACCCCCCGTTTCCTCCTCAGGGTCACGGGGGGGTCTGGAGCTATCCCAGCATTACCAAAGTAACAGAATTAAAAAGCAACCTTAAACAAAACTGAAGCTTTACCAAAGTAACAGAATTAAAAAGTAAATAAACAAAATAACATGAAGCTTTAAACACTCTTGAGGGAAAAGCTCCATTGTTTCTGGTAACGTTATCTCCTGCTGCGGCGATGTATGACCTCCACCGGCTGCCATTATACAATAAAAACCTCCTTTATGTCGCTGTGCCTACCGAGTGTCAGAGAATAAGAATGTGCGGGTATTATAGAATAGCGGGGTATTACTCTTCTTCAGTATTATTAGACGGTTGACCAACGCTAAGGGGGATCAGCCAGTTATTTTGTTAATGACTGTGATAAATGTATAATTATGCAATAACCAGATTAAATACCACAGCATGCACTGGTGTAGATCAAGCGTAAGCAGGGTGAAGACACACGAAAGAGGCTTTGGAAGCACTTTTTTTTCTTCTTCTTTTAAAGATCAACAGACCCTGATTAACAGAATCCATAATATTACATGACATGTAGGCCTTTGGCACTTTTATCCACAGTGACTCACACAGGTTATATTTTCACATACAATCCATTTATATAGCAGGGTATTTACTTAAGAAATTCAGGTTAAAGTACCTGACTCAATGGTACAGCAGCAGAGCTGGGAATCAAACCCGCAACCTTTGAGCTACCAGCCCAGCTCACTAAACATTACCCACAACACTGCTGTCATAATACACACCAACCTAATTACTGCGCGCGCGGCCGCACACACACACACACACACACACACACACACACACACACACACACACACACACACACACACACTAACGTGTAGCAGAATATGAAAACACCTGCCTACAACAAGGCCAGTGAAAGTTACACTCTGCAGTCAATGTAGCAGACACAAAAAGTACCCGGCTGGATTCAGCAGCAAGGAACAGAGTAAGTCTGCAAACCAATTGGTGGTCAATCAAAAAAACAAAAACAATAAAAATACAAATACAATGCTTACCTGAACCCTCTAAAGATTTTCTGACGACTTCTCTACATTCATCAAACTTTGCCTTGAATTTCTGTGCATCTAAAAAAAAAAAAAATGAAATAAAAGAATATGCATTAGAATACATTCATGGATACTTGCAAACAATCGTGTCACATGATACACACAGATAAAAGGGAAAAAGGTCAATTACACAAAGGAAGACCAGCACTCTGTACCGTGTCCAATGTGAGTTTATCAAGTGCACCACAAAGACACAGGAAAGAGTGGATACTGCTTAGGATAAAACAGTGTATGGTGCTGGATTTCTCTCATCAGTTATTTCTATGATTGCTACCAACCAAGCGTAACTGTTCCCTGCTATCTTCCTAAATTAATTTATTTTATTTTTTTAAAGGAGAAGAAAGTTGCATACTCCAGCTTTAGCATCACCACAAAAACACAGAATTACAATCAATAGCAGGACGTCAAAGACAGGGGGCGCTCTAGAGCAGTAGGACGTGAACAGGGGTTGGAAATCAGCGGTTAGGATCAGTAGCAGGCGCTCAAAGACAGGGGGCGCTCTAGAGTAGAACAGTACTCACTCTCTGCGTTGAGGAAGCGGATGGCCAGCAGCTCTGGCTTGGGGTGCTCATCCGCAAAGTCAGCATGTGTGTTCCATACCCAGGCTCTGTCGCTACCCGCATTCGGCTTCAACTCCATCAGGGGGACGACTGGGGGGGGTACAAACAGGGATGTTAATTTGGGCCTTGTGCATCCAGCATGGTTATTCGATACGGACCTGACTGACACGCAACGTTCAAACAACTCGTTTGCAAGTGAACTGCAACCTTTGTTCACTTACCACTAACCAGACAAAGCTTGTAACTCTACTGTTGAGTACCAATCAAATCATCTAGGTTAACACGCAAACCTAGTTGTCCAGTTTAAAAACAAAGCAAAAATATATATATTTAAACCCAAATAAGTGTTGGATGTACAACATTTTTACAAACAGACTATGAGGCATACAGCTGGAGTTAATGTCAATTCTTCATCTGGCCTCCAAAGGGCAGGTTGAATATACAACCCGCCCAAGCCAACAGACACACAGTATGACCCGGATTAACCATGTGTGAGGGGGGCCTGAGGTGTAACTTCAACAGAAACACCCCTGTGGAACTCTGCTGCCGTTTAGTCACATTTTCACATGATCTGTGCGACGTCACAACAGTGCATCTATTCACCTGGCAGCCCGGGAGAGGGCTCAAATGTGACCTGCTATAGATGTGCTCTCAGCCACTTTCATCACACGGACATAACTCAATTTTGTGTGCGTGTGTGTGCGCTGCATGCACATACGCGTATATAAGTATAATTCAGTTGCATTAGAAAATAGTGATCATTTCCTGGTGTGCAGCTGCACACTGTCAGTATGCCTCCCACGAGTGAGACAATAATAAGCAACAGCTACTCATATTTATTCTATTTACATGCTTGCAGTACATGGTACTCAGTTTTATAAATGGCATGTGGGAAATGTTTGGCTTCGTATACACCCAAAAAGGAATCTGCCCACTCAGGTAGAAGCGTCTGAAGTCCTGCACTAGTGTGTGTGAAATTCCAGTACAGGACTGGACCGCCTAGCATTAGGGGCCAAAGCAATGTTACGTCACCATAGCCAAATACCTACTTCAGGGGCGGGGCACCTCATCCGCAAAGGGCCGGTGTGGGTACGGGTTTTTGTGTTCGCCCAGCACTAAGACACCTGATTCTACTTATCAAGGTCTTGATTGAATTTAATGATTAGTTAATTAGTTGAATCAGGTGTATTAGTGCTGGGCTAAATCAAAAACCTGCACCCACACCAGCCCTTTGCGGATGAGGTTCCCCACCCCTGACCTACTTAGTCCAATAACACTCCCCCACCGCCTCACACAACCGCCTTACTGAAACATATTATAAAATAACAAATTCTGCCCAAAATTAGTCAGGCAAGCAAACTGCTAATACCTCTCACTAACTAGAAATATGATTTGGCGTTCCTGCAAGAAAACAAATATTATTATGATTTGATCCATACTGCCATCAGACACAAATACAAAAGACCATTGGTCCAGACTCTCTGATCAATACTAGCTCTGGGTACCATACTAAGGTTTTCCACCCTGCAAGGTTCTGGACATCAAGTTCCAGTTTCCCAGCAACAGAGACACTCATTGCAATTGGCTAGTGGTATTGCTAAGACTTTGGGTGCTAGGTTACGGTTTCTAGGCGATAGGGACACTCACTGTTGTGATTGGCACAGATCTTGAGGGTGCGGTCTCTCCTCATCAGCAGGCGAATTGTACCCTTCTCCTTGTGTCGCAAGAGCTTGACGTCTCCCGTACCCCTCTCCTTCCACTCTGGGGGGTCGTTCTCCGACGCAAACCGGTACAGCTTCGCCCGCCTAGCGGCAAACAAACCCAACAAGCCAAAATCCCCCACGGTCAGACAAGCAGGCTACAACAAAACAAGACCTGGGACGTTACAATGGGCAAGCTTTAAAATGCACATTCTCCAATTTTCCCATTCATGAGTTGTGCTTTTCCCTGATTGACTCAGAGGTACTGATTTTTACAGCCTACATATATCTAGGCCAGGGGTAGGCAAAAAAAGTGGCTAAAAAAGACGGATGCAAAGTGCGCACACACCTTCCAGGCGATGTCTCGGGAAGCAGCAGTCGCGCCGTGACTTTGCCGCTAACGTTACTCACATTTTGAAGAGTTCCTCCTCATCCTCTTCTAGCGTTTTAACATCCTGCTCAGGAAGGGACACGATGGGCTCGAAGTGAGGGTCGTGATTGGTCTCTTCGGCATTATCTGTCGGGGTCTCGTGCTCCTCTTGCGTTTCCTGCGGGAGCCAGCATAATAAAGTCCGCGTTCTTTTACAGTGCCTTAAAAATCGGTCCCTGTAACTCAATAAAGTTTTCAATTCAAACCCAGTTCCTATAGTGCATGCAATGGTTCAAAACGAGCGCAAAATGATACAATTTCAGCCTTTAAAGTACTGTTCAATTAAGTATTCTACAGCTCAAGAGACATGCGTTTCAGTCCGTAGTGCAGCAGATGCCGCCGGGCCGTATACAAATCTGCCTGTGCAGCAGGGGGGGGGGTTTGATCCCCACCAAGGAACTTTGTACACTGTGATACTGTCTTGGTCTGACTCCCTTACTGCTCCCAGCCCTGCCAATCTGTATAAAATTTTTAAGATAAATTAAAAACACTAAGGCAGAGAAGACAGTCTTCCCTCCTTTAAAAAAAAATATAACGGCAACATATCAAACCATGACTACAAATAAATTGTCTAACTCTCTACATCGATTATACTGTAATTGTTTTCCACAACACACACAAAAAAAAAATAACTAAAGCCATTATTGTTAAACAGGCTTTTGCGCCTGAATGTATCGTGCATTTTTGGCAAATATGGAGTTTAAACTAAGCTACCGTACTTTGAACTGGAAAACCACCAAGGGACATGCCTTTTCCAAAACAAACTAAATGAAACGGTACATATTGGACATATTTGCAGTTGGCATAATGGGTTACTGAATCTCTTCGAAAGCAACACACAACTGGAATGAGTTCTGACGGAACATTCAGTTTTTCAAATCCAAGACCTTTAGCACTCAGATAATGGGTTAAGGCTGAACGTTTCTGGTGGCACTGTAGTCTCCTGTAAATTGTTTGGTAGGATATATTAAATATGGCCTTAATGAGCTTATTATAGTTTCCAGAATTAGGGCATGTTCGACTACACTCACAATGTGAAGAGGGGATTTAAAAAATTGTGCTTCGTGGTTGCCTTTTGTGTGAGATTTGCTGTGGTAACTAAACTTACTGGCGCCGGTGCTGAGCCAAGCAATTCATACCTTGCGCCACATTCCACCTGACTAACTGCACGTTTTTTTAAATGGGGGAAAAAAACAGTAATATACAGCACGGCTGGGTGCAAATAATTCACATATCTTTTGATACAAGTTGCTTAAACCAACTTGACACTCCACGTGAATTTACAGAGATCAAGTTAGTTACTTGCTCCAATTGGGAACAAAAGGTTGGCTCACCCCATCCAAGCTTGAAAAACTACCCCCTCGTCCTAGTTGTTTTTTAAAAGTTTAAAAAGAGAAAATACAATTTATTTTTTTCAGTCAAAACTCCCGACTCGCAATTTTGACATTTTCTGATGTTACAAGACCCTGGCAATACACAAGGCCCTGAAATACAATATTAGGGCAATGCCGGCACGTGAATCCAGCAACGTCATGTGGCGTAATGTGCACTTCTTAATCAAATTAGACTATTTCTTTGTTAAATATGTCCTTTTCGCCAACAAAAAAAACGGCTTTTCGTCAAAGAACTCAGACCGGCTGACTGGAAAAGGTTATATTTTCTTTGGTCTTGTCAAGTTTGCAGGACTGTTAGCTTTAGCTAGCCACCTAGCAAGCCCAACTAAACCAGGGCCTTGCAGCTAGCAACTTCAGTTTAAGCGACGTGGGGAATGTTTCGCCTTCAATAAAACGTTTCATCGAATATAAATGAAAAACAAACAAGAAAAACTTATAGGTAACAGACCCTCCGTTAAGTTGCAAGTAACGTTTAAACAGCGTGCACGTTGGGAAATTCGTAGTTTTAAAAGCAATTGGCTAGCAAGCTAAGCGCCAATATCGCACAACTGTGAGTAACGTTAAGTAGCGAATACATTCATTACCAAAATCCTGAAAATTAAAAAAAAGTCAGCTGCGTTCTCAATATTAAACTTGAGTGATAAATTCCTTGTGCTTTTGGTGAAAGTGTTATTCGCTTGCTCACGACCTAGCAAACGTGACAATTTTGGTAGCTAACGAGGCTAAGTTGGCTAACGGACCCAACGAGCTAAATTTAAGGGGCAAAGGTGTTAAACTTTTTAACGCTTCCGTTTGAAGTAAATTATTATCAAGGTACTAGTGGAGCAACATAGAAATTCTAACACTCTAAACGCACTAAAATGCAACCAGTCACAGGAGGTTGCTTTACACTAGGAGGGTAAAAAATCCCCACCACCCCGGCCGGCTTTTAAATTTTCCCCATCACAGTACGCAAGATGAACCCGATGAAACCTACTGAAATCATTCCGATTCTATCCAAATCACATCTTCACTAAGCCCCGAACACGCAATTGTCTCCCGAAAAAACATCCTCACCTTTGTATCAGCCATATTAGTACAGATGTTTAGGGATTGCGGAATTTTTCGTCTGGTTACTTTTCGAGCCACAAGCCCCACAGTCCGTCTCCTCTGCGCCTCTTCCTGCTGCTCCTTTCGCGCGCTGCAAACTCTCCTCGTCACATTTACCTCACACCCATCAGCCCCTCCACTTTCCATACAAATTCCACGTAGAAATGAATTATTTCACCCTTTATAATGCTATATAACAAAAATTAATGAACGTTAAATGCAGCCTTTTAGCAGTAGCTAATGCAAAAAATATTTTTAATGCAATGCATATATGTGTTTATTTATTTATCGTTTTCGAATTAAGAGTTCTGTCAAAAACAATGGTCCGATTTTGTATATTATCTATTATATGACAGTGGAAAATGCATATTTTATTGTAATATATATTTGTATTTTCATAGTTTCGGTACAGTTGACCCTGGGGGGAAAACGTCACTTCCTGTGAACGATTATTTTTATGTTTGTTTTTTTTCTTTCAGATTTTTTTCCTGTCCGTCGAACAATATAATGTCTTAACACGAGCGTACCTTGATTAAAACCAGTGGGAAATAAGAACGCATTATTTTCCCATCGTCCCCGTGTTGCATGCACGTGTTTTCCCTTACCGTCATGGCGTCCTACTGATGTACACTGGCGTAACGACGTTTGATGATAGATCTTCAACTCATGCACGTGCAATAGTTAACTTCTAAAGTGAAAGCGAAGGTAATTTCACTCTTGTAACCACATTCTGTTTGTGTAATAATATGTAACCATATGTCATGAGACATGAAGGAATCCCTTCGTGCATGTATTCCTTTAGCGTTTAGCTAATTAGCTAGCTCCCGGTAATACATCACCCACTAACGTTCTGTAATGCAAGTGGGGACAGTTCTGCACGAAATTACTTGACATTAGTCTACGTGTAATGTATTAGTACGGCAACGCTGTTCCTCTTCTAGGTGCAACACAAATATGTCCTTTTTAGTTGATATGGTGCACAGTGTTATCAGTATGTCATGTTTGCTGTAATAACCGCTTTGCTAGAATCGACAGAAAACACTGGGAAATTGGGATTAGATTGGCAATGTTATCAAAATCGAATGTGTTCCCTTTCTTGCGGTTAAGAACATGGCAGAAGTTGGAGGCGGAGCAGTGGAAGCTGACGCCCCGCTGGGCGAAATGGCTTCTGGCCCGGAGAAAGTACTGGAGGAAGAAACGACAGAGAATGAGGAAGAAACGACAGAGAATGCGGACGAGGTAGCGATGGACAGAGAGGGTGAAGCGGGCTCCGACCCTAGCGTATACCGCTACATCAAGGAGGACCTCTTCACTTCCGAAATCTTCAAAGTGGAGATCCAGAACCTGCCCAAGTTCATAGGCTTCAACGACCTGAAGAAGTTCTTGGGCAAGCACGGCCTGAACCCACACAAGATCAAGCTCTTCAAGAGGCAGACGTTCGCCTTCGTCACATTCAAGAGCGTGGAGGAGCGCGACAAGGCGATGAAGGCCGTGCACGGGATGCAGTGGAGGGGGCGCGTGCTGAGCGTGCGCCTGGCCAAGCCGAAGGCCGACCCCATCCTGAGGAAGAGGAAGCAAGAGGAGGCAGAGGGCGGCCAGCCGGCCTCCAAGCGCTCCGCGGAGTCCCTGGGGCAGGAGGAGGCGAAGGACGAGGAGCCCCTCAGCAAGCAGATAGCTGACGTTGTGACGCCCCTGTGGCAGGTGCCTTACGAGGAGCAGCTGAAGAGGAAGGAGCAGGAGGTGGTGGCGGTTCTGCAGAGGCTGGCCAGGTGAGAGTCAAGTTTCCCCTCTAACCTTACCGTTACGGTACTATCAGCCTGAGCAGGTCGACATGGATTGGAGGCATGTCTGCCAGACTTTAGTGGATGAGCTTTGCAAATAATCTAAAGGTCAGTTGCTACTTATGATGAATCATGATCGGGTGTAGATGGGCCTCCACTTGGACATGGTGATTCAAAACAGCTGAACCAGTATGCTATTGAATAGGACCATTGCAGGGAACCAATCTTACAAACTGTAACTTCAAATTCCTTTTTCTTTCAACTTGGGTTGAGACTACCTTTCCCCTAGCATACACTGTGGTTCCTAGAGACAAGTTAAAGCCTGTTGGATTTTCATGATTTCTGCAATTTCAATGAATTACCCCTAACATTGAATATTGGGCCTGTATTGTATAAAAACCCGTATAAAAGGTCTTTGGGGGGGAAAATAAATTGTCATAATAAATTGTACGAATAATTTACTGGACCTAACTGCTCTGAGCAATCTTCACTGCCATTTAACTTGTGACCTGAATGTTTATTAATGGAAAGTGTGAAGTACGTAACAGTTGGCCAGCATTCAGAAAATAACGTAAGAAACTGTCTTCGTTATAATTGTCGTTCTACAGGAATGATCCTTAAAAAAAATTCACCACTCTGATCACAAAGTTCCATTATGTATCACCAGTTGCATTAACTCTGCTGTGATTCCGCTGTGATTCCGCTGTGATTCCGCTTTGACTCCGCTTTGACTCCGCTGTGATTCTGCTGTGATTCCACTGTGATTCCGCTGTGATACCGCTGTGATACCGCTGTGACTCTTTTGGATACCAAAAAGGAGCGTCGGTGCTATTTCTGTCTTTTTTTCTCTCTTTCTTTTGTTTGCTTTAGGGAAATAGGAAACAACAACAGAGCTATGCTGCCCTGGCTGTTTGTGCAGAAAGAGAAACATAATAAAATGTGCTGCCCGTTGGAGCCCATCCGTCCGTCCCCTGTCCAGGTACAATTTAGTATTTGCTCTGCCTCATTGCTCGCTGATTGCCTGCATTCATGATGCACCTGGCAACCGCATTCTACCTTCTACCTTCTACCTAGCTGGATAACTGCACTGACTAAAACCCGGAACGGCTCTTTTTACTTCAGTCCATGTTCCAGATTTGGGAGGGTTCCAGGTTTCACTCAGCACAGTTATCCAGCTAACTCAGTAATCCTGCTTCGTAGTACACTCCCCAGGTTCAGTGGAATCCATTGCATGTGCAGGTTGCCAGGGATCAGGTTCTGGGTGGAGGTCTCCCCTTACTTGTGGGTATGACTGTGTGGAGCCTAGAGGCTGCCCAGTGTAACAGACTACAGATATTATCTTGAAACTACAGATATTATCTTGAAACTGCAGATGATTTTGTATCATAGGAATGAGTAAAGGGTGCAAAAAAAACAAAAAACAAGACGACCCAATCACCTGCAAACATATAAAATAAAACAAATAAACCCAGAAAATTCAAAAGAAAATTCACTCCAGCTGTACAAGTCATTCTGTTCTTGAACCTGCTGGTGACTTGTATCACAGTAAACGGCAGGAACCAAACAAAATGACCGAAGTCACAGATGCGTACACAGATTTCAGTATTGCCTTTCAGCGTATTTATGATGTGGTATGTGCTGGAACTCTTTTTGGCTAATATGGAGTTTAAACTAAGCTACGCTGCTTTGAACTAAAAAACACACCAAGGAAAAATGCCATTTGCAAAACAAACTAATTAAACATTTTTTGGACATATTTGCAGTTGGCATAATTGGTTACTCAATCACTTCAAAAGCAACACACAACTGGAATGAGTTCTGACGGAACATGAAGCTTTTCAAGCCCATAAAATATTTTTTAAAAAGGTATTAAATTAATTTTGTTATTAAATAATCTTATTTGAATGTAGATTCATTCACACGTGCACACACATTTCAGTAGTGCATTTCAGTAGTGCATTTCAGTAGTGCATTTCAGTGTATTTAACCCAGTGTGGTTTAACATACAGACTGAATACAGGAATAAGTGTGAGTTTCTCGTTGGGATGGGGGCAAACGGAGAGGACAAGACGGTGGGATTCCGGTTGGGGAAGTACAAGGGAGGCTCCTGCGCCGTGGTCGGCCCCTCCGAAACCATCAACGTACCCGTCGAGGCCAAGAAGGTGGTCCAAGCCTTCCAGGACTACATAAGGTACTTAACACTGGAACTGGGATCTCAAAACCAGAGGGCGCAGTGGCTGCAGATTTTTTGGGTTTCGTTTTTTCAATCAGCAGCAAAGCTAGGCCTTGGACACAAGGTGCGTCAATCTACTCCACTTATTAGTTTACTGAAGTTACACACTTAGGGCCTGGATTACAGAGACCTTTAGCATGCGCTAAACCTTTTAGCGCATGCAAAACTAATAACACAACCAATAATTTGTGCCATGTTATTGCCATTAAAGGTCTTAGTAAATCAGGCTCTTATGTGCTGAGATGCTAACAAAAAGCCCAGACATGGTGACCCACCAGGACTGGAGTTTTCCATATTCATCCTATTAGTATGCTGGGGATTGTTTCTCCATCAGAAAGCTGTCGGGATCTGTCTGCTTAGTCACACAACGCCTGCAGTAACCCTCACACGCCAGCTTAAGCAGACGCGCCTGTCAGGTAAATAACGGTGCGCTGTCAGCCGGAGTGATTTGAGTTGCGAAGGCAGGCGTACACAATGAAGGCGTAAATTCAGGGATGCTTTATGCCCTAAGCAAAGGGGCCCCAGACGGTGTTTACGAGGGCCCGTCGTCTCAGCGGGATCGGAGACGAGTTGCCCCACCTGTCTTTGCCGTTGTTGGCTTTCTGTTTTATGAGGGGCTTGACACGGCCCTCGTTTGTTTGACTCCCTGCAGGACGACTCAGTTTTCGGTTTACAGTCCTGAGACGTATGAGGGGCACTGGAAGCAGTTAACTGTGCGGACCAGTAGGACCGGTCAGATCATGATTATGGTCTTCTTCAATCCGCAGGTAAAGAGACGCATCTCTTCCACACTAACTCCTACAGTGCAAACCGCATTTCTGAGCACAGGGTCTAGTGTGTGAAACTTTTAAATGGTATAACTACTGTTCTCAGTACATTTTCATGTTTTATTTACATGTGACATTATGCATTTATGGCTTATTTATCTTTAATAAATAATACCTACCAGGAGTTTCCAAACTGGAGTCCCAGCACATCTTAAGCAAAAAAATGTTCCCCTTTGAAATAATTTTTGTTTACATTTACATATTATTTCATAAAGGACAAATGTTAAGACTTTCATATTAAAATTAACACGGTTTAAAAAATAAAAAAAATAAAAAGTCTAGTTTACATTTGGTTTAATATGTTAATTGTGATTTCTTTTATTTATATTGTCCTAAATGCCCTGATATAGCTCCATGGGTTAATTTTGTAGACATGCTTCCATATGCTAGTGACAGTGTGTTAGTTAACCTTTACATTGCAGCCTGGGTCTTGGACAGTGAAGCATTATATTGAGGTGGAAGTGCTTGGGATTAACGTGTTTAGGAACTCCTGATATATGCTCCATTCCTATTGGTGTAAATGTCCAGCCAGCTGGTCATTCTGTTAAAAACCTGTCATTTGCCAAGTGCATGGTTTTCAATAAGGTTGTGTGTGTGTGTGTGTGTGTGTGTGTGTGTGTGTGTGTGTGTGAGAGAGATTCATCAAGTTATTCAGCCCTCTAGTGGTACCAACCAGATAGTGCGTCACAGACAGTCAACACAAGAGACTCATTCCGCTTGCCTGTAGCCAATTTTCCTGTGGGCCGAACAGATGGACAAGCCACATGTTCCAGTTTAATTTAAATCCCAGCCCCGCAAAATAGACCACTAATTACATGGAGTTTTTTATTTATTTATTTTTTTTGGAAATTGTTGCATTTCACAAAACTGAAACCGTGACCATAGTTTCCCCTCCATATATCCAATTTTGCAAGCTTGTGCCTGAAATTACTTCATCTGGTTTGGGCAGGAGAGCGATTATTGTTCAAGAGCGATTCTCTTTTAGCCTAATGGCGGTTTCTGAGCGGTGGGCTTCCAATCACTTCCTCCCATTCAGAATGGTGAGCACAGAGCAGATGGTGATTCTTTATGGCGCTGTTCTTTTCCGCAACCCGCCATTTCTCCAGGAGTGTCGCTTGATCACCTTTTAATTTCCCTTCAAATTGGTTCAGTTGGGAGCTTTTGTTCCGGGTTTTATGATTTCCTCTGAAAAAGAGCGTCCATTACGAAGCGCTGTGATGACCTGTTGGTGAATGACACTTGATTGATTGATTATTTCCATCTTGTGTTAAAGAAACTTGAGGAGGAGGAACTGGGCAAGCTGAAGAGCTCTTTAAGGCAGTATTTCACAGAAGATGAGGGGAAGGACTGCGGGGTCACATCTCTCTACTTTGTGAGAGAGGGGCAAAGGTGAGAGTGGAAGCTTCCGCTGAGTACCATCTGATGGCAACACACATTACATTTACATTTAGGAATTTTACAGACACTTATGGGCAAGTCCACAGTAACTGTTATTACAGCTGCAGGATATATGCGTGGTAAAGTCCAATTCAGTTACATAACAGAGACTGATATATTGTTATAAAAGCATATATCAGCCTCTATTATGAAGCTGTATTGGACTTTACCATGCACATATTCTGCAGTTTTTGCCCTTATCCAGAATTGCCCTTATTCTAGAATATTTTAGAATGATTTGTGTCTAGAAGTGGAAGACCCTAGGTGTCTCGGTGGCGTAGCGTGTAGAGCACCATCCACATGCTCGTTGCGAGCTGCGACAACGGCGATTCGAATTGGCCACGCGACCTTAGTGGCATGGTTTTCCCTCTCTCTCGCTCCCCATTCTTCCTGTCTCTCTATACTGTGCAGTCTAATAAAAAGCTGAAAAGCCCTAACAGTATAACATTAAGAAGGGGAAGACCCTCATTTTTAAAAACAATGATGGATTAAAAAATTTTGCCACTTTTTGTGTAAAACAAGGACGTCTCCCAATTTGGAGGACCTGCCCTGCGAGCTTGTGGTCGGAGAACCCTGCATTCATGAGGAGTTACTGGGTCTGAAGTTCCGGATATCTCCGCATTCCTTTTTCCAGGTAAGAATTCCAGAGGAAGACCTGCTCTTCTGCTTCCCAACACTGGTCCTGGGAGCGCTGGTTTTCCTTGTTACTCGTAACTTAATCGATGGGTTAAAGCAGTTGAATTCGTAACTTAATCGATGGGTTAAAGCAGTTGAATTCGTAACTTAATCTACCGGTTAAAGCAGTTGAATTCGTAACTTAATCGATGGGTTAAAGCAGTTGAATTCGTAACTTAATCGATGGGTTAAAGCAGTTGAATTCGTAACTTAATCGATGGGTTAAAGCAGTTGAATTCGTAACTTAATCGATCGGTTAAAGCAGTTGTATTCACCGGTAGCCCACCTCCCGCTTTCTCGGGTCTGAACGGGGTTATTGAGTATAAGGTCAAAATGAACACCTGCAGACCATGCAGAGGGACTGCATGAAGATGGCTTGTAAAATGGATTTGAATTGTATCCTTTGTAGAAATTGTTACACATTGTGCCATTCAAAATTACAACTGGTACAAAATTGCAAACTCATTCACTTGCAACCAATTGCAACTGGTACAGACTGCAGTTCATGGTATTGGTCTATAGACAAGGAGAAAGGGTTTTGGGTCCAATCCATTTCATGTCAATTCATCTCAGGAAATTGGTTGAAATTCAGTTTGATTTGAAAAAATGTTCTTATAATGTTCACTCTTACAAAAGAGCACTCCCAGTTAGCTTAGGCTTGGTGAATTTCAATTAATTTCCTTTCTCTATCTCGAACACACTGAATGAATACAGTTAAATGGCGGAATGTCGGCTCGCTTCCGGAACTGGCTGAACCGAGATGGAATGGGACCCCAGCTGTGCTAGCCGAGCGTTCGCTAATCGCCTCCTTTGTGCACGCTGTCGATAGGTTAACACGAGCGTTCGCTAATCGCCTCCTTTGTGCACGCTGTCGATAGGTTAACACGAGCGTTCGCTAATCGCCTCCTTTGTGCACGCTGTCGATAGGTTAACACGAGCGTTCGCTAATCGCCTCCTTTGTGCACGCTGTCGATAGGTTAACACGAGCGTTCGCTAATCGCCTCCTTTGTGCACGCTGTCGATAGGTTAACACGAGCGTTCGCTAATCGCCTCCTTTGTGCACGCTGTCGATAGGTTAACACGAGCGTTCGCTAATCGCCTCCTTTGTGCACGCTGTCGATAGGTTAACACGAGCGTTCGCTAATCGCCTCCTTTGTGCACGCTGTCGATAGGTTAACACGAGCGTTCGCTAATCGCCTCCTTTGTGCACGCTGTCGATAGGTTAACACGAGCGTTCGCTAATCGCCTCCTTTGTGCACGCTGTCGATAGGTTAATACGAAGGCTGCAGAGGTGCTGTACTCGGCCGTGGGGGAATGGGCCCAGCTGAACCAGGACAGCACGGTTCTGGACGTGTGCTGTGGGACGGGAACCATTGGCATCTCCCTGGGCAAGGTTAGTGAGAGGAGCTGTGGGGTCCATTAAGGGGAGATATGGGGACCTGTTCATTAAAGTGGTTTCAATGATGAATTTTAATGGATGTTCAAATCATTTTCATGGATGTCAATTATTTATTACTACGTTTAAGTCGTTTAAATATGATGATGTTTTTTTATGGTGATGTTGTGTTTTAATGTAACATACTGTTATTTTTTCTGTGGAATCAGTTTCATATGTTGACGGTTTGCTTGCTTAGGATCACTTCAGTTAATCCTGTTGCTCCCTTCTGCACAGTTCTGATTGAGTCTCTCTCACTCTCTATTTTTCTCCCCCTCTTTTTCTCGTTTCTTGACGTCTCTCTCTCTCCCTTCCTCCCCCTCCTTCCTTCCTCTCCCTCTCCCCCCTTCTCCCCTCCTCTCCTCTCCGTCTCTCTCTCGGGCCACAGAGGGTAAAGAAGGTGATTGGGATTGAGTTGTGTCAGGAGGCAGTGGAGGATGCCAAAGTCAACGCTCAGATCAACGGTGAGCACCACAGCACACAAGTGCAAGACTGGAAAACTATGTTCAACCTGAACCGTAACTAATCAGAACCTAAAAGGCCCACACGCATCAGCATTCTCTTCCTGGTTTTAGTATCTGAAACGCCCACAAAACGTCAGCAAAGGGCAGTGACGTAGTCCCAAACCCCGCCCCCTGTCTGGATACATTCGGATCGAGACCGATTTGAGACAAATTATGCAAAAACATACGTCATGTCACGTGGGAAATTGTTTTACAAAGAACTCGGAAAAATCACATTTAAACCCTCAAACATGCATACTTCGACCAAAATTGCAATTTGTATGGAACACAATTGAAAAGCTCCAAAAAGCTACACACTATGCGTGTGGGCCTTTAACAAATCAGATCCTTAAAGAATCAGAACCTTAATGATTCAGAGCCATAACAAATCAGATCCTTAACAAATCAGAATCTAAACAAAACAAGCCGCCCCTTGATTGAAAGAAAGGAAATGTAGAGATGGTCTGTTTGAAACCCTAAACCCTCATTTCTGTTCCTATTATAATAATATGCATGGTAATTATAACAATTAATCGAGCAGTTTAAGTTGAGTTGTAAATATTTTTATTCCTTTTTGACACCAATACAATTCTGGCAGATGAATTTTAAAACAAGTGTATTTTTAGGTTATTTTATGTGATTATAGGGTTTGGTGTATAACGTGTTTTAAAAAAAAAAAAATCTTGTTAAAAGTACAGCATTTAAAATATGTATGTGAAACCTGCTACTCGTATGTTCCGGAAGAACCTATGGGGAAAGACACTGCTGTGACATTTTCGGGGAGCCTAGATGTCTAAAGATGAATTGCATTTCAAATATTTTTAGGTCTGACTAACGTGGAGTTCCACTGCGGAAAGGCAGAAGATATTTTCCCGTCTGTGCTCAATGCTGTCGTCTCCAGGAATCTTACAGCTATCGTGGATCCTCCACGAGCAGGACTGCGTGAGTGTTTGAAAGATCCCCAATCAGGAAATGATGCTCATCACTGTGGTCACTGGCAGAAGTGGAAGGTCCAGGGGTTAGAAAGTACAGGTCCTGCCACAGCTAACTGATTTCATTCATTCATTCTGGCTGAAAATTTGTGCTTATTAGCTAATCCAGGTGATCGGACCAAAATACTGTAGCAGACTTTACATTTTTTAACCTGGATTTTCGACCTGAGAAATTGCCAATCAGGAAATGATGCCTACGTCACTACAATCATTGTTGACATGCAAAGTGCAACTGCTTTACTCACCCTCTACACTCCATGTAATAACCAGCTGTATTTTATTCATTTTTGCATTCAATAACTACTAGCTGATGTTATTGTGTACAAACAAGCCAGCTGGCTAGATTAACTCTTCATTTTACTCAGCCATGGTTATGAAGCTGTGCATGCATGGTGTGAAGTTCTTTAAATGAAATATAGCCTTTTAAAAAAAACTATTTTCCAACCCTTTCACTTGTGGCAGAACAGTAAATCAGATGTGATGTCTGCATTGAAGTTTCAGTCACTGACTTCACAGAATGGATTGTTCCGGTGTTTCATTAGATATTTGGCAGCGGTGAATATTAAAATGGCAAGTTGTCAAGAGGTGTACACTTTTATTGAAACATTGTTTTGCTTCTCAGTGCAAATGTTCCACGTTATTTATATATATTTTTTTAAACTGAAATTGAGGTCATAAGATCATCAGTGTCCCAACGCTTCTTCTAGATTCCAAGGTCATCTTGGCGATCAGAAGAGCGGAGCACTTGAAGAGGCTGGTTTATGTGGCTTGCAACGCAAAAGCAGCCATGAACAATTTCATTGAGTAAGTAGACTCCTCGAGATGGACCTTGGGTGGGTAAACGTTGTTTGTGCAGTTTAATTGGCTGAGCTTTTTCCTGTTGGATGTAACGTGTCGATGCCAATGACTAACAAGACATTAAGGGCCTGATTTACCAAGACCCTTTGCATGTGCAAAACCACCAACATGACCAAAGATTTGTCCTAGTATTTGTTTTGCGTGTGCCAAAAGGTTTTGGTAAATCAGGCCCTAAGTGTTATTTATAAATGCGTGTGTGTCAAGTCTCTGCAGAGCCCCCTCCAAACGGGTTCGAGGTTCTCCATTTCGGCCAATCAAAGCCATGGCGGTGGACCTGTTTCCACAAACCATGCACTGCGAGATGCTGCTACTGTTTGAGAGAGTGGACTACAGCTCCCAGAGTGACACAGCCAAACAGGAAGAGGAGGCCCCTGCAAATTGACCAATGAAATCCTCCACTCTGCTCTAGATGCCCATTTCCACTCATTCATCATTTGTACAAGTACAACCTGCAGTCCAAAAAACACCATTTCCTGTGTATGAATCGATGTAATATGTGCAAAAGATTGAGAACGTGGGTGTAGCTGAAAGCAATTACCAGTAAGTTTGACATGGGTCAGTCGACCTATTTGATGGCCAGGAGCTTTTTTTTGTTCATTTTTATTAAATCTGTTTTTGGTATAGCTGTCAGAGCATTAGACCATAGTGTATTATTTTTGTAAATTTAAAGCAAAAATAAATTGATTAAAGCAATAACCACAGAAATGTCCTTTCCCTTTGTCAGCTTCAGTGAGAAAGATGAGCCAGCGACTCGGTCCCATTTTGTCAAGACAAGTTTATTTGCATAAACAAATTTCACCGAAGTCAAATCAGTGAACTTAAGTCACATAACAAGACACTTCATTTTCTAGGCAGCGTTTACCTTTCAGCTAAAGAATTCCACACCGTTACGGGTCCAACTGTAATGGGTATAAAAGGCTTCTCTTTTGCACACTAACACGCATTTCGCAAGACACAAAAAAAGAAAAGACTATCTCTCGGAATTGTAATGCAGAAAGCACATTCTTAAAGCATTCTAAATCTGAAAACAGCAGCTGTGCACTGGACCGGAGCTCTGTGTTCACGTGCACTGGACAGGAGCTCTGTGTTCACGTGCACTGGACAGGAGCTCTGTGTTCACGTGCACTGGACAGGAGCTCTGTGTTCACGTGCACTGGACAGGAGCTCTGTGTTCACGTGCACTGGACAGGAGCTCTGTGTTCACGTGCACTGGACAGGAGCTCTGTGTTCACGTGCACTGGACAGGAGCTCTGTGTTCACGTGCACTGGACAGGAGCTCGGTGTTCACGTGCACTGGACAGGAGCTCTGTGTTCATGTGCACTGGACAGGAGCTCGGTGTTCATGTGCAATGGTTAAATGCAGTGAACATTGAGGAAAAGCGCACGCACACCAAAGTACAACACTGACAGTGCACAGCAGTTAATTTGTTCCAGCAGTTATTGCATCTTTTTCTCTCCTGTATATATGTATATATTTATTGTGCAGCAACCTACAGTATTCTATAAAAAATGCATAAGACTGGATATAAGCTTTGGTTCACACTGCTTGAACTATGGGACTTCGTGTCATGAAAATGTTTTGTTCGAGGTATAGAGTACCACCTTCATTTTTGTAGATTGCCCCCTTTGAAAAGGGAAAAAAAAAAAAACTTTGCTCCAAATATTCAATACATTAATGTTTTAAACTTGATTAGATCTGAATACACATGATCCACTGTCACGTAAATGGCAAACATACACATACCGTATACAGACAAACAATCCCGTTAAGACAATTAAAACCAGCACATGCTAAAAGGCAGTTCAGACAGAATACCAATATTACTGACATTTTTCACTCCACAGCAAATATATACTGGGCAGCTTCTCAAATGACACAGGCTCAAGTAGAATGCCCTCCCTCCCCCCCAAAAAAACAACCCCCCTCCCACAAAATAAAGGTCCTTTAGACTCCCCTCTTCCTTGCCTTCACAAAGGGAGCTCTCAGTGAGAGAGGTTAAACTACGTAAGGCATCACACACCACTTGTGACCCATTAGGAGAATCCCACATTCCAAACGTGTTCATTTCCCATGTTGCAATTCAATCAAAGCTGCTGTACCAGGAGTAGCTAAAACTACACTAAGAATATTTTGGCCACTCTGTAACAAGAATAAAATCCAAATGAGGGAGAAAAAAAAAGGTAATGTTAAATAAGCTATCCCTATAAATGCAAGAGGGGGGTAAAAGTGAAAAAGGTTAAATCGACGTGACCAACCAAACCCTTGTATCCGTTTCCACAGACCCCTCAGACCGCAGTACCTCAAGCTTATTTTGTGCTTGCATTTTCTGCAGTGCCAAACAAGGAAAGCAAGACTTAGCTTGTTAGATCAGCAATTACAGCCGACCACTGATATGTTTCATCCTGCATTTCCCAAACAGAAAAAGGCAATCAAAAACTCTTATATATTTTTCTTTAGAACACAAAAAAGCTTTCACTTAAGCAGAGACAAATCCCCCCCTTTCTGTACCCTTGCCCACAAATATGCATTTCTTTGTAAATATAAGTGTGGAATATTCTTTTCAAAAATCGGACTCGGTTGCTCTGCAGAGCCAACGACGCACTTGAATATAGACAATCTTGTAAATTTACTGGACAATGCCATCGGCTTTAAATGTGCAAACTATAAGCTATCGCCAACCGCTCTGAAGACGTCTTGTTCCACAGCTTCCGTTTTTAACTCCTATTTTAATATCCGCCATTGACGCAATGTACAATGTCAGCCGTGAAAATAAGAGTCCTGTACACCAGTGAACTACTGAATTTCAGCGGCGTACCAGATAGGGAACACCGCTGTTCCGCAAGATGCCGTAATCCTTGAAAAATACATGACCACCTGTACAATTTTTAATTTCACTTGGTTTTTATAAACTGAATATCACCAAAAAAAACATAACTGGAGGCTTATTGGGTTCGAAGGAACAACTCAGAAACTATATTCAGTGTGGTCAACACAAATTAGAAAAAACGATGATTGCTAAAGACTGAATTATTGTAAGTTAAATCAAACTGTGTTAAATGTTTTAGATCTGCTGACACATGGGTATACTTAGACTTTGACCACTTAAATCCATAGGGGGAAATAAAAATCGCAAATCCAATTAGTTTCTTTCAGTAGTTTCTGTGGTTCATCTGTGGGGGGTTTGGGGGTGAAAGTGCTGTGTAGAGGATGTATGAGAAGGATGTTCAAGCTATACTTTCTTTTAGTGCATTAATCCTGTTTTTAAGTGTCCATGTGTGTAAAAATGTGCACACCCAAATTTATTTTTAAAAGAACAGCTTGGTAACTGCTCCGGTTACATGAAGGTCTCCTTACATTGAAGTTTGTATTGCCATTTCACTCATAATGCATAACGAGGCGGTTTTCAAGCACGTGGGTGTGGCCTTTTTTTTTTTTTTCGGACAGTGAAAATGGATACCATTGGTCAGTGCCGTTTTTGTCGGTCGGTTGGTTGGTTGGTTGGTTCTCTAAACATCAACAGTACAGAGAGGCTCGCTACCAGGCTGAGCAGATTCCATTATTGTCATTTTTGGCTTCTTCCTGGTTTCTTCCTGCAAAACGAAACAAAATGAGTCATTCAGCAGCATAGCGGAGCAGATGAGGGTTGGCTTCCTGACATCACAACTCGGACTCAGTCACTCAGTTGTGTCTCGTAAGTATAAGAAATGACATCACAAGAAAGTGTCATAACGGGGGGGTTGGGGGGGACATTGGGTTAGTTAGCTGGTATTGATCACTATTTAGAACTGGCAAAGGTGACAAAACCTGGGTCCATATTTCAGGCCTATTTACACTTAGTAGAGCTGATAACTGCAATGTCATCTAGTATGACTGATAAATTAGAAGCAAATGGGTAATAAACCTAGATTAAAAAAACCATTGGATCATTTTAAAATCCTAGTTTTAATGTAGTTGTCACATTCACAGAAGTTTTGAATCAACTTCTAACATTTTGACAAACATGCATTTAAATATTTAAATACTTTCATACAATATACTAAATTTGGCCAATAAAAGGTCAACTGCTAGAAGTCTCGGGAGTAACTGGTAAAAGTACCTCTGACTAAAATTAGAGTCACTAACTGAATCCTCCCCTTTGAATAGGTAATGTGAGAAATTTCTTTAAAAGTTATATTTAGGCCTAGTTTACTATGAGTGCTAGAGAAAACGGATTACTTGTGCCGACACAGAACTGGCGCAGGTCTTTATAACAGCTCTCCCACCACCTACCCTCTCTTTTGCAAGCTTCTTCATTTCCTCTTGTAGTTTGTTCAGGATGTGAAGATTTGGCTTGTTCTTTTTGGCATACTGCTGAAGTTCGATCACACTTTTATCTGAATTTTCCTGCCAAATTAAAACGGAGAGTTTAATTAAAAAGTCAAATTAGTTATGCAAAAATTGTTCCATAAAAACAGTTATTTCGTGGAGTAGGAACTCCGCGTAGAATCTAGAAAACGACCCATATAATGAAAGGATTAACTCTGAATTACAAAAGTCTGTTAAAAAGGCAGAAATAGCATTACAAATAAAAGTGTTGCGTTGGCAAAATATTCTCTGAAATTAAATTTTCCGCAGCGCTGGTTGCCATGACATTAATCTCAGGCTAAAACAAACACGGAACCACAGCCTCCATGAACCTTGACCTTTTAACCTATGCCCTTCATGCGTACCTTTTTCACCATTTTATTGCTCTCTCGGCCGTACATGCGCAGCAGTGACCCCCAGTTCTTCACATGGGGGTGCAGCATCTGCAGGATCTTCTGAGAGGCCAGCTGCTTCCCCACGCGTTTATTCTTACCTAAAAAAACACACCCACACATACACGTACGCACGCACAACCAGACAAACACACACACGTACACATGCACAACCACACACAGTTATGACTAGGGCACGACCGATCTATACCGGTCAGAAAATAGGGCTTCCACATATACATCGGGGGAAATCGATGTATACTGAACTCTATGGTCCATGTGTTATCACAATGAGGAAGTTTCCTGAGTTAAGGAAGCCAGGGCTTGCAGAGATGCATGATGTGTGGCTGCACTGTACTGTACACTTGCGCCAAGTACAATTTTTTCACAACTTTAAACGGCAATAGGTCAAACATCAGACTCCAGTTTGTTTATTTATTTATTTATTTATTGATATCATTTCAACGCAGGTTGCACAATATAAAAATAGCGAACATTAGCGTTCGTTAGCGCAGTCACACCATTAACAAATAACGATGTGCCAAGTCAGTAATGTTAGCCGAGATATGTGTTGTGTATGTCAGCGTATCAAGCAGCCAACATGTGACATAACGTTCATTTGTTTTTTCAGAGCGAGTGTTGGTTCCCTGCACGGTATCCACAATCCTGTTCACCTGCCTTTACTTCCTGCATTACAACTTAACCCCGTTGGCCTGAGACTATTAGGGAGTTAATTTTCTGACCCAAGTGTTGTTGACACTGCAAACTGCAGAAGCTCAGAACCTGATCTGAAAGGTTTCAGTAATCGGTATTGGCCACAAAATGTTCACATCAGTCGGGCCCTACTTATGACTGTTTGCACAGCACTGATAATAAGGCACGTTCGTGTTTGTGTTGAGCAGCAGCACACATTTCCCCAAGGGGATGCAATAAACTAATTAAGACACACATTCCATAAGCACATGCTCTACGGTGGTATAGTTTACAGCTTATGTACAATATCCTGAGCACAGACCGGTGGGTTGTACTTACACCATCCTCGCACGGTGTGCTTCCCACAGGTCATCACATACTCGCTCTTCTGGTTCTTTCCGGGGATCACCTCGAACTTGATGCTGGTATCGCCCATTCCGTGGTTTCTGCAGGAGGGGGACGGTTGACAATTTTCAGAGATCTGAAGTGTGGAATTTTATAATTCCGCACAATCCCCCTACACTCAATATGCTGGATTGTCCAACATCATTCAGGTACTGAAAAATGTCACTCCTGAAAGGAATACATGCTTCAAAAAAATGTAATTTCAAATTTAAATAGTTAAAACGGAGGATCATTTTTCAGAATGGGTCACTCCATTTAAACAACTACACATTCACTGCCTCTCCAACCAATTGGGTCAGATAGGAAGAAATATATTGAGTCTCAAAAAGAGATGTTTTCAGACCAAAATCCAATGTACAGTGAAGAGAAAGAAAGAATTGGGAGTGAAAGAGGGGGGGGGGGGTGAGGGTGAGAGAGGGAGAGAATTATACTGCGTCCCTCAAAAAGAAAAATGGATTCCCCCCCAAAATTGGCTGTAAAACATACCTCTTAAGGCACTCATGAAGAATCTGATATGGCGACAGCAGACCAGCCTTATTGGTGAGCTCGTAAACCCTTGAATCTTCAATACTGATATGATTAAAATACTGTCAATGAAGGAAAGGAGGTTCAGGCAGTTAGAGTCCGGTCAACCAAATACTTTATTCAAGGCTACAATAAGGCAAAAAAACACAATAAAGCTCACCGTTCAACTTTGACAATGTTAACATTTGTTCATTTCAAAATGAATGCATCAAGGCACTTAGCCAACAAATGCATAACATTTTATTTGCCATTTCTTTTAAAACATTTGTAAATATCAGCACAAAACATAAAAAAGGGCGGAAATGGCAGCTTGCTAGGGTTCCCATTAACCCATTCCTGAATTTTGATAATCTATGAAGTACATTTTTTTAAAAAGCAGTTCACAAAGGATTGTAAAATAATGGATAATGTACAGCTAGACTATACTAATACAGTAAGTACAGTACAATATGCTGCCTTTATACTTTTCAAGGGGGGTATTTCACAAAGCAGGATTACTGAGTTAGCTGGATAACTGCACTGAGTAAAACCAGAAACCCTCCCAGATCTGGAACACGGACCGAAGTAAAAAGAGCTGTTGTGGGTTTTTACTCAGTGCAGTTATCCAGCTAACTCAGTAATCCTGCTTTGTGAAATGACGCCCCTGGTGTGAAGAGACGCACATAAATTAAAATGCTTTACCGTATCGCAGGAGGGGGGAAAACATCTCACCTCCAGCTCATCGCCCTCCGTTGGCTTTTCCTCCGAAGTCTGCTTCACAAAGTCAGGTATAAGGATCTCCAGTGTCGCTCGAGCTTTTCACAAAATAAAAAAATAAAAAAATATAAAAAACTAACACCATCAACATCTTTACAAACTCAACCAGTCAAGTCCAACCCAACGCTAGTGAACAACACGGTCAGGTTATGTCACCCTTTATGAAGCATGACATTTTCTTATGTATGATTTATGAAGCCATTATGTTACGTTTTTGAAGGCTTTGTATGAAGACTTAGTTTAAAGGGTGACCAATAACACTTAATCAAATTAAGACAGCAATAAGATGCCTTTCTTCCACTGTCAGGAGACAGACAACACCAAACGACAGTCAGGAAAGCTACAATATTAATATTAATAATATACAGTCTTCATGGTAAATGGACTGCACTTATATAGCGCCTTTATCCAAAGCGCTTTACAATGGCCTCTCACTCACCCGTTCACACACACATTCACACACCAATGGCGGCAGCCGCCATGCAAGGTGCTAGCCTGCTCATTGGGAGCAATTTGGGGTTCAGTGTCTTGCCCAAGGACACTTCGACATGTGGACAGGAGGAGCCGGGGATCGAACCGCCGACCCTGCGATCAGCAGACGACCCGCTCTACCTCCTGAGCCACAGCCGCCCCCTGGCTGCAGCCTACATAAAGAAACCCAACATCTCCACAGTAGCTTATTTTGAGGTGAGGAGAAAAACAGAAAGAAGAATACCAGCTTTATTCTTTGCAAGTTTTTTACTGCTTGCCGTTCCAGTTCCATATGTGACTCCATCAATAATGACTGAAGCTCCAAAGGGCTCGCTCGGGTTTTCTGCAAAAGTTTGGGCAGCATTTAAACATTTATTGAGCATTTTTCATGCAGGTGCACAACACACTTTAGACATTCTAAATGTACCTTTTAACTTTCTGGAAAAAACTGGTCTCATCCAATTTGTAATTTTAGTACAATTCCCATCAAGAATTCACAAGAAGAAAGTGAGAAGCAGCCCATAGTAGAAATGATAATGTACATATAATTTTAATATTAAAAACGTTAGCAGAGATATTCCCACCAGCGTCATCACATGTAAATAGTCTCTTTAGGATGTCAATCTGGTAAAATATGGCATTTACTAACGTATTGTGCGCTTGGTGTTTGAATTAGCTGCATTAATGCTAGAAAAGCCTCAATGATAATGATGTCTTTGGTGAAATTTCATTAGAAAAACATTCATTATAAACAACATTCAGATAAATGACAGATAAAAAGTTGCAAGCCATTAAAGGTCACTTACCACATTCAAAAAAGTTATAAACCGGTCGAACCTTAAGAACGCGTTGCATATATTCATGAAGTATACATACTTCCGATTTCCCATTCGGATTGATGACAAACTCTAAAAGAAGAGACAGATATGAAGAATGAACAACCTTCGACAGTTCAACTCGGCCTCCGCGAGCACGTGGTCGGAGATCCTTTACCTTTCTTAGTCGGCGCATCCTGAACGGACAGCGTGATCAGCTTTTGATTGGCGGGTAAAATGGGCCTCTCGGACTCCGCCTGCTTCCGCTTCATCTCCCTGTTGAACTGCCGACGCTCCGCCCACGTCCGAAACTTCTTCACCGTCACTTGCTCAAAGTCAAAGCACTTTTCCAGGTAGTTGCGAAACTCCTCGATCTCTGGAGCGTTCGGAGAGTTTCGTAAAAGAAGAAAAACAGGTGAGTTATCGGTCCAGGCTTTGTTAATGGCATCATATTCAGTTTGTACCGTTAATGGAAAAAAACCACGTATTTCGTCAAGACATACACGCTCATCTTGAAATGCAAATTCAAGTCGTTAATTGTCGTTAACTAACGGCGCCGTTAATTCAAGAGCTGCACCCATCGCTAATTTTGCATCAAAACCAATGCAGCATGCAGCTCACCTCTTTACCAAAAATACAATCAACAAGAAACCACATAACTCTACTTCAAAAGTAATTACCTTCTTGCAAATTTCCAGTCCACAGACTTCTACAAACCACAGCAGCACCATTATAGCCACTAACCAGGCTAATGGCGCTCTTGGGTGCAACTAGCCCAAACAAAGCAGGCCCACATGAATGCATTTTGCTCTGTCATTCATTTTTCAGCCTCTTAGTGTCGGAAACAGGCTACAGCATGCAGACACCGGGCTTCCTTGTCGTGTCGCTTGCAGAAAATAAACGAATGAACACAGAAGATGCAAGACACAACAGTTACCTGGAACACGCATAGCACATACATAAGGTCTATGGATACCTGAATTATTTATTAAATATTTTATGGTATAAAATCAGGATTGTGCCATTGCTGACTATGGCTGGCAGCCCCACAGGGCAACGCACAACTGGCTCTCGCCTCACCCAGGGATGGGAGGGTTTCAGCTGAACAAAACGACAGGGTCTCACCCATAGATATAGAACCATAGATGTGACATGTCAATTTTTGAGACCATACCCAGGTAAGATGGTGGCCAGTGACCATGGTTTTATATCCATGAGCCAATCATCAGCTATCTGGCTTCTGAGACCCGACTATGACATCACAGTGGGTTAGAAAGTACATGACACTTAGGTTCCTATTATAGCTGTACCCAGGTAAGATGGCTGCCAAGTTGTTCCATTTCAGAATTCCAAATTACTACTACATTACAGGATATGTCATATCTATGGTTCTATATCTATGGTTCTATATCTATGGTCTCACCACCCACGAGTGACCCCGCCCCCACCGGAGAATCGGGCACCCACAAGTCCACCTGCTAAGCCGAGCATGAAGCGATCTGCACGGGAGCTAACACACAAACTGTGGTGTGATAAGCAGCCAGCTGATTGCACATGCGTGTGTGCAATCTCCACTATCGCTTTGGGAAAGAGCTGATATGACACAGGGGAAAAGACATTTAAAATACATCACAACTATCCAAATATGTAAATATGTATGGCCAGGAAGCTGGGATGTTGTTCTGGCAGGTGACATAGTTTTCTTAGTTACGGTGTATTAAACCAGAGCCTGTACAAAGACTGTTAAATACACAATCTCCAAAACTTTTCTTTCAAGTTTGCTTTGATCCAAACAACCAACTGTAAATAAACGTTTGAAGAAACAAAGTACGATCATCTGTAAAGTGACAAACGCTTGATTCTTTGCCAGCCTGTCAATTATACCAACAATAAACCAATAACAATAAACCAGTCATAAGCCGGAATTAGTCTTCCCCATAAAATGAAAACGACAACACGGATAATTGAAATTCTCTCTCAAATCCACCGGTTCAATTTACTTTTCAGTCACAGCCACAACAGAGAACTGCAACAGCAATAAAAATGCATCTTATGTTGTTATTTAATGTAACCAAAGAACGCATGTGGCAGTCGCCTGTAAATAATAAAATGCCCCCCTACCCCATCCACCATTTTTTTTATTTTTTTTATTTTTTACACAACGCAAATACATTTTAAACCATCTGAAGTTCTGTCCTGGCCCGAGTCTTGTGATAAAGAAAAAAACATGATGTTGAGACGGTAAACTAAAAGCTACAAAAAGCAACAAGGGATGCATAATTTAAATCGTGTGATTTTCATCTTTGCTGAACTCGTGGCGATGGCCAGGTACACGTGAAAGACTGTGTAAATCTTCCAAGGGTGGTGCAAATAAGGTCTCAGCGATCAATACCAATCAAGGCCTAACAGTTTGTGCTCTACCTGGGACCAGTGCTGGTCAGTACTGTCCACCTGTGCTGCCTAACAATAGCAACAGCAAAGCTATTCTGACCAATAAATGCATTGATTACCAAACCCTTATTCACTTCAGTGATCAATGCTGGATGAATCAACTGTCCTTGTGACATATTGGTAGGAAAACTGATTTCTTTAGGTCAGAGGTAGGGAATCTTATTCGGAAAAGGGCCGATGCGGGTGCAAGTTTTTGTTTTAGCCCAGCACTATGACACCCGATTCTACTTAAAGACGACCACGATCGTAAAGACCACGATTAGTTAATTAGATTAACCTTGTGCTGCGCTATATCAAAAACCTGGGCCCACATGGTCCTTTTTGGATAAGAATGACCACCCCTGTTTTTGGTACAAAAGTTTATATTAAGAAAATGTCCAACTGAGTTTGTGGGGGGGGGGGGGTCACAGCAATCCAATACAGGCAGGAAACACAGACCATAGCCATGCTACATTTACGTGAACGGGCCAGCTCAATGTGCTCTTACCCACAGACTCGTCCTTGCACACCTCCACCTTGGCCCTAACCTGTCCCAGAGCGCTGTGGGCCATATCAAATGGACGAGGCACTGCGACCACAGCCGGCACACTGTCCACGGCGTTCCCCGGCTCTTCCGGGGGCCCCGTGGGGACCGACTCCTCCGGGGCCGTGGAGTCCGGCTCATCCGCCCCCTCGTTCACCTCCATCGCCTCCGCCGGTTTCAGGGGGGAGGTCTCGGGGTTCGGGGTCACCTCTCCGTTTTGTTCCCTTTCCTCTTGATCCTTCAGTTTTTTATAGTGCAGGCAGGGAATGCTCGTGGTGGGAGGATCGTGTTTCTGAAAAGGGGGTACAGAGAGGTGACCTGGGGGGTACAGGGAGGTGATCTGAGGGGTAGAGGGAGGTGACCTGGGGGGGTACAGGGAGGTGACCTGGGGGGGTACAGGGAGGTGACCTGGGGGGGTACAGGGAGGTGACCTGGGGGGGTACAGGGAGGTGACCTGGGGGGGTACAGGGAGGTGACCTGGGGGGGTACAGGGAGGTGACCTGGGGGGGTACAGGGAGGTGACCTGGGGGGTACAGGGAGGTGACCTGGGGGGTACAGGGAGGTGACCTGGGGGGTACAGGGAGGTGATCTGGGGGTAGAGGGAGGTGACCTGGGGGTAGAGGGAGGTGATCTGGGGGTAGAGGGAGGTGATCTGGGGGTACAGGGAGGTGATCTGGGGGTAGAGGGAGGTGATCTGGGGGTACAGGGAGGTGACCTGGGGGGTATTCAAACAAAGCAGGATTACCGAGTAAAACCCAGAACTCTCCCAAATCCGGAACATGGACTGAAGTAAAGAGCCGTTCCGGGTTTTACTTAGTGCAGTTATTCAGCTAACTCGGTAATCCAGATCCAGTGAAATAACCCCCCTGGACTGCCAGGTCACCTGCACTACCTACGCTGCCTGACTGCTCAGATCAAATAGTCTCGTGTACAATTCTAAGAGTGATCTGGCCATGTTTTGATCTATACCCATCTGCAAATTGGAATCTAATAAGTTTATTTGCATGCTTTTAATCACTGAATACACCATTACTAGATTCACCTTGAAGTTTATTGCTGGTCACTGTGGATTTTATTAGATTAATTCCATTTTGTTTTAGATGACAGTGCACATTTTGTGGACATTGGATTGACAATGTGAAGACACACACACAGCATGAACAGAAGGAACGTTTTACCCTGATGCTCCCCGTTCCGAGGAAGTAAGGTCTAGACCAGGTAACTACTCTGGATTCCCTGTGAAGGTAAACTGGAATGCCGGAATTATGGAATGTCATGATCCATCCATCAGGTAGCGGCTCAGTAGGCGGACGTCCACGGCCTGTGGAGGTGAGCACACACTTTAGAACTCCCTTGGGCAAAACCGACAGGTGAGACGCGACTACCAACAGAACCCCAGGCGAACACACCTGACTGGGATTATATCGCAGAACAGAGGCCCCTAACCCTCTTCCTGGAGATGCACAGGAGATTCCTGTACAGGGCATGAAATTCACTTTTTCACCCACTTGTGAATTCTAAATATCAGCAGCCATTTTCTACATTTTACCAGCTACATTACCTTTTACAATATAACACAACCTGGTTGGTTACCTGCCAAAGTGGCTTCCAGAGTAGAAAATCAAAATTTGGCTACTGGCTGGTGTTCATTTCACACCCTGCTGTTGGTTTTAACTCCAACCCTAACAAAGCACCTCATTCAACAGCTAGAGATCTCGTTGAGCTGCCAATTAGAACCAGATGTGCCCAAATAGGGTTGGGATGAAAGCCTACAGGACAGTCGATCTCCAGGAAGAGGGTTGGGGACCAACTGTTCTAGAACGATGAAGACTGATCCACTTGTGGATATCAAGACAAATTGAATAATGCCTTAATAATACCTCCTTATGTTCAAGCATTTTATCAATTTGGGCATCCAGTTTTTTTTTGTACAATTTAGATTCAACTTCTCAAAGCAACTGTGAAAGCCCAAGGCTCAATGGAATCCCCATAGAGGACATACCGATGATGACAGAACCATTCAGCATTCTAGAACACTGCCGCTCTAGAACATTGCACTGATCACGTGTCGGGGAGGGGGGGGGGATTTGGCACAGAGCGAAGCAGGTCTTTCCACAGCATACCAGGCGCAGAACACATCCTCAAAGGCCGGAGGACTAAGACAACTCACTCTTAAGAACAGTTTTAATTTTGGTCATCATAGGCTGGACGCCAGTCTCCCCATCAGACTGGTGGTCACTGTCCCCGGTGTACTTGTCCTCGGCCAAACGCATCTTCTTGGGCACCGGCATGCCTTCCTCTAGCAGCGCGTCCACATCGTTGTCAAAGTCCTCCTGGAGAAGATGGCCGAGCAAAAGAAATATGGGAATAAAAAACAGCTGACCACTCCTGACCTGTCAGTCGTCCAATCAAAGCCATTTATTTCCATTCCTGATCACGTCCACCCCAGGCCACCTTTAACCCTTTGAAGAATTATTTTTGGAATGTTTTTTTCCCTCCAAAATTCTAAGTCAGTGTTCTAGAACACTTGCTTTCAGTTACCAGTAGTGGTTGTTACATCAGCATTAGAATGTTCAGGTAAAAATATTCTAATCAGATATTTGTGAGCTTACACCTTAATTAAAGGGTTAAACAAGGGCAATAAAGAATTGTGTGCAACTCCCAGGGATAACTTTGCATATCACAAGACAATTCCAATCAGGCAGAATATGAATGTCATATCAAGTCAATTATACTTTCAACAATTCATTCTATAAACCTGCGCAGAGGGGTGGACGAGCAGAACTCCAAGGAACCAAAAAAGAAAAATAATTATTGTTAAAACCAGGGATGACATCCATTGTTACTGTAGAGCAGGCCTTCCAGACCCTGGTCATGTAGGAGCTTTTGTTTTCACCTTAAAATGAACTAGAATAAAGTAAATAGCATTAACGGACTGAATAAATGATGAAAATAAATTAAAAAACAGCAAAAAATGTCTCTCTCCAAGACCAGGGTTGGAGAGGCTTGCTGTAGTTTGGTGTCAAATGCGGGTCTATGGTTCGCGTGTCACCTGCTCACGAGGCCATCCAAGCTGAAATTTCCCCACAGCAGCCATTTCTCGCAGAGGCTAACATTTACAAAGATTTGTGTTGTTAAAATGCAGTGGATATCACAGCAGAGTTCTTACACAAAGGCATGCAGTTCTGTGAAGAGCAAGGCAGAAGGGGGGGGAAAGGGAAGGGTTGTAACCGCTGACAGGCGTACCTCGTAAGAGTAGTTCAGGACCTCCTCGTCCGCGTGCTCTTGCTGCAATATCACATCAGACCTGAACCCACCCTGGTCTGCTTCTTCAGCCTCCAGAAAATTCTCAGTGAAATCCTCCAGCTCGTCCAGAACCGCAAATTCAACTTTGTTCTCCAAATCGGTTTCTATCTCCTCTCCATTTTTACCTACACAACCGACGGCGTCGTCGTCGCCGTTACCGATACCTACACCTACCGTACCGGCTGACCCCGGCGCGAGGTCGTCGTGCAACTCCCCATTCACGCCCTCTGCTCTAGCCTCTCCGTCCTGGCCTTCCCCTGTGTACAACACCTTCCGGTCCTTGCTCCTACAGCTCTCGGTGAAGCTAACGCTAATCTTAACGTCCTTCAGTAACTTTAGGTCGGGCAGGAACTTGGTGACCGGCGGCGCGTGTCGCGCGGTTCTGGGGCACAGATCGCTCGCCTCGGACTCCTCGGTGGCGAGCTGAGATCTCTCCGCGGTTTCCTCGTCCCCTGCTGGGGCGTGCGTGTGTCCATCACCACCGGAGCTAACGTCCAGTACCTCGGCCTCACAGGACGTTGGCAGGGGAGGTGCTGGAGGCGCTGTGCAACTAAGGCTCTCCGCATTCACACCATTGGCCGGCTCCAGCGGCAGAGGAGGTAAAAGCTCACTACTTTCCATTTTTACAACTTATAACAAACAAAAAAACCGCTCAAAGTTTAACTGAACTACACAGGAATACACTACCGAGAGGCGGAGAGAAAGCTAAAACAACCCAACCTAAAGCTCTCTGTGTCTGTTCAAAGCTTTCTGCTTATTTTAGGTGCATGCAGCAATACATTCCTCGCAACTCAAAACACATTCTGTACTGGTCAAGCAAAGTGTTGAATATGCTAAGCTGACTACATTGTTCTTTTCATTAATGTAGACAGCTTTTTAGAATTCACTGTCTCAATTATTGGAAATCACAATGCACTCAGCTTAAAGGTTGCCCATATCTAGGCACTGTCCATCCTCCACTGCAGAATCTTCTATCATAGCTGGAAACGGGAAGGGAAAAAAAGAAAAAAGAAAAGATACACCCGTCAGTAAAAATGACAATGCTGTAATTATAGCCAGACGCATAACACTTTTATAGAGACACAATGCACATAGTTAACGGAACATAATGCACAGGACTTTAGCGTGGCATCAATCTGAATTTAGCAACCATTCACAAGAAGTCACGCTTATCATGCAAAATAAATATACGCTCACATAACGCAATGGCGCACAGGGCCCCGGTATCATGGCATGGTAGCAAGTTAACTAACGTCAAATCTCATTGTATTCTAGTTTGCGATCGATAAGGTTAAAGTATTAGGTTAGCATGCCTTTCTGCATGAACATTCACATAAACCAGATAAGTTGCTCCGCTAATAATAGTAATATTCCTAAAACATTACTCGATATCTCGCCATTGGGTTAAGAGACGGCCTCTTTGCATTAGGCTAGCGTTAACAGTGTGGCTAGCTGTGCAGTTCTGGGTTGGATAACGTAACGTTAAGTGTAGACTGACTTTCTGGCCTTTTCTGTTTTGTCAGTAAGACTAAGGCCTTTCGCACACACATTGGAAACGGGCAATTTTACCAAATATTCAGACGAACGTTAGCTTGCAAGGCATCTAAATCGAGTAAGCTAACGTTAGCTCTAGCATTGGATAACAGAGTGCGCAAAAACCTGAACATCAAAGTTAAACACACTACATATTACCGTTTCCTACGAGAAAAACATATTAACTTAAGTAAAGGACAGCAAAAGCAAGGTAGTGAACTTCAGACACGCTAACGGCTAATGCATCTAAAAAAGCGAGCTAATAATGAGCTAAGCATTTCGTCTGCTAGCGTGCTAGCCATCTGCGCTATGCTCGTGCTTAGATAACCCCAGATAAGCTAACGTCAGTTAGCTAGGTAGCAAGCTAAGGCGTACCAGATGTCCAGGGCATGCATTAGCTTGTAAACTGGCGTTCAAAAACAAATCCTCGACTGGACTCGCCAATGCTGGCTTTCAAGACAACCGATTCATTGCAAGCTAATTGCTCGCTGCTTTTTTATTGTCCGCTTGCAGCAAAAGGCTGTTTCCCATAGAAACCGTTTCGGCGCTAAAGAATAATAAAAAAATTATAAAAGACTGGAACGGTGACTAACCGTCACGATGCATACAATAAAGGTTAGTCTGGTATGTACAGTCACTCACCTAGATTTTCTTATTTTTCAACTTCTTCCCTTCAAATCATTTACAATTTTTAACAAAACTCTTACGCCCGCCGCACACCTCCGCCATTTTCGAAACAGCATCGCTTGTTGCTGAAATTTCTTCCCAATGCCGGCTGTTTCATGATTGACAGCTCCTAGGCCTATCGGTGCAATTTAGCACGCTGAAAAACCAATAGACAACGCGGAAAGGGCGGGACCTTTTTAGAACAGAGGACTGCGGGAATTCCAAGACCAATCAAATACTGGAATAGATCATACTTGACCAATTAGATGACAGCAGAGGTAAGAGCTCTGCGACCCATAATCCAAGTAGAAAGACCGAATATAATGGTGTCTGGATTTTTCCATGAAATATATTTCATGGAAAAATATATTTCCAGCCGAATCTTTGCATTTTAAATCACTGATTGAACAGTTGAAAATATATTTGCTAGTTTTTAAATATATAGCGTTGCTTTCTAAAATATAATATTTATAATTTGCTCGTTGATTCTTTAGATTTTTATGAAAAACTAAACTGAATTTATCTCTACAGACAGGTGGCAGTAGTTTACTACAATACAGAACTGTATCTTTTGGCAGGAATACAGAATCCAATACAGTATTGTCAGTTAAATGTTTACGAACAAGTTTACTAATAAACGACTTGCAAAATAATGCAAAAATACTACGAACAATTGAACGTTTTTTGTTGTTGTAATTAATCGATTCTTTTGGACCTCTTGATTGTTCTGAACCGAAAGAAACATAAACTGGCTGTATTAATTTTGAGGATGCACGTGCGAGTGTGTGCCATCCAAAAGGCAGAAGAGAAATTAAATGGTGTTAAAAACCTGCATGTTCATATTAGCTGTTCAAAATAATATTGTTGGAATTGTGAAGCAATACAGCTATGTCATTTAATTTCTCACCATCTCTGTGGCGTATGATAGTATCACATTTTGTAGTGTTTTTGACACTTTTGGTAGATGTATTAGTTTAATGCACACTCTTAATACAATGGTGTAAAATAATTGTGCAGTAGTATCATGCTGTGTATCGTGGACTTTGTGTATGCTAAGTGCGTTTTCAAAGAAATCTATTTGTAGGCTCTTAAACGGATTGTTTATCGAATTGTTGAAGTTATAGCAGTTGTGTCATTTGGTCTTGCAGTGAAAAGGGAATATTTGTTAACGTTCCATATCAGAACAGTCAACAGTCTTCAGTCCGTTATAACGACTGCCCATTGTATAACCAATCTATTTTGCCCATTGGCTTTGTCTCAATGCTAATGTGACTGTTCTGTAAGCTGGGTCATATGGTTTAGCAGCCATATTTCTTAGGGCA
The DNA here is from genome assembly GCA_022702515.1 of Ilyophis sp. 1 JC-2022. Lineage (NCBI taxonomy): Eukaryota > Metazoa > Chordata > Actinopteri > Anguilliformes > Synaphobranchidae > Ilyophis > Ilyophis sp. 1 JC-2022. Next base: position 6,989,653 of record CM040404.1, on the reverse strand, counting down.
AAAAAGCATGTCTAAAGCATGTGGGGATATCTAATTGGTGGCATTTCGGTGGGCCATATGCATTGGTGAAGAAAAAATGTTCTTACAAATGTTCTGTAAAAAGAAATTGCAGCTGACGGGAGGATAAAGTAGACTTCAGTTAGATTGTGGACAGTGGTTGCCAGAATACATGTGGCTGGGAGCTGAGTCTTCAAAAATAATAATAATAATAATATTATTAATAATTAAAACCTTATTATTTATTAATACAATACATTGCAGCTCAATGTGTTTTGCAAGTTTGCACAGGACATCTTTCAAAGTTTTCTTCTTAGTTAGCATTAGCATGGTCTCATTCATCTATTATTAATACCCAGTTGAAAATAGGCCTACACAAACACTTTCCCTCTCCAGCTGTTCAACATTCCCCTGTATCACTTTAAAAAAATAATTTTAATAAGTTCAGTTCTGAGGGATGTGGACCTTCATCAATTTAAATTCTAACTGCAATATTGTGTTGCATGTATTCTTCCACTGGCAAGACTGTAAGGCAGTTATAATGCTGGCCAGCTTGTGAAACCGTTAAAGCCTCTTAGCAGTGCCTTTAGATGTTCATTTCCTAGATGGCGTGTTACCTAACTAAAGATATAGAAACATAGCAATGCAAACCGATGCAGAAAATATAGTGTTGTTTGCGATGGTTGGTGGTGTGATATCCATTTGCCTGGTAGGCAAAATTCAGGGAAAATAAAGTCCCCTGAGCCTTCCTTAGTCACCTAGATACAACCGAATACACAAAGCTCTGATGCTGCACTCTTTGTGGGAACATCCCAGGGCACTGTACAAGAAAATTAAAACTTAAATGTCATGGCCAGGGTTGTGGCACTGGATTAGTCATATTTAAATCATGGAATTGTTCTGTTATCTCTCTCCTCTCTTCCCGTCCCTTCTGTTCAAAGTCATGCTGTTAACTGTCAAATAAAATTATTACTGTGCTGTGCATGCATGATTTTATTCAAGAATAATTTTTAGCTTGGTGCTGAGCAACTGGTGTTACTGAGGCTCTGTACTGGAATGCCTGTGTCTTCTATAAAATGCATTTAACATATCTTACCACTGAAACCTTGAAAATCTGATGAAGAGAGGTTGCAGAATGAATAAAAACATAACAAAATAATAGAAACAATAGCTCCAGTATGAATATGCAACATGGCCTAGATAAGCTTTTAAACATTGAAATTATATATTCCTTTAACATTCCCTGTTGTTTATCCTATATTTATGTTCCAGAGGTCCATCAAAGGACATTAAATGCTGATACACAGTGTTCACCAGAACTTTAAAACATTATTTAGCATATTACACAACTCAAACTTGTGCTGGCATATGCATATTTAATTTACAACATACGCACGTGGGAAACATTCCACTGACGTCAACGCTTCCTGGTATATTCCCCATTACAGCATAATCAAATGGCATCTCTGTGTATTGAGCAGGATTGGTACGAGGGATATCTAAGACAAGGAGAAACTGCATACCCTGTCTCTGCAAGAAGGCAATAGTAGCTAACATATAAATATTGCAAACAGAGGCTGAATCAAACTGCCATCGTTTGATGTACTTTTCCAATCTGAAAGCAAAAATGTGAGCAATAATTTAGATTTTAACACCTGTAAATATAAGGTAGAAAAATAACATTGAAAAGGCTCTCCCATGGCACAGGTTAAAGACAGCTACCGAGGTTAAATGAGCGCTGCTTTTATACGAAGGAGAAGCAGAGGTATTCCTGGTTTCATGCCAGCACATGTGCATTTCTGCATGGTAGCTATCGCTGCTGAATTACTAAGCGTCATTTTAAATTAATAATCTTTAAAAAAATAATAATAATTTCCCCCAGATATTTCTGATACTTTTCTACAGTTTGGAGTTTTGCACTTAGAAAGAACACTCAGTTTGTTGTTTCCGTAACAACATTCTGTCAATAATTTGTGTGCTTTTTCACAGTGGCTTTAATAGTGTGGGCACTTGGTCTGGGGGAATTATGTTTATTTAATATTTATGAAATATTTCCAGTTCAAAGTAAATCCGATGTGTAATGTCCCGGAAGATGCGTGCAATACAAATCATATTTAATAACGATGTGTAATTATTTAAAAACCTTTTATTGTAAGCTTGTACTGTTGAGTTGCTATGATTGCATTTTAATGGAATTTGAATGGTGTTGAAGTTTTGTTGACTTGTTTAGTTGTATTCTTTGATCTGATCTGTTCCTGTGTGACCTTTTGCAGAACAGTTCCTTAAATCTGTTTTATTAACTCTTTCTGTTCAGTTTGGGTCAAATGGACCCGTTTTAAACTTTTAGTAAAAGAGCAATGACACTTTCGAGAGATTTCATAACATTTCATAACCATTGACTCGAGTCAAATTTGTTCTCGTTTTGTGATTCTATTTGTTGTTCATCATCTGTATGTATTTTTGCATATATGGTGTAATTGAATATAATAAGATAAAGGTTCAAATAATATCAATAATCTACTGAATGAAAACCTTGTCATTATAATTTGCAGATACAAAATTCCACAGATAAACAGGGTTTATGCCCCCCCCCCCATGCCTTATAGTGGATTTAAAATATATATAAATTTCCATTGTTAATTGTGATCCAGCAGAGGTACATGGCATTGACCATATATATTGTTTATATTGTTTGGAATTGAGATTAAGATAATATATATAGAGTATTTTTTGCATATATTTTATTTCTGTATTGCTTTAAAATCACATCCCAATAATGTCCTGGGTATATAGGCTAACAGTTTCACAGGTGCCAATAAGTAAACATAACTCATTTTTAATAATAATTTTGGTTTATAATAACGTTGGTTTATAAAAAATTTAAAAAAGCTGATTGCACAGGGTCATAAACAGTGAATCATGGATTATATTATAATACAATAAACTCAATTTGTGCGACAAAGTTTTTTAAATGGATTCAATTCCTCATAATGTCAGTTCCACCATTAGTACAATTATTAGAATTATCTTTACTTTCAGTTATAGCTTTCCACTGATCTGATACAGGTTGTTTAAGGAGAAGCTAACAGTTTGGCAACATTGCACTGTCTGTTATCTCTCCTGAAGACATACTTAAGAAGAAATAAAAATCTCAGTTGGAAAAGCAAGAACCGATTGACAGCTCAGAAATAGTGTCGCCTAGTTTCTCTTCAAATATAGAAACATTCACAGGCAGTGACATGCGGTTAAAATGTTTGGACTAGTTGGAATCAAGTATTCTGCAGGCACTTAATAAACTTGCCGATAAAGCATCACCAGTCATGTCAGCTTTTTTTAGTTCATTTTATGAATGGTATTCATATCAGCTGTTAAAACCTCTTATAAACAGTCACTGAAAGACTAACTTTCTTTTAAAAACGGCAAGCTTGTTTACTTCTCAAGATGTTTGTTGCAACTTTTCACTCATGATCTATGAGTACACTACAATGCAGTATGAAGCATCAATCTTCCACTGGAGTTAAGTCTACTTCAGAAGTGTACTTATAAGGTATAATGTATCATTTATAAGGTTCTTTCTGAGACATTTCTCCACATTTCAGCACCTTTTTTCACGTACACTGACTTATTCTGAGACATTTTTTGATTTGTCTCATATTTCAGTCATACCATAATTCAATGGGGGTTTGTGACAGTAATTACCATTATTGTACGTTTTCATTCCATTGTACACATGGCTCTCCAGGGCTAATCATTTAGTGTTAGCATCAATTCTGATGTTGATGAATAGTCGTGGAAGTACTGTTGAAAACACCATGCACATAAATTGTCGCCATCCTCATTCTCTATTATTGACCCATTGGTCTAATGCATTATGGGAAGAACAGAATAAACCACAGGAAGAGGAAATAGAAATCAGCATCAGTAGTCAACATAGAACATGTTAGTATTTAGTATCTGTTAGTATTTTTTATTTGCCAAACTGGGCATGAAATTAACTTTTTTACCCCCTGGCCAGAGTGGCTTGTGGATTTAAAAAATCTCCAGCCATTTTCAACATTTTACCAGCCACGTTACCTTTTACAATATAACACAACCTGGTTGGTTACCTACCAAAGTGACTACTAGAGTAGAACTCTAGGCTCTTACCAGCCACAATAAAAATTCAACCAGAATTTGGCTGGTGGTGAGTGTTAATTTCACACCCTGTTGGCAACTAAGACAAAGAATATATATATATATCCATTGGTATTGACCTCTGGAGGCAGTACAGTAAATATTGTTTTTGTTATAAATGTAAATAGTTTTTTGTTTTTAAATAAAGGAGTGTGGACAGTTCTGCCCTTCCTGTGTATGGTTATCCAAGTGGACTGTACTGCTCAGGCTTCCCCAGTATAAATGTTTTCATGGTTTAACTTTCATTGCTTCCCAGTGATTTAAATGTGCACAAAGATTTAATGGTTGTTGAAGTGGACCAATTTATTCCTATCGAATAATTGGCAAAACCGTTATATTTCACCTGGAGTTTTTGAATAACAACACTAAATCTACACATTATTTCTGACTAATGAGCTTTGGACCTCTGCTCTACATCAGCAAACTTCAACAAAATAATGTCCAATCAGCCAGCACACATTTGTTCATTTACCCCGGGTATATGTAAATACAGTATATACACGTGTATATACAGTGGGGACAGAAAGTATTCATACCCCTTCACCTTTTGCACACTTTATTGTGTTGTAGATTTAATTTTAAATGGATACATTTTTGCCCATCAATCTACACTCAATAGCCCATAATGACAGAGTGAAAACATGTTTTTAGAAATTTTTGCAAATTTATAAAAAATCTAAAACTGAAATTTCTCATTTACATAAGTATTCATACGCTTTGCTTTAACGTATTTCTAAAGTATCATATTTAATATTTGGTCGCATATCCTTTGCATGCAGTTACTTCCTGAAGTCTGTGACCCATAAACATCAAAAGACTCTCAATATCTTATTTTCAGGTACTGTTATAAGCGATACTATAACCTCTCCACATTTGAATTGATCTCTATGGGAATTTCTATGGGTGAGACTAGATTCAGCTGTAAATTAGGCTGGTACAGTATGGAACACATGACTGGCTAAATGGCTGTAAGTCATCAAGGGTCTGAGCTATCGAACGAGCCCCAAACCATCACTCTGTTGCCAGATATAAAGTAGATGTGGATAGAACACTGCAAGGGTTATTTCTCCTGACTAATTTTTCTATAGAACTCTCTGGGGAAAAAAGTCAGGAGAAACAACCCTTAAAGTGATCCATCCACATCTACTCCATATCTGGGCACAGATTATGTCAACATTTTATAAATGTTCTCAATCATAGTCTGTTTGATCCTGCTATGACAGGTGTAACATGAAATCAATTTTATGACCTTTGGAATGATGGAATACAAATACATCAACTCTAAGCGTTGTGGAACCAAGCGCTGTGGAAATGTAGCAAGACTGTAGAAGGACATCTGTAGGCTGTGAAGATAAACCCACGACAGCGGAGCTTTGTGATTGTAGTTTTGTTATTATGGCTGTATACATCTTGGAAAAATACAAGAAACATTAAAGTGACAAACAAATTTTAATAAAATAAGCAATGTAGACAAAGTCACTCTAAACGTACAGAACAATGAATTTCAGCAGGAGTGGTAACAGACCCTTCCCTTACTTTGAAGCCAGTGTAGAATGTTAGCTAAATCAGAGCAGCTAACTTCACTCGAGAGAACTATTACAATTGGGCTTCATGCAATCAAGGCTGAAGAAGCGTGTGTTGGTTCAACTGAGATACGCACGACAATTTAACAAAACATTATCCTTCAGCAGAAACACGAGTGGTTTGAAGCACAACGTCTCATTTATCTACACCTTGAGAGGACTGTGGAGGTAAACACATCCAGACAAAGCCCAAAGAAGAAAGCGACGTTATCAATCAGTTCAACATTCGAAGGCTCAAAAAAATAAATAAAAATTGAACCGAGATGAAACATCCTTGATCCGCGGTGGCACCTTGGAAAATAATAATTGTGTGCCGGCAGCAGGCCGGCGGGGGGCCAATATTTAATTTGCCCACCTTGTTGGGACTTGCATGGGAGCCAGATAAATGCAGATGGAAAAGTATATCTAGAGGACAGGGCCGGGGATTTTGGGGGACCAGGTTGAATGTAGAAAATGTAAGTGCTTGAGTACTTGGCAGGAGAGGTTGGTGTGTGTGTGTGTGTGTTGGAGGGGGGGGGGGCAGGGTGACGCAGTGAAGTTTTGGGCTTCTCAAAGCAGGGGGGGGGGGACAGGAGTCAGGCTCCAATGTCTCAATGTTCATCAAGACTCTCCATTCCTTCTTCGTCTCCTCCCGGAACAAGGGCGAAGGCAGTGACTGAAAAGAAGCCTTGATCAGGGACGGTTTGCTTTGCTCCCTCTCACACAAATATAGTGGATATGGAAAACACCGCATTGTAAATTATATATTTTGTAAAATATGAAATATATTTCAGAGCAATGCTTTTTCACCTTTTTTTTTAGTTGCCAATGCCATATTTACCCATGCACTGTGAAGTATTGCAACATCTTGATTAAATATTTTACTTCAATATATTTGCAGTATTTTCCATTTCAAATACAAATAGAATTTTGTGTGCTCTCGGTACTGTGGGTGAACCCCCGATCAGGGAAATCACATCAGGCAAACCCAACAGGCCTTCGTTGCTACGGAAATGCATCATTTTCAGTGAAGATCTATATCAACAATGGCTGCTCATTACAGAAAGAGATTTACTGCATTATCTCTAAAATACTTGGACCTTTCGGAAAATATTGCAGCATATTTCACTGCAATGTAATTATACTGCAATATAGCAATAACTTGTGTATTTTCAATATACGGATATATATATACCAATATATTTTGAAAGATATTCCATTATCGTAAGGGCTGTATTTCTACACGTAGCTGTGGTGTGCGGAGAATTTTTCCTCCTTGTGTGTGGAGGCATTGAACGCAAACAGAAAGCCTTTTCATCTCCCTTTTGAGTCTCTGAGCAGTGCTTTTCGATTAGGAAACAGGTGTGTAAGGGTGTGTGTGTGTGTGTGTGTGTGTGTTTCGTTTGGGGAGGAAATGAACCTGATTGATTCCAAAGCATTCCGGCTCCCGAGACGGAACACCTGAAATCACTCCGTATTCCCCCAGTCTTTGACTTGTGCGCAACACTCACCATCGCTGGCCTCGTTTAACGGGAGAAGGGGGAAATCAAAGAGGCAGGCCATTTCCTTTCTGAAAAAAAAAGGCCTTACTTTCAACCAAGGGAAAGTCATAAAGTTTACCCAGAAGGTTCACAAGGTAATCCGACTCTCAGGTGCACAAAAAAAATGGGGATAATAGATCAAAGGAGCGGAATGGAACATCCCACGATTTATGAACGGAAAGAATCTTTGAAATGCAGGACTGTTCCGTTTTCATTGTGATGTTATCAGAAATTATGACATCACAAATGTTTTGTATGTAGATTCCGTCTGATCACAACAGTATCACTAGCATACCCAACCAGAGCATTCACCATTAATGCCATCTCATGTCTTCATCGTTCTTCTTACTGGTTCCATTATATATTATGTACATGATTCTTTGGCAGTCCCTGAACACAAAAACTACATTTTCAGCAGTTATTATTGGAATTATTTTTATTTTTAAATATTAAAGAAAAACACTTATGATAGTGATGTATAATAATAATAATATTTATTATAATAATCATCATCATTTTCAGGTTAAAATAATGATTGCTACATCTTAACTCTTAACCTGGATAATTTCTTCACATTAAAAACACGGATCTGATAGGAACGGGGGAGGAGCCACACGGGAGAGACGCACGATTGGCTCTCACGTCGCCCAGGGAGAGGAGGGTTTCATTGGTCAGAAGGTTTGTGCTTCAGTGCGCACCACCGCCCCCTGCTGGTCGATCCGGCACCTGCAAGTCCTCCTCTTGAGCTTCCGCCTCAGGTCTGCGAGCGAGGCAGGCCGGCCTGCAATCAGCGGCGTGATGAAGAGCAGCAGCGGTGACATCACACCCCCCGCTTGTCTGCATGCTCCAAAAAACAGACAGTAGAGGCTGCAGCAATGAGCTCAGCTAAATACATAATTAGGCCTCTCAAACTTTGGAGGAAGCATAAAAAAAATAAAAAAAACATGGGTCCAAAATCTGAGAAAGAATGACCCCGGCAGTTATAAGTATGTGTGTTTGTGTGTGTGAGAAAATGTGCGTGTGTGTGTGTGTGTGTGTGAAAGAATGTGCGTGTGTGAGAATGTGTGTGCGTGTGTGCACGTGTGTGTGTGTGAGAAAATGTGCGTGTGTGTGTGCGCGCAAGACTTTCTTCAAGCTTTTCATCTGTGTTTTACAACCAAGACATTTCCTGCAAAAATACAATCTTCAGTATGTAAGCAAACTTCTTTTTTCCCAACAATATAATCTCCCATAATTATCAAATCGAAAAAAAATGAATCCTTCATGTGCACTGCACCATTCATTGGGTTGTGCTGACAGTGGGGGGGGGGGGGAGGCAGAAAAGACATGGTTCATGTCCCACAATCCTCTCTGCCCTCAGTCCAGGAGTTTAAAATGGAACGAGCGAGTGTTCCACTGGCTAACGTCACAGTCCACCATGTTGCGCTCGGTGAAGGTCACGTTTCCGTCCGCGTCGATGAGGATTACGGTGTTGGTCCTGAAACATGGAGAAGAAACATCACGTGTTTATAAAATACATTTATAAAACAATGTATGAATATCACGTATCTGCGTGGAAATGCAGTAGATTCCATCTTTAAATATGAATAGCTATTATTTATTATTCTATCTCTCGTGCTGTGCCGATGCAGGCCTGGAAATTGTCAAAGTTCTTTTGCATCTGAATGAAACTTTACGTATATTTTCCCAGTGATAAAAGAGTGTGATTCTGGTGCGCCGCGAAGTTGAACAGGCACGCTTTAGACGGATGTGTTTCTTCATGTTTCAGGACCAACAGCAGAGCAGGCCTGCATCAGCACAGCACTCGAGATAGAATAATAAATAATAGTTATTCATATTTAAAGATGGGGGGTATTTGCCGGGCGTCAGGCTGGCCTAGAACAGTGATGGTAGCTAACTGAGTGGGTGGGTGAGTGAGTAAGTGCACTGCAAAAAATGTCTGTCTTAACAAGTGTTTTAGTCTTGTAATGAGACTTAAAATCTTATTTTCTTCTTAAAAGTGAATAATATTAGCTTGTTTTACTTTTTGCTTGACAAGTGAAATTATCTTACCCCACTGGCAAATCTTGAAATTTGTAAAACTGTCTCACACCACTGGCATAGTTTGTATTATTTAGCAAAAAAGTAACAGAAATAAGATCCTAAAGTCTAAATAAAAGATTAAAATGCTTGTTAAGATCTGGTTTTTGCAGTGTGAATGACTCCCCATCGTTGGAAGTCACGCGAGAAGTGTTGTGAATAGCTAGGCCAGGGGTGGGCAATTCCAGGACCTGCATACACACCGGCCCGCGAGGCCTGGAGTTGCCCACCCCTGAGCTAGGCAGTGAATGGTGGCGTACTCATCTCGCGGTGTTTAACTTTTCTCATATCGCGCACATTTGATCAGTTGGGTAAATAAACAAATCAAACTGTGGAAAGTTGAACTTCGGCGCTGCACACACATCGTATACAGAATATAGCCGACAGTTAAATCACTGTGAGATCTTTGTTTCATTTAACGTTAGTTTCGCAATGTATGGGTGTCGGTAAATTATTATCAGGGCTTTACATTAACGGGATAGCTCACTCATTTTGAAGAATCTGCAGTGCCGTGAACAAGTTTTTCCCCCCCTTCCTGATTTCCTCTATTGTTGCATATTTCTCGCACTGGATGTTTTCCGATCTTTAGACAAAATATAATATTGATTTTAGGGAACCTGAGTTCTATGATCTTACATTGTGTAGGCTGACAAAACACATTTGTTTTTCACTGATTAAATTTATTTAATGAACAAAAAATGCCAACACCCATTTCCGTTGTGTGAAAAAGTAATTGCCCCCTTACACTTAACTGCAGCCAATGTAGAATAGTGATCATTTTTAAGATTTGGTCACATATCCTTTGTATGCCATGACTTCCTGATGTCTGTGACCCAACGATATCAAAAGACTCTTGATATCTTATTTTCTGGTACTCCTACAAGCAATACTATAACCTCTCTGCATTTGAATGGATCTCTATGGGAATTTGGGGGGTGGGACAAGATTTAGCTGTAAATTACACTGGAACCCATGGGTGGCTAAATGCCTGTAAGTCACCACGCTCACTGATTACGTTACAGAAGCAGAGGCCAAGGGAGGGGCTGGGCATTTTACTGCTAGTGTAGTGCTTGCGTGTCTGCTGCGTTTCTTAATAGAGACGCGATAGGCGACGTAACTCGCTGGCAAGTTAGCCACTAATGTAACAGTTATACTGAGAAAACACCACCATCATTAGCTCAGTCTCCAGAGAAACGGGGAAAATACAGCCCTTCATTTAGCTACGTTTGGTATCGTGAAAACATTAGCCAGCCTTGCCAGAAGTCTGTAACACTTAGCTAGGCTACGCACCCCGGTTCCATGTCGGAAAATCAACCCCAACCTCCCGTTTTTCAGTATGAAATGCTTTTTGTAACATATACAATTAAAAGTTAAAACGTCATTGTTGTAGGCTACTTGTTAGCCGTTTTAGCTATGTTTGCGAGCAAAACCAAAACTATCCCAGTGCAACTCGAACGCACTGATGTCGGTAAAAACATGAACATAAACAATGCAAGGTTAGCTACTATAGCCTACTCCATGGAAAGCATACTTAAAAACCTATTTGTTTTATGTCAAGACACCCGTGGCTAACAACAGCTAACGCACAAGCCCAGAAAATTGCTTCTGTAATCGAATGATCAAAGCGAAAACTTTCAATTATGGTCAGCTAGCTAATGTTAGTCTACTTAATGGTCATGGATCATAATGTAACGTTGGCATGGTTCCTTACCAGGTGATTCAATAAGGCAGAGGAAGATGTAGGCTACAGGGAATCTGGGAATACCTGAGGAGCTCCACTCTGTAACTGACAGCACTCGAGTCCCGTTTGGTTTAGTTTACCAAAACATCTTTAGGAAATAACGTAGCCTATCAATGTATTTTTCTGACATTATAAAAAAATAGCAATGATAGCTAGCTTGATCTACGATGTGTCCCTACCACCCTATTCAGAACAGTGAGATGCAGCCACAAAAAATAACTTAATTAGTTGCGCCTTGATCTGTTCAATAAGGTTAATGTTGTTTTTGGGTGGAAATTCCCCTTTAAGATGCAAAGTCGCAGTCGAAGTGTTTTTCACAAATTCGTATTACAGAAGCAAATCTTAACTAACGTTAGGAATTGTATCTCGTCTTACTCCATCCCATCTTATCTCAGACTAAGAAAACCTAAATACTCGATCAGAAATCGTTGATCAACTTTCATGTCTGTTACCTAACAACCGATGCCACTTTTTTCATATCGCGCACAGCTGATCACTTGGGTAAATAAACAATTATTGGGTATTATTGGCTCAAAAATAAATAAATAAATGTAACAGATCCACAAATAAATGCAACCGATTCACAAATGAATGCAACCGATTCGCAAATGAATGCAACTGATCTACGAATAAAAAGAACCGATTCACAAATAAACGTGACTGATTCACAGATATGGTTTTGCACTCACAAAAAATGTCTCCCGAACGAATATCTGTGCACTTATGCGACGCTTGGCGCGTCTGGAATCGCGTGCATATTTGTGAATCAGTCGCATTTATTTCTGAATCAGTTCTATTTATTGGCAGATTTTTGAGACGATCCTCACAAGGAGGATGTGCGAAGAAATCCACAAATAGCCGTTTTGTTTTTGTCTACTGCAGTCAATCAGACGTTCTTTCGTCCTTTTGACAAATCACAGCAGGTTTCACGCCACCGTTCTGAACCTCTCTAGCCCAAGGTACTTTCCTTCCCTCAGTGGCGATTGGAAGCCACTCGCCGCCTCCAGATGCATTAAAGTTATATTGAAAAATACACAATGGCATCCATATAAGAATTAGCGAACTACAAGCGAAATACCTAGCTACTTGTTTGCAGCTATGGTTTGTCATGGTTATGGGTAGTGCCATTACAGTGCTGAAGGCAACAAGGTAGTTTAAAGTAGCCTACCACAGCTTGACACACCATTTGCTAGCTAGTCTACTGCTGGCGTTAAGATGTTAGTTGTGGTAGGCTATTTCAACTGCGAGATGTAGCTTCATCTAGAACTGTGCTCAATAAATGTGCAAATTAGTAGTCTAACTACTAGTTAAAATATAAGTCTGAACTAGCAAACTGCAGATGATGGCAGGATTGTTGACCCTTTTACAGCATCAATTTTGCAAGTCTGTCCGCACTGCCATCCACTTTTTTTAGTTAGCGCATCTCTGAGGGGGGGGGTTAATTCAGGCATCTGCTTGCCAACATTGATTGAAGCCGTATCTCCTGCGTCCTGTGTACTGCTTACTGTTTAGTGACATACAGAATGCAAAAAATATCCCGATATAGCTAGACTACTACTATCAGCGAAAATCAAAAAATAATGTAGCTGCATCATTCAGGGATTCTAAGTACACTAGCCTACATTTTGAGAACATTTCGCCTACTTAAAGTTCTCATCCAGCGTATTCAACTAACTTAGCATAACGTTACGGACATTTATTCGGAAACAGCCATAGACTGTAGCGAGTGACAAGATAGCCGCTTGGTCGGGAAGATGGCTGTATGCCCTGCACAAACACTTGGTTTAAAACATAACTATAGATGCCGGGACTAGTGTCATTATAGTGCTGAAGGCAACGATAGGTAGTTTGAGCAATAGCTTGACACACACCAACGTTAGCTAGCTAGCTAAGTTCTAACTTATGTCAGCAAGATGTTATTTGCGGTATGATCTTATATTGTGTAGGCTAAATTACTGTGCTATTAGTATTCCCAGGGATGAGCTGGAAAAAAAAAAAGCGTATGGCAGGCAGTGCGGACACACTTGGACTTCACAGAACCATGGCGTGAAACCTGCTGTGATTCGTTGAAAAGATGAAAGGTCTGATTGGCTGCAGTAGACACGGTTTAAAAAAAACAAACTTAAAAAAACAGCTATTTGTGGATTTCTTCGCACATCTTGCTGTGAGGATCGTCTCAAAAATCTTAAAATAAATAGAACTGATTCGCAAATAAATGCGACCGATTCACAAATATGCACGCGATTCCACACGTGCCAAGCGTCGCATAAGTGCACAGATATTCGTTCGGGAGACACAGAGCGGTTTGTAAGTGCAAAAACATATTTGTGAATCAAGTCATGTTTATTTGTGAATCCATTTAATTCATTTGTGGATCAGTTACATTTATTTATTTATTTTTGAGACAATAATACCCCCATGTTATTTTGTTAACGTTCAATGTGTATAGGCTACGTGCATTTCCACACAAGCACTTCCCAGACAGGAACCTTGTCGTCACACGCGGCACCACAAACAGAATAGCCTACTTATTGCGCTAGGGTGAGAAAGCTATCGCTGGGGCAAGACCTCCAGCGCCCAGCATGCACTAAGTTGACCTAGTCTTGTTTTCGCCTGTAAGCACCAAATCAAAAGAAAAAGTCTAAAGCCCGTGCATTTCAATTTAATGAAGCTTTAGATTGGCACCACTTGACGGGCACTTTAATCCTTTTTAGATTCATAATGCACAAAAAGCCAGACAGCAAACTGATAGATGGGACAATTTACGGGCAGTAGATCAAAATGTCCCGCGGCCTTATCTGGAAGGTTATTGGAGAAACGCAATTGTTCGCACACTATTTCATTAAAATAATCTCCCCTGATTTGATTTATTCTAATGATGTCCTTTTTTCGTATCTGACCTCAAAAACCTCTGTTATCCTGAACATACCGATCTATTGAACATATCAGGCTACAGGGATATTAATATATCCTGAACATACTGATCTATTGAACATATCAGGATACAGTGATATTAATATATCCTGAACATACCGAACTATTGAACATATCAGGCTACAGTGATATTAATATATCCTGAACATACTGATCTATTGAACATATCAGGCTACAGCGATATTAATATATCCTGAACATACTGATCTATTGAACATATCAGGCTACAGTGATATTAATATATCCTGAACATACGGGCTGTTGGGAGACTTTGTGGGGACGTGTGGATGGTCTGCCCACAGTACGGGCTGCTGGAAGACAATGTGGGGACGTGTGGATGGTCTGCCCACAGTACGGGCTGTTGGGAGACTATGTGGGGACGTGTGGATGGTCTGCCCACAGTACGGGCTGTTGGGAGACTATGTGGGGACGTGTGGATGGTCTGCCCACAGTACGGGGCTGCTGAGAGATGTACTATCGGGGTGAAGACCGGCGGGTTCCTGGGCGCGAGACGTGGGCAGGAGAGGTGAATGTAAGGGCTAATTGGTTTGACGGGAACTCCAACCTTGTGCCGTATCCCGGGAAGCGAACACACAAAGCAGAGTACGCGCGGAGCATCGAGCCGCTGTACCCCTCCCCCTGGCTCTCCTGAACCGGGTCCGGCGTGTTCCTGCCAAACAGAGAGCAGCGGTTAACTCTCCCTGGGTACTTACTGCAAAAGCCTGCACACCACTGTATGTGACGCAACCGCATTCTTTGGTTAAAAGTCTAATTTATTATTTAAATGTATTTATTTTGTATAAAATGTATTTATTAGTGCATAATTGATATATATATATATATATTTTTTTTTAAAATGTATTATCTAAAAGATAATTTTATCATAATATTGAGTTGCCACGTGCATAACTATATACGTATATATCACTCACATCTTCATTATTAAAATGTTCTCTATATCCATGTATACTTTTTTCACTATTAGAAGATTATATATTTGGAGTTGTGCTGCGGTTCGTACTCACAGCTCCTGGTTGTTCAGAATGTGGAGCAGTTCCTGGACCAGACTGTCCGTGGGGAGGTTCCTGTTGACGGCGTTGGTGAAGTCCTGCTTCCCGCGTTGAAGCTTCTTCCAGGGCGTCTCCAGGAGGGAGTTGCTCAGCCCGTAGATTCCTGCTGGAGCACAGAAGATTAATCACTGGCGAATTAAGAGCCACTGGGAAGATAGCTGTCTATTAGTGCCGCCACCTCCCGGATATGTAAAAACTACAAATCCCACAATGCAGCTTTTCAGCACCCAGCTTACCTGCAACCATTCTCATCTCCTCCTCTCCCCATTTCCACTACGAGCAGCAACACCACCCCCCTAATTTCCTTTTGACTCTTTCCTCCTCCTCGTTCTGACAAACGTTTGACTTGCAGAGCAGCCGACGCCGTTGGAAATTGTCCGTCATTGTCAATTGGGGCTACACTCTTCCATTGGGCCGGGCAAGACCGGCTAAAAACTTAATTCACCTTCCTATGACAGCCGTGGCTCAGATAACATTCCCGATGGACAGGGTGTCTACTTTCACTATCAGAATTTCAAGGTGGGAATTTAATCTCGAAGTAAATAAGTGTCTAAGAGCATCCTGCAGACACATTCTGACGGATGGCTTGATAAGATGCATGGGGGGGATTAAACGCCCCAAAGGCCAAAATGAAAATCGTTCATCGTATTTTTACAACGCTGCCACACTCCACTGTGTAGGCTGTCACAACCCGAGATGAATGCAGTTTATATGATGCAGACCAAACTGGACAAATACAATTTTCAAATGAAAATCACATTACTCCAGACAAGGCTTCAATCATGGCCTCAGGTAGATTTCTTTATGAACCCCCCCCCCTACTGTCTCAACATGCAAGCGGCCATTTGTCAGACTCTTAAATCCCATTTTAAAATTGCGTGTAGTATTTTCAGGTCGTGTTCCAGTCATATTAAAACACAAATGACTCATTACCCCGGGGCGGGGCTTCACCATTTAATCTCAGTTGAGCAAGGGCATATTTTAGTTTGAGAGAAAACAGCGGCAACAAACATTTATAAAATATCTACCCTTCGACATGGCATGAATCAGCAAAACACCACATTCTGTCTGAAAGTTCCAACATGAGGAGACATTTGAGTAATGGAGATGGAGTCCCTGGGTTAGCGACACGGAGACCCCGTCTCCCGACACGTATCCCCCATGCTCCTGACACATAAGCGTCATGTTACCAACACATAGGTCATGTGCTCCCCAACACGTAGTCTCTGTGTTACAGACACGTAGCCCCATGCTCAACGCGTTGGCCCCATATTACAGACACGTAGCCCCATGCTCAACGCGTTGGCCCCATATTACAGACACGTAGCCCCATGCTCAACACGTTGGCCCCATATTACAGACACGTAGCCCCATGCTCAACACGTTGGTCCCATATTACAGACACGTAGGCCCAGTGCTCAACGCGTTGGCCCCATATTACAGACACGTAGCCCCATGCTCAACGCGTTGGCCCCATATTACAGACACGTAGGCCCAGTGCTCAACGCGTTGGTCCCATATTACAGACACGTAGCCCCATGCTCAACGCGTTGGTCCCATATTAGACACATAGCCCCATGCTCAACGCGTTGGTCCCATATTACAGACACGTAGCCCCATGCTCAACGCGTTGGTCCCATATTAGACACGTAGGCCCATGCTCAACGCGTTGGTCCCATATTACAGACACGTAGCCCCATGCTCAACGCGTTGGTCCCATATTACAGACACGTAGGCCCAGTGCTCAACGCGTTGGCCCCATATTACAGACACGTAGCCCCATGCTCAACACGTTGGTCCCATATTAGACACGTAGCCCCATGCTCAGCGCGCTGGTCCCATATTAGACACGTAGCCCCATGTTGGCACAAATGTGACCTGGGAGAAGACACTTCATGTGCAGCTTAGCAGGAAGATTTATGGGTCCCTGATCGACCAGCACGATGAGGCGCAGGGACTGAAACCCTCCCGTCGCTGGGCAACGCCACAGCCAATCGTGCGTAAGCCCCGAGAGGCTGCCAGCCACAGTGGGCAGTGATGCGGTCCACATTTGATACCAGACAAGCGTTTTTCACCCACCTGTTACCTGAAGGTCACAGGTACCACAGCCAAAACATAACACCTGGACACATTAACAAAGAGCATTGCACAAATACAACTGCTGTGATCTCGAGAACACCGTTTACACTTTTAGAACCAACAACCACACACACACACACACACACACACACACACACACATACAGACAGACAGACAGACAGACAGACATGAACGCACACAAATGTGTGTGCACAAAAAGACACAAAAACAAGCTCACACGCATACTCACACACACACACGCGCACACACAGTATGAGTTGTATAGAACAGCTGACAGGTCAAACGCGAGGCTAAACAAACCTGGTTTGAGGCCGATGGGTTCACTGTTGCCTTTGTTTCCATAGTAACAAACGGTGTCTTCTTTAGACCTGAAAGAAGCAAAGGCAGTGAAGGTAAGTATTTAAACAGCCACACCATCAGTCACTGCTGCAAATTATCCCTCATCATGGCATCCCATTGCCCTTTTGAGGCATAAACCTTCCCTATAACGACAGCTCATCATCTCACTTTTATTTATCGCCAAATTTAATGACAAACACGTGTGTGTGCACGTATCAAATTAAATGCATGCTTAAACCATGCAAGCATATGGGAGGGAAAACATTGAAACAATCGTGCTTCTCCAGTGCACTGCTTTGTCAAAAGGGCTGCAGACGGTGCGCAGTGAGCGTTAGCCTCAAAGCCGTTCACATCAATGCGCAGTCATTACGACATCATCGTGTTCTGCAGCCGCCGCCGTTACACCAGAGACCCTTCCAGCTTCACGAGATGTCAACACAAGAAACGCTACAACGGCCCCATTTCGCCCTCTTCTCTCGGTCTCCTGTCGCCTGCTAGTCTGAAGACGAACGGCAGATTGCACTTTGTCTGCGCGATTCCCCTCGGTACCGTCTTCATCCGAGACAGGCGGTGAATAATGAGTTGCGACTGGCCGGTCCGTGCGGCGAAGCATTAATTATGGCGACGGCTTTCAGTCAGTCTCCGCTGACATTAATCAAAAGCAAAGGCGGTCTGAGCAGCGGGGTACACGCGCACGTGCGTCATTGCTCAGGCAACGGCCGCGGCTGCTAAATCGACGGGGGCAAAAGCCAGAGGTAAACAAACGGAAAAGTTAAACACTTCTGCCCTTATTGGGAGGGGTTAATACACCGAGCCAGGTATCAAATCGCTGCACGGCAATTTCTCTTTGGAGTCAGATGCACGTTCGCTAATAACTTCTATAAATAGCATTTGGATGGACGGAAAGAACGGACTGAATTAAATTAAGTTGACATAGCTACTGGGCGCTGCTTCCTCTCAATGTTTATTCCCGTCCAATTAATTATGAGTAAATTTGCCTGTCCAGGCTTGTAAATTTGTTTATGCCGTGTGGTAGGCAATTAGGCAGAGCGAGAGAGAGAGTCCGCTCAGAC
Source organism: Ilyophis sp. 1 JC-2022 (assembly GCA_022702515.1). Taxonomy (NCBI): domain Eukaryota; kingdom Metazoa; phylum Chordata; class Actinopteri; order Anguilliformes; family Synaphobranchidae; genus Ilyophis; species Ilyophis sp. 1 JC-2022. Next base: position 6,971,044 of record CM040404.1, on the reverse strand, counting down.
CAGAAGAATATCTCTGGCACCACGAGACCCTGTTATCATGTGTAAACATCATGGAGCATAGGTATTAAATGGGCAGTTTACAGTCTGGCCCCAAAACACAACAGCTGGAGGAACAGGAGCCTGGACTCCATACCTTCACTCTGAAGTGACTGGAGGGCAGAACTGAGATTTACTTAAAAAATTTAAAAAAGTTATCTGAATGGATCTAGCAAGTTCAGCCAAAAACTTTGTGATAGGGTAAGTGTTGGAGTTGGCTGGAATCGTGGCATCCAATTGGAGCCCTGCCTACAGGAGGAGGTCACGATTGGTCAGAAGTGATAACTGACCACTGGCTCATTGGCGTAGCATATGTCTGGAGGTTAGTTGGACTTCACACATGGGAAGGTCAACCTAGTCAGGTTATGAGCCTGACAAAGAAGGCTAGTAGCACACTGAAAACATTGGACAGCTCACAGCTTTATATCTTGTGTGAACATGCTGCACCATTTAAAAACAAAACGCATGATGAATAAAACATTTTAAAAATCAAGTACAATGCACCACCATGTCTCAAATGAAGGCCGTGCCTAAAATTCTTATTTTTTTGAAAGGGGAGAGGACAGTCTTTTTTTAAACATTTCGTCTGGCTGCGACTAACACTTAAGATTCTCAGCTTGAAGTGGAATCAAATGGATGCTTAACCTAATTCTGGAGATCTGCACACAACTCTGTCATTTTGCTTTAATTGAATTAGCGCTGCTGATGAGCAGTGAAGGTCTTTATGGGGGAAATGTGCCGCCTCTTAGGAAGCTCTGAGGACAAAACATGTTCTTCTAGCACCAGAAGGCAGTTCTTCTTCCGGTATCTGAGCAATTTACTTTCATTACATTGTTTTAATTATTAATTAAAATAAAAACTGAGCATCTTCCATGGATTTACTGGAAGAACCCTTGAATGCCCCATCTCTGCCTTTTATAAGCCCAACAGGCCATCAAAAACAGCTCTAAATATCTCAAATATCCCTCATCACACACACACACACACACACACACACACACACACACACACACACACACACACACAAACTGTCTGGGCCAAGCAAAACCATACTTTAAAAGTGAAATAATATCAACAAATGGCCGTGAACACACAGTTCTCGTGTGTAAATATCATCGAGCATTGGTATTACCCTTTTCCTTTTCCAGCCTTTCTCTGTGCATCGCTACAATGGCACTGATGTTATTACTGCTTTAACTGATCTCGAGCTATAGAGGCGGTTTTAAAACCATTTTATATGCGCTTCCTGTAAGTCACATTGATTTTAAAGCCTCTGCTGTATGCCTCTACCATGTAGCTCACAAATCTACAGTTCACCTTCTCATTTATTACAAAATAGGAATCCGTTTGAGTCTTCCTGGCGGTATGAAACTTGACTTACAGAAGTGGCTACATTCTAAAAGTTTGCCAATATACTAAAATCAATCCAGAAATAAAAGGACACAGAGGAATTGCCCTTCAAACAATAGCTGCCAGGGTACGACGCTACAAAGAAAAAAACAAAAAAGGAAAAACAAAAAAGCTATTCTGGCGCCACCCTCTGGGAAACCATGGTATTGACTGATTTTTAAATGAAAGACTGAGTGACAAATATGAGCTCATAATTAATCCTTTGCTTTGGCGGACTGTATTTCCAGAGCCAGAAATACCCTGAATGTTCAGGGCTGTTGCTTTACAAAATAAAACAGTGCGGCAAGCATTGAAATGAATTCAAGAATGTTTAAATATAATTTACTTCTGCTTTCTTTGTAGCGGGGGGGCCGTCTGTGCTTGCCAGATGCTATATTTGGATTGTAGGCCACACTTTCATGTTCTGCAATACTCCAAACCCTCACATATTTTTGAGGCAAGAGACATAATTCAAAATTCTGAAAGCATATGAAGTCTCATACGCATGACCAACCATGTATTAAAATTAAAAATTAAAAATAAATAAATAAATAAACTTGACACAAAAATGCTTCAATTGAACGATTTCCATGAAAACAAACGCCTTCTTATTACTTACGTATGAAACGGTTACGTTGAAATAACTGTGCCTTTAGTAAAGCATTGTGCTCTTGAATCAAAAGACGGTTACACCCAAACTGACATTCGAATTAAACGGCTGAGACGCACTGGTCCCATGCATTTTCAGAAGGTTGACCACAGCCCCAGCGACTGAAGGCTCGGGCCACTTCATTTTCAGAAGGTTGACCACAGCCCCAGCGACTGAAGGCTCGGGCCACTTCATTTTCAGAAGGTTGACCACAGCCCCAGCGACTGAAGGCTCGGGCCACTTCATTTTCACATAAAAAGGAAAGCTCTTTTTGAGAGATAAAAGTAGAGAAGTGCGGAAAGAAGAACACCTTGTCAAACACATCTGACTCGGATAGCCCAGCCGAGTACACGGTGAGGACATGCATCTTTAATACCTGGGATAGCCCAGCCGAGTACACGGTGAGGACGTGCATCTTTAATACCTGGGATAGCCCAGCCGAGTACACGGTGAGGACGTGCATCTTTAATACCTGGGATAGCCCAGCCGAGTACACGGTGAGGACGTGCATCTTTAATACCTGGGATAGCCCAGCCGAGTACACGGTGAGGACGTGCATCTTTAATACCTGGGATAGCCCAGCCGAGTACACGGTGAGGACGTGCATCTTTAATACCTGGGATAGCCCAGCCGAGTACACGGTGAGGACGTGCATCTTTAATACCTGGGATAGCCCGGCCGAGTACACGGTGAGGACACGCATCTTTAATACCTGGGATAGCCCAGCCGAGTACACGGTGAGGACATGCATCTTTAACTACTTAGTGCAGATAGTCTATTTTTTCTCGCCTGCGAGACAGTTTTACGCAACTGAGACACGCGTTGCTCCTGCAGCCAAACTATTAGTGGAAAACCCAAACGCGGTATTTTAACTTTATTGGTAGACGATTCGCGACGATTTCTGGCCAATGCGTAGTTTCTAAGTGTCACTATCTTTCCGTAGCAAGTCCATTTAACAAGCACTCCCCACCCAGCCTATACCTACCCATGCGTGACATAGTGGGCAATAGCGTCTATGTTGGAGTTCATAAATATATGTATTCATCATATAATATTAGAATACCGTCATAGCAACCAGATAAACCCACCTTATGCAAATGCAGCGGTGCAAATCGCTGCTCAATCAATACCTACATAAACAAGTTGAATCATTCTCTAATCATACAATGCCATTCTACTATCAATATCTGCGATTAAATATGGAATTCATGTGCAATCCTACCATGGATTTAAGCGTAGATATGTCCCTTTCAAGATTCCGTGGTCATTTATTGTCTTGGACAATCCGTTTGAAGAATACACAGCGCATTGGAACACTATTATACAAACTAAACTAGCTCTGCATAACACTTACTTCCTGATTGCACAGGCGTGACGCTTTCAATTTTATTCTGGTTTGATCGACGATGGTTTTATCCAATAGAAGGCACGATAAACTTCCCCAAAAGTAAGTTACATGTGTACTTGAAAGCTTGGATTAACTATGTAACCCCTTAGTGCAGATGGCATATTTGGTAAATCATGGGGGTACTCTGTTTAAGGCTTTATAACTCCAGGTGTGAGCATCACATAAACTTGGTAAATGGCTTAAATGAAACAAAACCGGTGTACCATTTTTTGTACAAACTTAGATTTTTTTATTTTCATAATTTAAGGTCAAAATAAAGTGCCGGAAATGCAAGCAAAACTTTGCTAAAAATGCTACAAAATATATATTTCTTCAAAATACTGAGAGGTACATAAGTGAAACAGGTAAAACTACACATTTCCTGGATCATAAACTCCTTGTCCACAAGCATTCAATAATCGCAGGGTGATATACAGAACTACTAAAGATCTATGACACGAAATGTAAGCAGTGTAGCCTGATGTACCCAGGGTCTCCAAACCTATCCAAATTGGCTAAAATGTGAATAGCTGTAAATCTTAAACTAATCATACATTTCAGTGCAAATCAACCGTTTTGACTCATTTAACTCACCTTTTTATCATTTTCATGTGGGAATTATTTTGGATCAGTACAGGGGGGTGGATATCTAGGTGTCCAATAACCTACCCAAAACCTCTCCGAGAAATTATTAAAAAGCCTTTTGTCCTTTATAAAGCATATACATTATCCCTTACGATAACTTAATGGATGAAAACATTGATATTGCACAGTTTCAGTTCAGTGTTTGATGCCTAGTGGGCCATTTTTTCACCATTATCCTTCATATACTGCTTCATCCTGTGCGGTGCCTTCGTGGGCAACATGCACTCATCAATGGCACGGTCTTCAGTATGCTGGAAGGATCTGGTCCTGCAGTGGCTTCACTCTGAACAGTAGAGGGCACTGCTGGAGTGGCAGAGGTGGAGGGTCAAGCATGTTATAGGAACAAATTACATAATGCAGAAGCATTATAACACTGTGGTACACACAGCTAAATATGAAATCATTCACTCTTGTACTTCAGTAAACACTTTCTTCTGTATGCTACATTATGTTATATTTTGTTGCGTGCTCTAGGATGGCATTACTCTGTAGTGTGTTTCACAACTGTTGCTTATTGATTTTATTTATTTATTTTACATTCATCTTGCACACATCTGGACACAGTACATTTGAATACATATTTTCCATTCCCTAAGTGAAAAGCATCACCCATGGATATACTAATACCCCATAGAGTACATTATGCACAAAGAAATTACAATACAATACAATAATATCGGAAAACACTACCAATGTTCTAGCTTCACGGCAAATCGAGGCATAAAATAAACTCCTCAAAAAAAGTTTGGAAACGTTATTTCGGTCGATTATTCCTCCCCTTTAATAATACCAATTGGTATTGTATTTTATATCGTTGGAAAGCCTGATTAGTCACCTTTACAACGAGGTACAACTTGTAAGGATCATGCATTCGTGGAATGAGCAACACAGCTAACCGTGTGGGTAGCGGGCCAAAAAAATGTGCCTAAATGCCCTGCAATATTCTTCTGTTGGTATTCACTCTCGTTTTGAGCTTCAAGTGCTGGCAGGTGTATGCCAGTGGGATGGAATGGGATGCCATCCCACAGCAGTGTGTGACCAGGCTGGTGACCAGCATGAGGAGGAGGTGCCAAGCTGTTGTGGCTGCGTATGGATCTTCCACACGCTACTGAGGTCCCTGACAGTGTAAAATGAATAAAGTGTAAAAATGGCCAATATGTGTTGTTTTTTCCTTATTACTGTGGGAGAGTGCAATCATCCAGTCCACCAAGCAACTCAAAACGAGAGTGAATACCAACAGAAGAATATTGCAGGGGATTTTGGCACATTTTGTTGGGCCGCTACCCACACGGTTAGCTGTGTTGCTCATTCCACGAATGCATGATCCTTACAAGTTGTACCTCGTTGTAAAGGTGACTAATCAGGCTTTCCAACGATATAAAATACAATACCAATTGGTATTATTAAAGGGGAGGAATAATCGACCGAAATAACGTTTCCAAACTTTTTTTGAGGAGTTTATAACTTACGACTGAGCAACCAAACAGAACAGCGCTAAAATACGCAATTTCATTGTGAATGCTATGAATTCTAACAAAGCAGGCCACCACGAGCCACTACGGGAACGTCACGAACACAATAGTATCAATACATTACAGTTATTTGGCAGACGCGTTTATCCAAAGCGACGTACAATAAGTGCATATTGAAGGTCATAGACACAATCTACGAAGCTAAGTCACGAAAGCGCTACTTTCTCACAACATAGAAGCTATCGCTAGTCATCAACCGAATACAGTCAGCTATACATTCTAAGCTATGAGATAGCTAAACCAAATAGAAAATAACAAATAAACGGAAAGAACGTACTATATAATTTGCCGTATACATGTAGTTATTCAAGGTGGAGTCTGAAAAAGTGTGTTTGCAAATATGTTCAGCATTATTAGCAGGCTAACAGTGGTCTATTACGACCGATGCAAATACAAAAATATAGCACACAGTGGAAAAACGAATGTATATACTCAAAATATTACAAGCAGTAATACTTACATGTCGAGGAGGATATCTTCCCCATATTGATAGGCACCTCTTCCACAGAATCTATGCTACAGGGATTAGAAGAATCTCTGTTGTTGTCCTCTTCTGACCGACTTCGGGGGAAAAGTACTAAAAAGTCTCTTCAAAGTTGCGCGCCGTTTTATTGCGTAAGACCAACTGCGTCATACCAAACGCGTCAAACCAAATGCGTCATCTGCGCATGCCCGCGTAAAGTTGTCGTGATATAACAAGTATTGCAGTTACGCTCGCCCTTAAATAGTTAATCCAAGCTTTCAATTACACATGTAAATAACTTTTGGGAAGCTTGTCGTGCCTTCTATTGGATAAAACAATTGTCGATCAAACCAGAATAAAATTGAAAGCGTCACAGCAGTGCTATCAGGGAGGGGGGGTTACGCAGAGATAGTTTCGTTTGTCTAATAGTGTTCCAATGCGCTGTGTATTTTTCAAACGGATTGTCCAAGACAATAAATGACCACGGAATCTTGAAAGGGACATATCTACGCTTAAATCCACGGGAGGATTGCACACGAATTCCATATTTAATAGCAGATATTGATAGTAGAATGGCATTGTATGATTTCACTTGTTTATGTCGGTATTGATTGAGCAGCGATTTGCACCGCTGTATTTGCATACGGTCGGGCTATTGGTGGGTTTATCTGGTTGCTGGACGGAATTCTGATATTATATGATGAATACATATATTTATGAACTCCCAACATAGACGCTATTGCCCACTATGTCACGCATGGGTAGGTATAGGCTGGGTGGGGAGTGCTTGTTAAATGGACTTGCTACGGAAAGATAGTGACACTTAGAAACTACGCATTGGCCAGAAATCGTCGCGAATCGTCTACCAATAAAGTTAAAATACCGCGTTTGGGTTTTCCACTAATAGTTTGGCTGCAGGAGCAACGCGTGTCTCAGTTGCGTAAAACTGTCTCGCAGGCGAGAAAAAATAGACTATCTGCACTAAGTAGTTAAGGGCGAGCGTAACTGCAATACTTGTTATATCGCGACAATTTTACGCTGGCATGCGCAGATGACGCATTTGGTTTGACGCAATAAAACTGCGCGCACCGCCACCTTTGAAGTGACTAGTTTCCCCCCGAAATCGATCAGAAGAGGACAGCAACAGAGAATCTTCTAATCCCTGTAGCATAGATTCTGTGGAAGAGGTGCCTATCAATATGGGGAAGATATCCTCCTTGACATGTAAGTATTACTGCTTGTAATATTTTGATTATATACATTCGTTTTTCCACTGCGTGCTATATTGTCGTTATGTTTGTATTTGCATCGGTCGTAATAGACCACTGTTAGCCTGCTAATAATGCTGAACATATTTGAAAACACACTTTTTCAGACTCCACCTTGAATAACTACATGTATAAGGTAAATTATATAGTACGTTCTTTCGGTTTATTTTTTATTTGGTTTAGCTATCTCATTGCTTAGAATGTATAGCTGACTGTATTCTGTTGAGTACTAGCGATAGCTTCTACGTTGTGAGAAAGTAGCGCTGTCTTGACTTTGCTTCGTAGATTGTGTCTATGACCTTCAATATGCACTTATTGTACGTCGCTTTGGATAAACGCGTCTGCCAAATAACTAATGTAATGTAATGCATTGATGCCATGTGTTCGTGCCGTTCGCGTAGTGGCTCGTGGTGGCCTGCTTTGTTAGAATTCATAGCATTCACAATGAAATAGAGTATTTTAGCGCTGTTCTGTTTGGTTGCTCAGTCGTACGTTATTTTTTATGCCTCGATTTGCCGTGAAGCTAGAACATTGGTAGTGTTTTCCGATATTATTTTATTGTATTGTAATGTCTTTGTGCATAATGTACTCTATGGGGTATTAGTATCTCCATGGGTGATGCTTTTCACTTAGGGAATGGAAAATATGTATTCAAATTTACTGTCCAGATGTGTGCAAGATGAATGTAAAAAAATAAAAATAAAAAAGCAACAGTTGTGAAACACACTACAGAGTAATGCCATCCTAGAGCACGCAACAAAAAATAACATAATGTAGCATACAGAATAAAGTGTTTACTGAAGTACAAGAGTGAATGATTTCATATTTAGCTGTGTGTACCACAGTGTTATAATGCTTCTGCATGATGTAATTTGTTCCTATAACATGCTTGACCCTCCACCTCTGCCACTCCAGCAGTGCCCTCTACTGTTCAGAGTGAAGCCACTGCAGGACCAGATCCTTGGCGCATACTGAAGACCGTGCCATTGATGAGTGCATCTTGGCCATGAAGGCACGGCACAGGATGAAGCAGTATATGAAGGATAATGGTGAAAAAATGGCCCACTAGGCATCAAACACTGAACTGAAACTGTGCAATATCAATGTTTTCATCCATTAAGTTATCGTAAGGGATAATGTATATGCTTTATAAAGGACAAAAGGCTTTTTAATAATTTCTCGGAGAGGTTTTGGGTAGGTTATTGGACACCTAGATATCCACCCCCCTGTACTGATCCAAAATAATTCCCACATGAAAATGATAAAAAGGTGAGTTAAATTAGTCAAAACGGTTGATTTGCACTGCAATGTATGATTGGTTTAAGATTTACAGCTATTCACATTTTAGCCAATTTGGATAGGTTTGGAGACCCTGGGTACACCTGGCTACACTGCTTATATTTTGTGTCATAGAGCTTTAGTAGTTCTGTATATCACCCTGCGATTATTGAATGCTTGTGGACAAGGAGTTTATGATCCAGGAAATGTGTAGTTTTACCTGTTTCACTTATGTACCTCTCAGTATTTTGAAGAAATATATATTGTTTAGAATTTTTAGCTAAGTTTTGCTTGCATTTCCGGCACTTTATTTTGACCTTAAATTATGAAAATAAACAAATCTAAGTTTGTACAAAAAATGGTACACCGGTTTTGTTTCATTTAAGCCATTTACCAAGTTTATGTGATGCTCACACCTGGAGTTATAAAGCCTTCAACAGAGTACCCCCATGATTTACCAAATATGCCATCTGCACCAAGGGGTTAATACGTGCCGCCTTTAGTCCCGGCAGACACACTTTGCCTGGGTAAAATAAAAAATAAAAAAGTCTGAAGAAACAAAGCATTAAAATTGTTCATTAATAATTATTAAGAATAATAATATATATATATAAATTATTTTTAAAAAAATTAAATCAATGGAAGATTGTAAAACAATCAAGGCATGAACTATCTTCTTCAGAGGATTTAGCTGCATTTCTGTGTGTTTGGTTAGTGTGCATTTCAATGTATTTGTGTACATTCCAGGTATTAACAGACACTTTTATCCAGAGCGACTTGCAGTTTTGCCTTTTTTGTTGTTGTTGCATAGTATCCATTTATACAGCTGGATATATACAGAATAAATACTTAAGCATAAATATACTGAAGCATTGCAGGTTCCTTGCTCAAGGGTAACCAACGCAGTGTCCTACGTGGGAATCGAACCTGCAACCTTTCGGGTACAATGCCAGTTCCCTACCCATTATACTCACTACTGCCACCTATTGGGCAGTATTATAGCCACGTTTTGCACGGTAATCCCTCCGGTTACCCAGAGTGTCATAAATATCTCTTAAGAGGATCTGTGCACCTCCGCCAACCAATCATAATTCCTACCCTCAACCAATCATAATTCATACCCTCAACCAATCATCATTCACATCCCTCAACCAATCATCATTCATACTGCACAGGCTCACAAATAAATAAGAAATCCTATAATCATAATGTAAAATTCCACTCTATTTACAAGATGGAACTATTGATTTGGAACAAAATAGCCACAGTATTTCCTGGGGCTGTCTGCACACACATCATTTTTGTTTCAGCTGCAAAGGGAGGGAGGGAGGGGGGGTAATAGCTCTATAATGAGGTTGTTTATTAAAAAAGGTAAACAAATAAATTGTTGTGACAGCGGCCATTTTTATCTGTTTTACTATACTAAACACGGCCCCATATCTGTCAGCATCGATATGCCTTGTCCACAGTACAGGGGTCCCGGAGCCCCCCCCCAATAGATAAAGAGGGATGGACTGATTCTGGCTACAGATGATAGCCTTGGCCGTTGGCTTACATCAGCGGATAAATAGAGATTGTTTCTCTCCGCTCATGTGTTGGACGGACGCGTAAAACCCGCCCCATCTTCTTCTCGTTTTAACCCTTGGGCGCACAGCAACGGGCGTCATTTTCTAGCCTAAACAAGGTTGTCTGAATATCGACATAGCTCGGGAATGGGCAAAGCGCGGCCGGTCAAGAATCAGTTGGGGTTTGCGGTATGTGGTAAATCCATCGTGGGACACAACCCAACCAGCAGTGGGAAGAGGGTGTTGCAGAGTGAGAGCCGCCGCTTGGATACGGCACTGTCGGGAGAGAGGGTGTAGCGGTGTGGGAGAGAACGTGTGCGGGAGCTGCTGTTCCCCAAAGCCGACCCCCAAAGCTGACCCCCAAAGCTGACCCCCAAAGCCGACCCCAAAAGCCGACCCCCAAAGCTGACCCCCAAAGCTGACCCCCAAAGCTGACCCCCAAAGCTGACCCCAAAAGCCGACCCCAAAAGCTGACCCCCAAAGCTGACCCCCAAAGCTGACCCCCAAAGCCTTGCAAGAATTACAATATATTTCCAGTTGAAATATAATCAAATGTAAAATATGTACCTTATATTTTTAGAAGTCTGACTTTACTGACTACTGCCTGCATGTCACTCACAAACCTTCTGTAAAAAAGAAGGTTTGTCCAGACATTTAGTTGGAAAGGAAACCTTTCAAACAGGCAGCAGTGTATCTTCCAGAAACTCCCTGCAAGTGCTTTAACAAGCTCCTTAAGAAGGTGGCCAGGTCAAAACTTCCGACAGGTGTTGAGGTTGAACTCTAATCAGCAATCAGGTGTGCTCTTAATGGCTGTGGAGAGAGGAGCAGGTAGCTTCAGTGCACTCTGGGAACCTCAGAGAATGAGCGCTGAACCTCGTCTTATCCAGACAAGAGACCCGCAGGGGATGGAGGTAAAAAAAAACAAAAAAAAAAAAACAACACCAACCGCACGGCCAGGGAAAGCACCTCAACGCCGGTCAATAAAAGAACAGTTACTCACTGCACGGACCCGCTGTGGAGGGTATAACTCTACCTGTTCAAGAGGACCAGGTCACGGCACATTAATTGAACTGAACACTGGCTTCCACATCAGATGATGTCACAGAGCCCAGCCATAAAAGGTTTTTTGGCAGTTAGGCCTAAATGGGGTGTTGTGAATGTTAAATTAGTAAAATGCTGATACCGCTTGTTGGAGTAAGGCCTGAGTTTTAAACAGGGGGCCCGCAAACCCCTGGGGGGTCCTTGAAGGTACTGTAGGGGGTCCCTGGCCAGACTTGACAAGCAATGACTATATATCCACCCATCCATTATCTAACCCGCTTATTCCTGGTCAGGGTCGCGGGAGGGCTGGAGCCTATCCCAGCATGCATTGAGAGAGAGACAGGATTACACCATGGACAGGTCGCCAATCCATCACAGGGCACAATGACTACATAGAATTTGGCAAAATATAAAAAAATGTAAAACATTTATTTAAAAAAATAAAATATATATATATATAAATATATCAATAAATCTTCCCCTGGATGTCGTTGAGTCTAGGTAGGGGTCCCTGGATCAGAAAAGGTTGGAACCCCCTGTTTTAAGGCACCGTTACAGTGTATGGATGGGCCCCACTGTCTGGTATCAAAACACTGTTCGGACTGTGGACACCGGACTGTGTTTGACGGCCATGACCGACAGCCCCGCATGGCTCATGATCATTGGCTGTAGCGTAACGTGGGGAACTGTAGGATCTCAGTTCGTCGGAAGTCTGTGTTTCATCTTGCACCAGCGCCCCCCTTTGGTCAACTGTATGTCCACAGCCTACCTGCACAAGCTGCAGTCCACACAATACCTCTGTCTGTTCAACATTTTTAAAAGCATATTTTCAGTAACCATCTCTGAACAGAACACAACACCCCCCCCCCCCCTCCCCCATCTTCCCCCAACATCTCCCCCCATCTCCTCCAACCCCCGGCCCCCCCCATCTCCCGCCACCCCCCCCTTTCCGTTTACATTTCGCCAAACCTCGGCCTTTAGCGTTGAGTCCCCCTCGCCCTCTCACCTGAATTCTGCTGTCAGCAGGTTGAATCCGTTGTATAGGTGGCTCTCTGAGGACACCTTGCGCAGGTAAGAGTGGCTGTCCATGTTCTCTGTCAGGAAGTTTGAGACCAAGAAACCTAGGAGAGACACACAGTCACGTTATCGATCAGAGACACAGTCACGTTATCGATCAGAGACACAGTCACGTTATCGATCAGAGACACAGTCACGTTATCGATCAGAGACACAGTCACGTTATCGATCAGAGACACAGTCACGTTATCGATCAGAGACACAGTCACGTTATCGATCAGAGACACAGTCACGTTATCGATCAGAGACACAGTCACGTTATCGATCAGAGACACAGTCACGTTATCGATCAGAGACACAGTCACGTTATCGATCAGAGACACAGTCACGTTATCGATCAGAGACACAGTCACGTTATCGATCAGAGACACAGTCACGTTATCGATCAGAGACACAGTCACGTTATCGATCAGAGACACAGTCACGTTATCGATCAGAGACACAGTCACGTTATCGATCAGAGACACAGTCACGTTATCGATCAGAGACACAGTCACGTTATCGATCAGAGACACAGTCACGTTATCGATCAGAGACAGTCACGTTATCGATCAGAGACACAGTCACGTTATCGATCAGACACACAGTCACGTTATCCATCATTTATTTGTATTTCCCCATCCCAATTTGGAGCCAATTGTACCCTGCAAAGATTAAATTCCTTGTGCAGCAATCGCTTAAGAATTCGTCGCTACACAACCCCGTCGGCTGGTGATAGTCAGGAGGGCGCCACGTCCACGTCCTCCTCGTGCCTCTGACCGCGATTCCAACTCAGCACGAAGACGTTGTGTGCGCGACGACTCTTCCCCGACAAGTCCCTCCCCCCCAACCCCGGGGAGCCTTCCTCAAGGCACCAGCCATACTCGGATCTGGCGGGACCAGGGCGCGAACCCGGGCCTTTGGTGGGGAAACCGCATTAACTCAAAGTCGGTGCTTGTACCGCTGCACACTCGATCAGGCTTTTTGAAAACGTCCACTTTTATTTTCTCTCGAGTTCGACGGAATCGCCGCGTGCTGTTCGGGTCGATTGCATAGACGGTAAAGAATGTGCTGCAAGGTCAAAAAAAAGGAAGGTTAAAGGAATAAAATAAAAAAACTCCATGAAACAATGATGAACCCTTTCTCACCCTCCTAGTGTACCCATCAGACAAGCCCAATAATCAGCGGTGCTCTGTAATCAGCCCACTAAATCATTAGAGCCATTAGAGGAGAACATTATCTTCAGGTAAATTTTAAAGACTGCAATAATTCTTGAGCCACTGACATCCTTTTCCCTGGCACTGAAACTTTAATCACTTTTAACTTTAATCTGCTGTTTGTATCCTGGTATGTAAGGCTTCTGGGCTGACAGATAGTTTCCCATGATGCCGGGCTGTTGGGAGGGGGGGGGGCACCTGCAATTATTATTATGGTAGCGTCGGGTTCGGTAAACGTCTCAAAAAGTGGTCTTTTTCAGTTGACAAATGTGTGAATTAAAAAGAGAATCTGCCGTGGCGGAAGTAACGGTTTGACCGGGGGGGGGGGGTATTCACAGCTGCGGTAGACAGCTGCGCGGGGACCGGAGAGTTGAGTTGATTCACCGGGAGAGACGCGCAGATGTGTCCCGGTGAGTGCCAGCTCGGGGGCGGTCTCTGCTCATTTTCCTGCCTGGCTTCAATCACACGGCGTAAACAAACAAACAAATCCCCCAGCCGTCTGCCGTTAATGCGCCACCTCCACCGACCCCAGCGGTCACGCTTGAACACATTTCACCCGCCGTGACCGTCCTCTGATCGATGCTTTTACAGTCTGCGGGACAGAATTCCTGGCTAACGCGCGCGTACAGTTTAGCCACTTCCAAACGAAGTGCCCGTTAAGTAAACAGGAAGCGACACAAAGTTATTGGGCGCCGTGGCAACGGAACAAATAAGCAGATCGGTTCCGGTAATGAGCTTTTTAGAGCGTAACAGATCTGGAACGAAACAAATATTTTGGCTCCTCCAGTCCGTACGCCGCCGTTATTGCGGATAGGTTAGACACACATTCTGTTAAAACAATTAACAGACACTCTCATATTCAGAACACTCTCGTTTTCTTTTTCACCCGTGACGCATGTCACTCGCTGAAAGACACAGTTCTTGCTCATCTTTTTTAATTTACCGTTTTTTGTAATTGAAGTCACTGAAAACAAACATCGCCACGTAATACAAAAACCTGTCTGCACAGGTGTTACAATACAGGTAACAAATAAAATATAATGGGGATGTGTACTGTAACCTGAACCTTGTTAGTCATGTTCTCTGGCTTTTGTTTGCTGCTCGTTGTCAGAAATGATTCAGTTTCCTTCATTTGATTTGGGACAAACTGAGAACAGAAGCGCAGAAGTGCACAAACGAGCACGCCCCAAACAACAAGGCTGGGAGTCAGCTCCACTAAACATGAAACATTACATTACACTAGTTCAATTCCAACGACAAATGTTCAAGTTCCAATCCAATCCCCATTGAATTCCCAAGGTGGACTTTGTTTTACAACTCCCATTCAATTCCAAATCAAAATATCTCAGTAGGGACAGTTACCAAATTCTATGCCATTCCAAAAAGATTTTAGTTAAATTCCGATTCATGATAAATTCCTCACTTTGTAATTTCTGAAAAGGAACATCTACTAGAATTTCTATTTACATTGGAACTGACCACTGACTCTGCCACACCAGCCACACTGCAGACTCGAGGCTCACTTTATGATATTTGTATGGTTTTATGTTTTTTTTAGTGTTTGCTGTGGATAGAATTTGTACATACTCGCAATCTGGATTTTAGTTTTTTTTCAGTGCTCCAATGATCTTGTGCAAATACTAGTTGGTGTGAGAATGCTGTTAGCCAGGGCTGGCACTGTTGCTGTCTTACATTGCAATTCCCACTGGATAAGATCGTCTTCTCAATGATTTCAATGTAACAATGTCATGTCATGTCACATAATGTCATGTCATGTCATGCAATGTAACGTAAATGTCATGCAATATAATGCAACGTCATATGTCATGCCGTGTAATGTCATCTCATATAATGTAATGTAATGTTACGTCAAGTCATAGCACTTGCCTCTTCCTTGTGCATCTGGATTCTGCCTTGCATCCATGTAATTGGTCAGGGCTGCCAGCTTTCCTCTCTTACTGATCCCCAACCAGGATCCGCCTTCCTTTCCTTCTTCCAGATCCAACCCTGCAGACCACAAGCACAGTGATTGGTCACCCACCCTTACCGTACAAGTGATTAGTCATTCACCCACACTTACCGTACAAGTGATTAGTCATTCACCCACCCTTACCGTACAAGTGATTAGTCATTCACCCACCCTTACCGTACAAGTGATTAGTCATTCACCCACCCTTACCGTACAAGTGATTAGTCATTCACCCACACTTACCGTACAAGTGATTAGTCATTCACCCACCCTTACCGTACAAGTGATTAGTCATTCACCCACCCTTACCGTACAAGTGATTAGTCATTCACCCACCCTTACCGTACAAGTGATTAGTCATTCACCCACCCTTACCGTACAAGTGATTAGTCATTCACCCACCCTTACCGTACAAGTGATTAGTCATTCACCCACCCTTACCGTACAAGTGATTAGTCATTCACCCACCCTTACCGTACAAGTGATTAGTCATTCACCCACCCTTACCGTACAAGTGATTAGTCATTCACCCACCCATATCGTAAAAGTGATTAGTCATTCACCCACCCTTACCGTACAAGTGATTAGTCATTCACCCACCCTTACCGTACAAGTGATTAGTCATTCACCCACCCTTACCGTACAAGTGATTAGTCATTCCCCCACCCTTATCGTAAAGGTGATTAGTCAGTCACCCACCCTTACCGTAAAGGTGATTAGTCAGTCACCCACCCTTACCGTACACGTGATTAGTCATTCACCCACCCGAACCGTACAAGAGATTAGTCATTCACCCACCCTTACTGTACACGTGATTAGTCACTCACCCACCCTTACCGTACACGTGATTAGTCATTCACCCACCCTTACCGTACATGTGATTAGTCATTCACCCACCCTTACCGTACATGTGATTAGTCATTCACCCACCCTTACCGTAAAGGTGATTAGTCAGTCACCCACCCTTACCGTACACGTGATTAGTCATTCACCCACCCGAACCGTACAAGAGATTAGTCATTCACCCACCCTTACTGTACACGTGATTAGTCATTCACCCACCCTTACCGTACATGTGATTAGTCATTCACCCACCCTTACCGTACAAGTGATTAGTCATTCACCCACGCTTACCGTACAAATGATTAGTCATTCACCCACCCTTACTGTACACGTGATTAGTCATTCACCCACCCTTACCGTAGATGTGATTAGTCATTCGCCCACCCTTACCGTACAAGTGATTAGTCATTCACCCACGCTTACCGTACAAATGATTAGTCATTCACCCACCCTTACTGTACACGTGATTAGTCATTCACCCACCCTTACCGTACAAGTGATTAGTCATTCACCCACCCTTACCGTACAAGTTATTGGTCAGACACCTACTATTATATAGCCAGGAAGCTCCTCCACACAGTCAGCTCAAATATTCAACAGGTTCTGTCTGTACGCACCGCCGCAAATCAGCGGGATTTTACAGCTTGCTGTCTTGATCCTCAGCCCTACCCTCTAATCTCTGTCAGGATGACAGATTATTTCTAAAACTGAACGAAACTAAAGTGACAGTAAAATGAGAGTAGCCTTTAAAAATAAATAAAAAGTTTCATTTTTAAGTTTGTGAGAAAGTTAAAGTGGAGGAGACCGTCCACGTGGGATTAGTCTGGCCCCAGAGCACGGACCCCACACCTCGGAGAGGATAAATCTGGCGGGAGGCGTTAACAGGACGCCGGCATGTCTGGTGTTGCCATAACTCATCTATAACCCCCCCCCAACCCAATGACCCTTCCCTTCCTTCTGTAGACTTTTTCCTGTCTTTTTTTTTTGTTTAACATTTTCTAAAAATAATACTTGAGGGAGTTGGGAGGCAGCAGATGGGGCGGAACGCAGGTTGTTTGTCTGCCAGTGAAGAGAGAGCAGGAACCCAGGACGGTACCAGAGAGTTAATAGAGAATCTTTGATGGGACCGCAAACTCTCCTTTGTCCTCAAAATGGACTCGAGGTGAAGTAGAAAGCGGTGCAGACGTACTTTCAAGCTAGTGTTCGTTAGCTGGCGTCCGATTCATGCGGATTAGCTCCTGCCACAATCACAAAAAAAGGTATTTTGAAATTGAATATATTCACTCATCCCCGTTAAGTCTCCAAAATGGCGCACGTTTGCAAAAAAATTATAAATGCACAAAGAAGATGCTAAAATGGACAAACAAATGATAGTTAAGGGCTCTTTTTTCATTGCACTGGAAATAATATGCTCAGGCTCTGGCATTAGCCCATACAACCCTCCTACCTTTCAACCATGCAGTCCATGCCTCCAAAACTTTAATCAATTAAAATACTGTCACAAACCGCATTGTGTTGTATATGTATGTATATTGTGTCAGCTGTGCTGCAGCTCGCCTCGTAAGGTCTCTCATAGAGATTAACCTGGTTAAAAAAAATAAACAAAATAAAAATCGAAGCCCTGTAACGTTTCAAGACAAAAGTCTCGCCTCTCACCTTCGCCACCGTTAAGAGTGCACTGTGCCCATCTGCAACATTGGCGGAAAGCGCTGCGCTTACCTTGAAGCGAATGCGCAAGAAGAGGATTAGCGCAGGTGTAGCGACGCAAGCCTCATGATGACGACGTTTGTTTATTTTATCGCCGATCGCTTGCAATCGGGGAGCTTCAGAGAGCTGGTGGCTCCCCTGTGGTGGAACCCCCCCGAGCCTGGGGCCGCACCCCGAGCCTGGGGCCGCACCCCGAGCCTGGGGCCACACCCCGAGCCTGGGGCCGCACCCCGAGCCTGGGGCCGCACATGGGGGGAGGCTTTAAAATGCAGGGGCAGCACATTCTCTCTTTTACATCTTTAACAGCTCAGTGAACAAGTTGAGAGAGACAGAAAAAGAGAAAGAGGAAGAGAGTGAAAGGAGAGAGAGAGACAGTGAGAGAGAGAAAAAGAAAGAGAGGAGAAAGAGGAGAAAATAGAGATAGAAAGAAGAGAGTGAGCGAGAGAGAAAAAGAGCAAGAGAAAGAAGAGGAAGAGAGAAGAAGCGAGAAAAGAGAGAAAGAGTGAAAGGAGAGAGAGAGAGAGAGAGAGAGAGACCTTGCCTCTGCATGGCTCGATAGCATCAAGATTAGACTGGAAATCACTAAAATCACAAGAAATATGAAGCTGATGTTCGGGGGGGAGGGGGGGGGCTGGGGGCTGGGTGCTGGGGGAAGGGGGTGCTGAGTGACATAAGTCTGGTTTCTCTGTGACCTTGGAAAGCTCCAGGGGGGCTGTAGATTTTGTTTTCACTTTAAAATCAACAACCAACTCAAACCCGAGAGACCAGGGGAGGTGAGCTATCCGTATAATCAACCAATTTAATTGATCAATTAAGTGCTGAGTTACAAGGAAAACCTGCGCACCCCAGGGGGGTCTCCAAGGGCACGAGCGAACAGAAACCGATCGAGGAGGTCGTGATGCAATTGGAGTGAGACCACTAGGCTATCAGGAAGAAATCAGGCGTAACACAAACGCTCAAAGCTATCATTTCCAGGTGCCATACCTGCAATGCTCTGTATCCGAATGTTTAGTTCAGTCGCATTTCCATTTTAAAACATTCCTGTAGTGTGTGTGTGTGTGTGTGTGTGTGTGTGTGTGTGACGCTCCTGAATATACCCGGCGACTGGTTCGAATCAGTGAGTCTCTAATGATAGCTCCATACATTTTTGTGCCTTAACCATGCCTTAGTATGCCTTCACTACTACTCAGAGCCAATCAGATATGGACGTATGAACAGCCAATCAGACATCTGCTTATTAACCACCAATCAGACGTCGGCGTGTGAACAGCCAATGAGATGTTGACGTATGAGCAGCCAATGAGATGTCGGCGTATGAACAGCCAATCAGACATCTGCTTTTGAACCGCCAATCAGACATCAGCGTATGAACAGCCAATGAGATGTCGGCGTATAAACAGCCAATGAGACTTTGGTGCATGAACACCGATTGAGGCTTGGAATATGAGGATGGAAGCAGGTGCGGAAGGTCCGTACGAACACGGGCAGGTGCACGGGGTGGGCATGTTTAGAACCTGACCTGCCCATCGAACCTTTCACCATCGCCTCCAAAGAAGCCATGCGCAGATAGAATGTAAATGACGTCAGTTATAAATTGAATGCCTCTACTTGGAGCTAAAACCCTCAGATTATATGAGAGAGAAGGGAGGGGGAAGGAGGGACAGATGAAGAACAATCCATGTATCGACATTCCCTGGAAGAATGGTGGAAAGAAGAGGATTTATTTCGGAAACGGATCCAATTGAGAATCTGAACTGAGAACATTAGTCATTTACAGGGGGTCGACTATGATTGGGTGAAAAGAATACCAAATAATGCTATTTAACTTGCAGGCCCTTAATGGCTTCTGCTCAACAACCTCTTGTCATTCAGAAGTGGTAGAGTTTGTGACTGCTGATGAACGATTGACCAATGGTTCAAAGGGATATTGATGGATGAACATTTGACCAATGGGTGAAAAGAATACTGAAACCAGCAGACCCTGTGTGACCTCTCTGGTTTGGAACCATAGACATGCATCTTAACTAGACTGGAAAGTACACCCTCAGCCAAACAAAGTTTTGAAGGACCTGGAAGTAACCCTGTACTGTGTCTATGTGCAGTGAGCGCAAAAGTTTGGAGCTCCCATTAAATTGAATGGGAATTATCAGACCTTTGAAGGCAAAATTAAACTTCCCTGATGATATTTTTAAACTTGATTAATGGTCGTCACATTTCATATGAAAAGCAGATTATGAAAATATGTAAAATGTCAATTTTGAAAAAATGTTAATAATTAATTCGACAACACTTCAAGGCCAAAACAATCACACATAATGAATGTTATGATCACAAAAAATTGACCGATTAGGTTTTCTTTGGTTGTCAGATCGGCTTGGCTTTCTCCACTGATATCAATGGGCAGAAGGCTCTTTTGCGCTCAGCAAGCATACTTCCGGGTGCTTCACCTCCTGGCCCCTTCCACCCTAACCAATTTCTATATACGCTCTATGTTTGGAACCCTCTGGTCAAACGGCAGTTTTTGATTTGTTAACTGGCTCCCAAAAGAAGGGAGGAGCTACTACACCTGCAAACAATCAGATCCTTGAGAAATGACTGAAAACCAGCCAGGCCAGGCTTATCCTTGCTTCCCGTAGACATAGTACAGCTATTACCCAATCACTCGAAACATAAACATGTACAATCTAATTTCACAGAATGCCAAATAATAAATGATAATTTTTACAATTATGACCATTATCATGTTATTATCATCACCCGTGTGATATAAAGTGATATAAAGTGCGCCACACACACACACACACACACACACACACACAATTACATGATTGAACTGGTGCACTTGTTGCATAAATTCATTCTGTAAAAAACTGTAGGCATGGAAACCGATAGCGGCTATTGAAATGCATTGGCAGCCTGGCAGGGGGCAGTGCCAACGCCTCGTTTAGCCAACACACGGGAGAGCGGCTCTCGACCTCGACCCTCGACCTCGCCGCTTAGCGCGGTCGTCCCGCTTCTGATCGAGTGGCATACTCACCGCTGAGGATCTCGCTGCCGTTTCCCCAAAAATCGGCGGCCTTGGACGGCCTGCTGTAAACCTCGTCTCTATTGGCAGCGAGAATGAGCCTGAAAGACAGGAAGAGAAATGGGGTGCCATGAGCCCCTGCTTATAAAAGCAGAACCAGTGATGACAGCCTGAACGGCTGTGAAATATTAGCCCCGGAAAACCGAAAGAAATCCCTTAACAGGCCTTATGCCACCCCCTCCCTCCTCCCTCCTCCCTCCTCCCACCACAACACCCTCTCTGTGTTTATTTTGATCGATTAAACGTGCACTCCACCAAAAAATCCGAATTTGACACATTGTCCTGTGCATTTTTTAAATTTAAAAAAAAAAAAGTGCATTTATTTTTCATGCCACAAATCAAACTGGTGTATCTCACCTGAAGGCTTGTTGACTGTATTCTGTGCATTAAAGGGGGGGAGAAAACTGAAGCACGTGGCGCAGTTCTGGAGAATAAAGGCGGCCAAAAGGGTTATGGCGGACGTGCTGACAAAATGGCCGCTGGCCGGGCTCTCATTTGCAGTTGAAGCTAATTCGACGTCAGTACGATATTTTCCTGGTTTCAGCATTTGTCGTGGCCTTCTGAAATCCCGCTCGGCTTTGTGCTCTTGGCATAATGCAGATCGCAGAGAAAACTCCCCACCCTCACGAGACACCAAGGGCAAAAAAAAAAAACTGTGTTGAAAGCACCCCGCAGTGCTTGATTACAGACCCAAAGTAATGCATGGAATCCCTTCGCAAAACAACACAGACGGTGCATTTGTGATGTTCGGCAAACTGCTCTCGTAAACACGCAGGACTAATGGGGCTTATGGGACATGTGGGGCGGCAGTGGGGCAGTGTAGTACAGTGGTTAAGGAACTGGGTTTGTAACCGAAAGGTCGCAGGTTTGAATCCCACGTAGGACACTGCCGTTGTACCCCTGAGCAAGGTACTTCACCTGAATTGCTTCAGTATATATCCAGCTGTAAATGGATACTATGTATAAATGCAAAAATGCTGTGTAAGTCGCTCTGGATAAGAGCGTCTGCTAAATGCCTATAATGTAATGTAATGTAAATGTGACTGCATCTTTTTTTCTTTTCTTTTTTCATCTCTGTGATTCTTCTCTTGAGGATGGCGGGTTATTTACAGGTTGTGCTTGTTCACATGCATTCTTTGCATGCAATTTGGAGCAGAAGTGCAGCGTCGCAGGGCTTTGTGAGCGTACAGGTATATACGGGTATGGGTGCGTACAGGTATATACGGGTGTGGGTGCGTACAGGTATATACGGGTGTGGGTGCGTACAGGTATATACGGGTGTGGGTGCGTACAGGTATATACGGGTGTGGGTGCGTACAGGTATATACGGCTGTGGGTGCGTACAGGTATATACGGGTGTGGGTGCGTACAGGTATATACGGGTGTGGGTGCGTACAGGTATATACGGCTGTGGGTGCGTACAGGTATATACGGGTGTGGGTGCGTACAGGTATATACGGGTGTGGGTGCGTACAGGTATATATGGGTGTGGGTGTGTACAGGTATATACGGGTATGGGTGCGTACAGGTATATACGGGTGTGGGTGCGTACAGGTATATACGGGTGTGGGTGCGTACAGGTATATACGGGTGTGGGTGCGTACAGGTATATACGGGTGTGGGTGCGTACAGGTATATACGGGTGTGGGTGCGTACAGGTATATACGGGTGTGGGTGCGTACAGGTATATACGGGTGTGGGTGCGTACAGGTATATACGGGTATGGGTGCGTACAGGTATATACGGGTGTGGGTGCGTACAGGTATATACGGGTGTGGGTGCGTACAGGTATATACGGGTATGGGTGCGTATATAACCATTTTTTTATGATGGTTTGTGACGGGGGGCAGCGCGGTGGCTGGTGCCGTGGAGTACAGTGACGAGGTGCGGGGGGGCGAGCCTTGCAAACACAGTTGCCGTGTCACGCCGTCAATCACCGACTCGATCCATGAATGAACAGTGCAACAGGGGTTTGCTCTCTAGACTCAAATGCTGCCCAGTTCTGCGGTCGTCACTGCAACCATATTACCAGCGTCATTACCCCCCCCCCCCCCCACGAGCGCTCTCTGTTCCAGAGCATTCCCGCAGTCAGGAGAGTGTGATTCATTACTATAATAGAAGAGGTGATGACTGCTCATTGACGATAGCACTGGATTGTACAGGCTAATCCAGGCGCTGCACTACGCTATGCTACGGTCCCTCGTCCCTCTCCTACCAGTTTCCAGAGAGGCACGGCCTGCCATTGACCCTTCAAACAGAACATCAAAATTCTGCTTGTGTGCAAAAATACACAGGCAAAAAAAAAAGAGAAATAGAACAAAAGATGGGTATAAAATTACACAAACATGATCCATTTCTCTCACATGGCTGACTGAACATGATCCATTTATTTCACATGGCTGACTGGTTGGGCTTCGTTGCCTGGAGAGAAAATAACCATAATCTTAGATGGCAACCCCTCGAATAAAAAATAAAAATAAAAAAAACGATGGTGTGGTCTTCCGTCCAAGCGCAACGCTGAAATGAGCCATTTCGAAAAAAAGGGCTTCAGTGAACGACTGCGTACGACTGTTATTATTACAAACAGTGATTTAAACAAAGCGCTTAACCTACTCCCGTCTCTGGCTGAAGCCAATCCCATGATGCTTTGCCCTGGCCCCGAACGCGTGGGCAGGGTTCGACGAGGCTTTATCACCGCCGTCCCTAATGTTGCGTTTGACATTAATCTTTGGAGACTTTTACGAACGCTGCACAACTGTCACTTATTTAGCACGTCGATGGTGCATGACACAGCGACACAGCAACTCCACATTACTGCCGAGCTGCTGTTCATGAATCATCTACCCCCGCCCCCCATTGCATTCTGCCCCTGGTTTGGAACCTGCTTTATGGACATGCTAAAGTAGAAGGATAGGGCTGGGTGCACAGCCCCCCCCCACCACCCCCACGGGGGACAGGCCCTCCGTAACAAACCTGGTTGCCGTAACAACACGGAGAACCCCAAGAGTGCATGCGCCCCCCGCCCCCCACCCCCCATCCTCTGCATTTCACCCACAAGGCAGAAAATTCCTCCGATATATAAAATATTTATGCTGTAAATGCCGGAGCCTGGAGGGTAAGGCTAAGTCCTTGACTGAGCTCCTGGTCTGAATATTTGTGCTCGTATCAAATCCAAATGCGTGACTTTCTGATGGTAATGTGGACCCTCCACCGAATCCAAACCTTTGCAAAACCCCTCCTTTTGGGGAAGGGGGGGCGGTGGTGGGAGCATGTCACTTCCTGTGGTTATCCATATCATCAGCTCGGCTATCAGCGAGCGACAGCGCGTACTCCGAGCACGTGCTGCGTTATCGGGACGGATGGTGGTCCGGAGAATCACTGAGAACTAGCATGCCCGTCCATGCAGTAAGACAAATCCACCGTTTATGCCAAGCGCAAGGTCATGTCGAGGGGCATTGTTTTTAGTGGTCCGCGGCGCTAACGCTCAACCATTATTCAGAAACATACTGCTGTGACCTGCCTGCAGAATAACGACTGCAGTTCTCATTACAACCCTTTCCAAGCTTTCTGGTCACTGCACAACACAGCCCACTATTTATCTTATTGAGAGAGCGAGCAGGTTTAAAAAAAAAAAAAGAACTGCCGCAGGTTGACCTGGAGGGGGGGGTCAATGCGTGAGCATCCGAGGCTAATGGCTACAAACCAGTTTCCAATCGCGTATGCTTGCGGGCAGTGCAAAGTCAATGTCTGCCGAGAGACGATGGCGCTAACGACTCTGCACAGACACACCATTATCTGTTTAAAGAAAGAGACTGTGGGACGAGCAGGAAGGTAATTAAAGAATCTCCACACACCAGGGCCACAACACAGCAACATTATAACCCAGCAGCCCGTCGCAAAACAAAGTGCTCACAAGAGAAAGAATGCAATACGCCTTTATCTGACTGCAAAGTCGGCCATCTTTCACATTCATCTTGGCTACGTCTTTCTGCAATCAAAGAGGAAACGGGGACATCTTCTCATCAAACGTACAGCTTACTGAGGCTATAATGGTCTTATGAAGGGGGGGGGGGGGGGGGGATAAGAAACTGTGTTTATTCCAAAAGTGCGAAATTCAATTCACACTTGTGAATATCGCAACGATCATTTTTGTCAAAGCTTTCTCCTGCATCTACTTGCCAATCATTCAGTTACTCAGCAATGTTCACACAAAACAAAACAGAATAACCAGTGAATGAGGACATTACCAGCCTGATATGCTGGTGCCCGGGGGCAAGCTAACGATCGATGCTGTCACTCAATCTACGCACGCTGCGATTCAATCTAAAGGGGAAAAAAATAAGCAAAATGTGCTGAGATTCGTCATTTAAAACGACACACAAAGCACACGGCGGTTCGATTGAATGTAGGCCACTGAACGCAGGTCACTGAATGACCAGAACTAATTTAGCTGGAACAATCTCCCCCAGAAAGGCAAAGATGGATCGTTTCCAGGTGATTAGTTTCCTGAATCACCCGTATGATTATAGACAGGGCTGGGAACTGCACAGTCAGACACATTGACTTCTCCTTCTGAGAGCCGGCACCCACCGCATGAGGGCCCTATCCCGGGAAAGATCTCCATTCGACTGTAGGGAAAGGTTCTCTCTCCTTCTCCTTCTCCTCCTCCTCTCCCTCTCCTTCTCCTCCCCCTCTCCTTCTCCTCCTCTCCATCTCCTTCTCTCCCTCTCTCTCTCTCTCTCCCTCTCCCTCCCTCTCATCTGGCGATCCGTGTGAAATGTCGGACGCCCGGCCTTGCGCCAAGCTGGTGAATGCGGCGATTGAGAAGCGACAGACACGGTTCCTCTCTGTCGATCGAGGCCTACTCCTGTCCGGACTCAGGCTTGTACACTCTCAGAAATAAAGGTACAGTGGAGGTACATGTTTATTCCTTTAGAAACAAATTATGAAACTAAAATGTACCCTGAAAGTACACTAATGTTCTTTCAGGGTACATTTTGATGTTCTTTCAAATTTTGGTACTAATAAGAACTATTATAAATGGCTAGGGGTACAATTTCATGTACCTTTAGGCTCCCACTCCAGTGACAAGCATTTTGTATCTTTCGGTACGTTTTGTACCTTTTTTTTCCTGAGAGTGTATTCATCAAGAGAAGGAGTGCTGTTCCAGGATCAGTTTTGCCTTTTAGGTCATACTGGATATGATTGGGATACGGTGAGGGGGAAGCCTGATCCCAGATCAGCCCTTTTACCCTAAGATGCTCTGTATACAGGGCCATAAGCACACAGCAGGCAGCGACGGCATATATGTGCATCGCTCCAAGTCCCCACAGGATTTTCACACATTGTGTGATGGATGCAGGGCATTGTGCCAGTTGTGTGCAGAAATATGCACACAGGAGAACACACATAGACTATATAAAAAATTAATAATTAAAAAAAGATTTCATGCCTGAATGACCGGACATGCGAGAGAATGTTTTGTGGAGTGGAGCGGACATCGATCATGCGTGGAGAAGAGAGGGGGCCCTGAATCAAACCGTGTCTCACCTGTACGCATTTTTGGAGGCTGGGCGGGGGTCGAACTTGAAGAAGATGATACACATGGGGATCCTGGGGAGGGTACTCGCTCGCAAGGTGAAAGGTCACGGTCACTGCAGGGTCATACTGATACAAGACTGAGAGAAAGGGAGGAGGTGAGAGAAAGATAAAGAGAGAGGGAAAGAGATGGAAAGAGATAGAAAGAAAGAGAGGTGGCGAGAAGAAGAGAATGAGGGGAGGAATCAAGAGAGGGAAAGAGAGAGAGGAAAAAAGTAAGAAAAGAGAATGACAGAGCGACAGAAGACAGTGAGAAAAAAAAGGAGTGAGGGAGATTGAGAGGAGTGAGAGAAAGAGGGGGAAGAGAAAGAGGAGAGAGAAGAAGAGAGATCAATGTTAGGACCGCTAGCCTGTTTCACCCCCATTAGTGTACATAAAAGCAGGCTTGTGTGTTGAACACAATAGGTCACATGATGTACAGCAGGCCTGGTGCTATCCCCTTAGACCCACAGCCCTTCCTGTCCACAACATTCACTGCCATACAGGTGACACTTTCATTTTTACAGGGGGAATTAGGGAGGGAACCCCCCCCCCCACACACAGAATGCTGACAGAAGTGACAAATGGTAAATTTGCCAAAGCTGCATCGTCCCGTCCCTGTGTTCACACCGACCAAATTAAAGTAATACATTCTCCCGGATGCTCTCTGCAATTCTCTCCATCAAACCCAGAGCCGTTTCATAGACATATTATAATCAATTTCCTTGCATGCCTGCCTAACGCTTTGCCTTTTTCATTTTTTAGATCAAATTAAATAAGTGATATTAAAGTGACAAGTTTCCTGATGAAATTTCATGTTTAATGCACATATAGTTGCAATTAAACTGCAGATTAAAAAAACAAGAATTCACAACTGATTAAAAAAGAAATCTGTTCAAACACAATATTAGAAAACAAGGAGAGCAGATCGGGCACAGACTGCTTCCTATTAGAGGGAAAATAAATAAAGCGATGGACAGTCAATTTCACAAGTTACCCATTCAGTACCAAAGGCTGAGGTTTTATACCAACAGTCTCAAGGAAACATGATCAAAACAAAACAGAATTCACTGCATTAGCCTGCATAATAAGCATTCTTTCATTAATGGTTGTGTCAAGGTGATAAAATGTATGCCTTGTGGAGGGTTACACAAAAAACTAAAGGCTCCAAAAGTGTAGATATTTCTGAGAATGATTAAGTACTATTTAACAAAGACCTCTTCAAGCATTACTTGGAAGGTTCCAGTTATCACAAATGATAACAAGGGTAAAAATAACATTCATAATTCCATATTCATACAACTGAAGTTTAAAAAGGAGGCAATTTTAAATCATGATGGCCTCAACATTCAATTATAGAAGGCGTCAGCTGGGAGCAGTCAAAAGCATTTTGCAAAGATTCGCATTTTAAGCAGAGTGTGGCATGAGGTGGCAGCTGTGTAACAAGACAGTTCACTTCCTGTGGATGTTTGGTGTTACTAGTCAGTTTCACTGCATGTTTTTGATTGGCCCAGACAATTTTTGTGTGCGATGAATGATACGTTAAGATATTTACAGAAGTTTCCGATGACGAGCCCGCTTTACTGTGACGGGTATTAGGGCATTTTGGGGTTTGTAGTCTAAATCAAGAAAATGCACTTCAGGTAACGCCAAAGCAGGCTACACTGCCACATTACATTTCCACAGGCCGTACATAAGAACAGTTTAATTGAACAGTGTTTACTCACAATTAGACACATTAATATCAGTTTTAATAGCATGTAGGTTAGCTAGTTATTTTTCATGCGCACAGGTTACTGGTTGCTTGTGTCATAAGAAGTCATTCCAGCAGAAAATATTTATGAATGCATTTTTATGTTTTTTTTAATTTTTTGACTAATTGGGTAGTATACATACATACCACACCTGGAGGTATAATGTTGTTGTACAAGCTGCTTTGGAGTATTTTCTTGCTCAAGCCGAAGATATGAATTCTAAGAACAGGGAACGGAGGGGAATAACGTGTATTAAACACAGGAGTCAAGCTGCTCATGGAAACAGCAGTGTGTGGGGGGGAAACTGCATGAGAAAGCCAAGTGAAGCAGCACTTGGACAAATAAAAAGTTAGCCCAACTGCACTCTCCCTGTGATAACATCACAGAGCAATCCAGTTTCCCTCCTTTATCAAAAGCTAAAAATTGAAAAGCTTGTAGACTCTGCAGTGTTTCCCTTGAGGCGGCCATTTTCCTTAATTTTGTCTCCCCAACGCAACCAGGACAAGCATTTGCTGTACTGGAAGACTCATCTAAAAAATCTAATAGGAGTCAATAAATGATTCCTGGTGTAGCTTTCAACTTCAAAAATACTGTGATTTACTTTTTCAAAAACGGACATTACAGCAATTCCCAAAAAGTAGGTAGGCCAAGGGATGACAGACAGGTAGATAGCCACACATAAGAAGACATGCATTATTAGTAGAATTTACATAAAATAATTATGCATTCGTTGCACAAGCAAATTATGTATTAAGCAAGCAGTCCCTATAAATGATAAAGATAAAGTGTCTTTGCATTTTTAAATTCTACATTTCCCATTAAAAAGAGCCAAGCAAATTCAACTCGGCTGCGTTGCATCCACCAGACAATAGGCTTCTAGAAAGTTTAATGTTGTGCAAAATAGACAGTTTTTATAATCTCTCTCTTGGAGGTCAGCGGGGTAAAAACACTGTATTGTCTGACTACGCTGTATAATCAGGAAACTTCATTAACAACAAAGGCGGTACATGCCAGAAAAATGGTGTTAAAAGACCGGTACATCCGACCATTAAAATGTCACTTGTGACTGGGAGATTACTGAACCTCTGAAGAACTGCGGACAACATTTACCCAAGTTACCCACCATAGCTAAGTAAGTTAAAGGTACCTATCCGATTAAGTCTTTGCAAACAAACCGATACCAGCTTCTCAGAAGAGATTTTCCTGATGTTCTCTGTATTCCCTGTTTACCATTCACTGAGTTAAATGAAGTTTGCTCAGCTCTTTATCTTACAACACAATAAAATAATAAAACCAGCACTCCAGTTTACAAGCTCGCTTTATAGAGAAGCGGGCATGTACCGATTACTGACAGGTTGGCTGTAAAATAAAAAAGCTGCCACGATTGAGCAATCTTTACTCCCAAAGACATGTTTTTTTAAAGTTAATTCGCCGTGAAGGACACAGCATTCAAAATGAATCTGGCTGGCAAACAGGCTAGAAGTAAGTTAGCTGAATAATGACAACCAACAACGTTAAACGTATCAACGAACTATTAGCTAGGTTAATGAACTGATTAACTTACCTAGCTAACGTTATTAAAAAAATATATATAATAAAGCTGGTTTGCTAACTTATTGCATTTTATCTAGGTCATGAACACAATCAGCTTGAATAGCGACTAAGTTAGTTGTTTGCGGGGCACAAAGTAAGATAACTTGCATTAAGCTAAGTAGCACACTACCCCAGACAGTGTACTTGAGTTACACGAAGCGTTGTCTACGTTCCTCCCAATCATAGCTATGACAGCTTAACCCGCTACTAAACAAACACAAACACAAAAACAGTATTTAGGTCCTGAAAGAGCAGCTTCTTACTGTAGCTAACACAATGCAGCTAACTAGCTTAGCTAACGTACTGGGACGTGGTCTATCTACACAATGACAACGCTCGATTGGTTTGTGAATTAATACATTTGTACATGCTTTATGCATTTGATCGAATCAACTGTAGCGTTAAATTATATTTGTGTTAATATTACTCACAAGTCCAACTGCTGCCAATGACCAATGCATTGGGTTAGCTCGCTAGCATGCTAGCTACAGCTCACAAGCTATGTAAGTAACCCTGTTTTGCTGACTCTCCAGTAACGCGTACTGCGATTGGCTACCACTGTTTGCCCGTCTTTCCAAAAACACGTATTGCGATTGGCTGCCAATGAGTATGGAGGATAACAGATAACGTTCCCCTCCCTGCAAGCTATTTAGTGCCTCATGAACACAACGTTGTGGTTTGATAATATGATTAATTTATATACAATCGACCACGCTGGAAATCAAACAGAATACAAAGCTAAATGAGCGTTAGAGTTGATTTAAAAGAAAATTATATTAACGCACAGAATAGTATTAATATAAACGCGAACTGGATGTGACAAAAATGTAGCCTACAGCAACAAATAACAGCCACAATAACCTCCTGTGGAGTGAAGAGCACAGACTGTGTGGTGGAGAGTGTCCAGGTCCTCCACACTGCACCTGTATTAATGGGTAGTCAAGTGTCAGACAGATATGTTTGACTCATTTTAAAATCAGTGTTGTTCTGTTCTGGTTAGTTCATAACTTTTGCAACATAAATTTCAACGTATATGGGGACGAGGTTTTAATCGTGTTATTCGGAAACTTATAAAAGTTGTAATTATAGCTAGCTACGTTACCTTTTTTGAACGCGTCTGCGACGTTCGAGACTGACAACCTCTAAACCAATGGTATTATGATCATTTAATAATCTCTGCGCTTGGCAACTCGAAATACCCAATCAGATATTTTAAAAAGTGGATTTTGTTCCTCGAAGGCCGCCAGTAAGGCGGGATTTACAGTTGCTGTGTTACGATTTCCCCCCCCTGTTTGTTGTGTTGGTCGTAACGTTGACCGAAGAAAGGGGGAGTGTGTGTTGTGTGTGTGTGTGGGACCGCTCCGGTAGTAGACTATCCTTGCTGGTTTACGCGAGGACCGAAAATATAAAACCAAGATTTAGGCTAGTTTTCATTACTCATTATCCTTTCGGTTCCACAACATTGAGATTATTAGTCTCCGCATGAGCATTTATTTATAAAAATCGAGAGTTTTGGCAGTTTTTGCCTATACAGTGTCTATCTAAAGTAGGGGGGAAACACCTGATACTCGGGATAGCGTGCAGCTAACTAGTCAACTAAATATAAGCTGTGACTTGCTAAATTAAACCAAACATCGGAAAAGAACGAAGAAAGGAACTCATTTCTTAAACGCGCGGAATATCCATTGGCATTGAGTCCTGTTGCTTTCATGAAGCATTCTAAATTTTCATGTTAGCAGTATTTTAAAAAAAAAAAAATTTCGGGGGAAATACCTGGAGCATCTTTTAATGTAACGTTATTGCGAAAACAATTGTGTGTGTGATTGTTCAACTGGCTAGCTGTAGCTAGCGCCCGAGCATCTCAGTCCAGTTGAACCCCATCGGATTACACTGTTTCGCTTTGTGGCAGAGACGCGACATGTTTTAAGTCACGAAACGTTCATTCATATTATTATTTTGAAGACTCTTCGCTTGAAAGAAACCCATCATTGTGCTGGTGAATGAAGAGGACAGGGGATCCATTCAAGTTTCCACACTGCTCCCTACGCAAAGCGTGCTGTGTTTAACTCCAGCTGAAGCCAGGGGGAAGAAAGGTATTAAGGTAAGATTAAATATAGGCTATATTTGATGATTACATTGTGCAGTTTGTACATTTTATGTCAATGATGTGACAAACGTCGAACGCATACGCGTACACGAACGCCCTGCCACACTTGTATCCAAAAATATGCTGCTGTTTTGTGTTTTTATTTATTTATTTATTTATTTTATTTGCAGCAAGCTAGCTCGCTAGCTGGCTACATAGGCTAGAGACCTGCTTTGTGCGGATGCTTTGCGATTGTCATGGAGATGGAAGGTTTTTTTCTGTGCCAGAAAGAGATGCTGGGCTATTGCGGATTTGCAGTGCGTTGAATGTGAGTTCAATCGTAAACTGCGTTTTACATGGGCTGCCTGTTTAATTTCCACTGTGGCAATCTGTGTGCGTGTTAAATATAAAATGTAATTAATTCCCGACTGCCGATAAACTTGTACCTTGGTGCTTAAACAACAATTAGTGAGCCTGCGAGTCGGTTAAATAGCAGTCAAGAGAGTTGTGTAGCCTCGCAGGAATTCTGCTTTATGTTCTTGACTTTTCCAGCTTGCCAAGTGCGATTGGGCTAACATTGCAGTTCGTTCCTGCTGCAGTGTGGATACACGCAGTGGGCTAATACCAATCTAGTCTTGTTTTAGGGTAAAACAGAGTGCATGGGGGCCATGTCCGGATAACTGGCTGTAAAGACTCTTCCCTGATTTTGGCAAAGCGCAGACGGGTTTGGAATAAAGTGCCATTGGGAAAATGCAGCCAGTCAGTCAACTTTCAATTACATTTTTTCTTTAAGCCAGCACCAATTGTATTGGTGTAAGTACAATATTTTATCTCACGTTCTTTATTATTGCAAACAGGGGTTAGCCATAAAGCACCTCGACTGCTGGGAAAGGAAAATATAGGTCGTTTTTTTAAAAATGGCGATGGATTGTTTCTGTGATTATTATTACATAATAATTGTTATTACTGTGGGCTTTGCATCACAATGTATCACAAATACTGCAACTGTACACGCTGGTATAGTCACGGTGATGGACGCGTTAATGAAAAACTATCAACTTCTACACGTTAGAATATCATGGGATACCAGTCATACCCACTGTAGCCTATATGAGAGTCTGCATTAATCCTGTCAGATATGTACCTAAAAATACAAAAGGGGTATACCCAGGTGGTTATACTGAAACACTATCCTACTATGTTTCTTTCTCCAAGGTAAAGCACTGATTGACTGAGCATACCTGACTGAAATTTTGAATGCTTTTTGCCATGTACAATTACTTAGGATATCATCTTCTATCGCACTGTGGTGTGTTTAGTTTAAATAGATAAATATGATAAATGTAGTTTCCACCCAGTCTAGAATGAGATTGCAACTGACGTGGTTAGCATGCATGATTACATATACGTTTATCTTTCACGTGTCATTGAACCTCAGATACAATTTGAATTTAGTCGTGCAGTAAAAAAAAATCTTCAGTGAGGTAATTTATACGCTTATTACTTACACTGTGAAAGCATCCGGGGGCACGACTGCCGCATGAAAAATAGGCACTCCAGAAGGTCGTTATAGATATGTATTTACAGTTGTGAATGAGTAAAAATAGCTGAAGTCAGTCATAAGGTCAAAATCTGGGTAGTGGTTGCTTTAGCAACTTCGGATGGATGGCAATTCCCCGCAAACTTATGCCGCTTCATTTGCCAGATGCGCTTGGAGAACCTCGAAATTAAAATTTCACGGGCAAATGCAAATAAATTGGTTTTGTTTTCCGATTAAATGTGTTTGTGTGTTGTCTTGGTCATTTCATCCATATGGGGTAAAATAAGCAATGGTATGAGACGCAGAAGGTATTGACGCCCATGCCCTTTTCCTTCAGGTTTAATACAGCAAAAATGATCAACATTGGAATTCACTTCATGACTAAGTTAAGCTGATTTTAACTACAAGTTAAAAAAAAAAAAAAAAGTATTATTTCTCCAATTTGCAATTCCCATTCACATTTGTAATCGCTGCCTTATCCTCGGTCAGTTTGGGAGGGAGGAGACCGAATGCGAATGGCTGCGCATTTCTGCGGTTGAGCTGCGCAGCCGTTGCGTCAGAACCACACGTCTCATACAGTACAATGCAACGTTATTGTCCACAAAAAGTGTCAAATTGTCTGGCTTCCCATGACATAAAACAGACATAAGATGCATAAAAATACTGTGAAGGAGGAAACTAATTATGAAATTCATAGCCTGATATGCTATGTGTGCAAGAGCAGAGCAGATGATTACATGCAGTGCATTATTTAGCGTTTAAAATGCTGATTGCACTTGGGATGAATGACTTTCTAAAAAAAAAAAATTTGGTAACCCTTGGCAACCTATAGCATCTTACAGGCATGGGATTCATCATGGTGCTGTATATCATAATTTAGTTAATACTTAGCACTCTTGTCAAGTTTTTTTTAAATGAAAAAAAGATACCCGTTTAGTTTAGGTATATATTGTGCTTGCGTCAAGGTCTAAAGAGAGACCAGCATTTTTGAGTGTCATATCAAACTGTTCTTTAAATCATGATGCGGATATGGAGGTGTGGGAATCCTATAATCCTCTGGTTGGCCCCATCTTAGTTAAGCACTCTTCGTGTAAGATTTAGGTAAGCAATGAGACTCTGGTGGAAAAGCAATATAAATAGCAAACAAACTGACCAATCATAGGCTTTCTTCAATGTCGGAAATGTAGCGTACATCCCAAGTTTTCGAGCAGTGGACACGTTTACACGGTGCTAGTCTTGCCATGATGAATACTGTTGTCGTGTTTGAAGTTAGACATGACAAGATTCTGTTTTGTTGCGTAGAAATCTAGCAGTGCGATACTGTTGTGCTAAGTTCATGAAAATTATTGTATCCTCAAACCTTTAAATGAGAATAAAATACAAAGTATAAAATGTAAATGCGTGATGCTGTTACGTCAGAAATATAACTATAGGCCTAATTGTTAACATGGGTATTGATATAATCAGTAAATGTTGAGAAGTTATGATATGTCCTTAAATTTGAGTTAAAAATTTTGCATAATCTGTCTTGTTGCCACCCTGCACACAAGTACACTACTTGAATAAAAATCTAGTATATGCCTTTTATTTTACTGGTCAGTTCACTTTTCAAAAGGAACAAAACCATTGGCTAAATCAATTTATCAAAAGGAGCATTCCCATTGGCTAAATCAATTTATCAAAAGGAGCATTCCCATTGGCTAAATCAATTTCTCAAAAGGAGCATTCCCATTGGCTAAATCAAGCTGGCAGACGAGTATTAATGTTGGGTACATGGGAAAGTAGCCTACATCAGATAGCTGAGCGATGAAGCTATATATATATAGACATGGCATTCCCATAAAAAAATAAAGGTTCTCACCTGCCTCCGGCCTACTGTTGTCAACAAATTGATTGACTTAATTTCTTTTATTAATAACACACTGTATTGAAGTAGAGCTTTATTGGCTCAGGTTGGTGAGGACTCTGATGTGTCTTCAGCGATAGTGTGTCTCTATTTTATTGAGCTTTATCGCTTACCATTACTGTAGGTATTTAATCCAATGTCAGCACTGCAGATGGAATGATAGAACTCATGTGGCAGCTTTGATACAGTCTGTCACGGGCCGTATATAAACCTATTTGATTAGACTGTACTTGGATAGATTTTTGCATGGCTGCAGTATTTCTTTCTTAATTTTATGTGATGGTTTTTGCACATGAAATTGAGCTGACATTGTGCAGAAAATAGCTGCAGTTCTGCAGTTGGTGCGACGGGGGCCAAGAACAGAAAGTGTGTAACTGGAACAGAAAGAACAGAAAGTGTGTAACTATAACTGGAACAGAGTGTGTAACTGGAACAGAAGGTGTGTAACTAGAACATAAGGGGCCAAATCCACAAAGAACGGATTGCTCCTGGCAATTAGCTCAAAGTTAATACAGAGATTGCAAAAGCAATCCTCTCCAGTTTAGCACGGTATCCACAAAAGATTTTGCTCCAATGATATGCCCGGGCAAACACGCCCACAAATTTGCCACCTTTCTGCACTTTGCACTGATGATTGCAATTAGCCATGTGGCAGCCTATATAT
Organism: Ilyophis sp. 1 JC-2022; assembly: GCA_022702515.1. Taxonomy (NCBI): domain Eukaryota; kingdom Metazoa; phylum Chordata; class Actinopteri; order Anguilliformes; family Synaphobranchidae; genus Ilyophis; species Ilyophis sp. 1 JC-2022. The sequence goes on along the minus strand of CM040404.1, from coordinate 6,934,794 downwards.
TGGCTTGTGCCAAGAACACAATATCAACGACAATGGCAGAGAGAAAGCGCAAATTAAAATTTTCTGAAACCGAGTTGCATGTCCTCACCAACGAGGTGCAGAGACATGCAGCTAAATTGCAGTCGCGGAATCTCACCCCAAGTGAGAGAAACCCTATTTGGGAGTCAGTTGCAGAAAGGGTTTCAGGCTTTTCTCCATATTTCAGGACACAGATTGGTTCTTAATGAAAATGACAGACCACACTTTTTTTGTCAGAAATATCAGTCTGTTATGTCTCGCCCTTAAATCCCCTTATGGACGGAATTTACTTTCAAAAGAAAAAATAAATAGAGGTTTTGTGTTATATTATTCAATGCACAGTCATATCAGGCCGTTTCTGAAAAGAGTCGGTTTGTTGCTAATTCGCGACAAAATAGGCCTTAAGAGGTTTATCATCCAATTCGTCCGGTTAATACCTGCTTTTCAAAAGTGGTATTTGCACCTCTCTAACTGTGTGTGGCAATTAGCTCATGGTGTTTGTGGATTACACGCAAGGCTTCCTTGGTGCAATTTTGCAGGCAAGTACCTAATTTACATACATTTAAATGAGAGGGGTGCAGCCGTGGAGCTATTTGCTCGTCGGTGTAGTTTGCCATACCTTTCAGCCTTTGCATGTGCTTTGTGGATTGGATGCAATTTTTTTTACTCATTTGCACAGGGTTTGCCCGGGCAAACGCTGTGCAATCCTTTTGTGGATTTGGCCCAAGGTGTGTAACTGGAACAGAAGGTGTGTAACTGGAACATAATGTGTGTAACTGGAACAGAAAGTGTGTAACTGGAACAGAAGTTGTGTAACTGGAACAGAAAGTGTGTAACTGGAACAGAAAGTGTGTAACTGGAACAGAAGGTGTGTAACTGGAACAGACAGAAGGTGTGTAACTGGAACAGAAGGTGTGTAACTGAAACAAGGTGTGAGTTGAGTTTGGGCAAACTCTTTGGGGCTTGGGTTGAAGAAATGGGGCCAGAAATAAGTTACTCTGTAACAGCATCTTAATTTAATGATGTTCACGCGCAGCGAGGCACAGTCGGTTTTTTCACGTTTTTGCCTAGAAGTGCATTAGTGAAGTAAACGGCCAACAGGAAAAGATAATCTTTTTCAAAATGACGCTGATCAGGCTCGTTATGCACAAACATAAATGCTGAATGTCGCCTTTGGCTTAAATGCCAGAAGGGAAACTCATAAGCTTTTCTTAATTTGAGAAATTAAGTGAGCTAAGAAGCATTCCGGGGTTAAAGACTCTTCTAGAATGACAAGTGGGTTCCGTGTGCGGAGTCTTGATGGCCTGGGAATCCCGTGGTATTGTTTGTTCCGGAATAGAAATTTGAGCATTGCTTTTGTGGGACACATTAATGATTAATGTGTCCTCCAACAATACAACTTAAATGGGTGGTTCGATCAATATACATTTAAAAATGGCTTATGATGATATATTGTGTCTGTTCTGTGAAACCGCTGCTAAACTATAAGAGGATTTTTCCTTTTTATAAAAAAATAAAATAAAAAATTCTGTTTCAAGAGAGTTTGAGTGGAAGGAAAAAGCATTCCTAGTACCTGGATATGTTGCGTTTGAATTTCAACATCTTCTCTGAAGTATTATTTGACCCATATTGGAATATGACTGTGAGTGCTGTTTCTGTGCCAGACTGCTGTGGGAGGTGGCTTTTGGAAACTGGTGTTGTGGTGTTGTAGGGATGCAGGGTGATATCAGGCAATAGTATCTCAAAACCAGCTTATCGGTATTGGACCGATTAATCGATTAAGAGATTATGGCTGATATGCTGGACTGATATGATGGTGCAGCGTACATGCGCTCGAGAGGGGAAGCATGTCACGTGCCACTGATGCTGAAAAAGAAGCCAAATAATAGTCAACTGAATCTTTTATTTATCATTTATTATTATTATTATTATTATTATTATTTTTATTATTATTATTATTATTATTATTATTATTATCATCATTATTATAATTTTTACCAGCCAAAATCCAAAGCAAAGCTATTCAGAAACTCAGTAGCTCTCAGTAGTACAAAAGTTTAAATATTTTGTTACGCAATCGAAATTTGGTACTTTACAAAAGTTGACATCTGTGCTAGTCCACTTCTTCCTTGAATGCGTGAGCTTTGTGGCAGTTTGCATTTGCGCTGTAATGTAGACCAGGGAGGCAACAGCATGGGCCAATATGGCCAGTTAAGTTCATATTGTGATTGATATCGGCGTCAGATATGCAGTTAAATAACACTTATTAATATCAGCCTCAGACAGCCAGCATCCCTAAATTGTAAAAGGCTTTGGTGTGAGATTTACAGGTGAAAAACAACATGCAGTTAGCGCCACATGCTACGCATTTAATAGCCTAGCAATCGGACATCAGCATCGTTTGTGTTCTGCTGTGAACCATTCATACTGGCCGCCTGTGTGAGAGATTGACAGGTGAAAACCAACATGCGGTTAGTGCAATCCACCACATAATTGAGAGCCTAGCTTTCAGGCGTAAGTAACTTTTGGCATCCTGTTCTGACCCGTGTATACTGGCCTCATTGACTCACACTCTATGCCTTTCAGTCTAGAACTTGGACCTGACCAGCTGTGTTTTCCACTGTGGACAATACGAGTGGAATGTTACCCATTCAGCTGGAACCGACGGGTCTGAGTTAACATGTTAATGAACTGCGCTAATTGTTCGACGCATTCCTACACCTTGCATTTAACATGTTTTTTACATAGAACTCAGAGGGACTTTTCTTGTGCGAGAGAAGAAAGCAACAACCAACGGCAAATTAGCCTTTCCCCAGGCCTAAGCTTTTCTGTCCTTATTTGTTGGCTGTTTAACCATTTTTGTTTGTTTTTTTCTTTTGCAACAGGGAAGAATAAAAGGCTAATTTAAATGCAGACTGCAATGCAAAATCCAAAATAAGTTTCAGGCCTACTCAAACATTGAGCCTTGGATTTATTTGGTAAGCTTTCAAAAAGCCATTATAGACAAATATATTCCCCTTGGACTGGTTTAGATTTGTTCAAATAATTATTTGGATTTACATACCTCAGACTTCAGAGTCTTGCATCTCCAGCCAACCACAGATTGCTAAGGGGTTAGCGATGATCACGGAGGGGTGAGCGATGATCACGGAGGGGTTAGCGATGATCACGGAGGGGTGAGCGATGATCACGGAGGGGTGAGCGATGATCACGGAGGGGTTAGCGATGATCACGGAGGGGTTAGCGATGATCACGGAGGGGTTAGCGATGATCACGGAGGGGTTAGCGATGATCACGGAGGGGTTAGCGATGATCACGGAGGGGTGAGCGATGATCACGGAGGGGTGAGCGATGATCACGGAGGGGTTAGCGATGATCGCGGAGGGGTTAGCGATGATCGCGGAGGGGTTAGCGATGATCGCGGAGGGGTTAGCGATGATCGCGGAGGGGTTCGCGATGATCGCGGAGGGGTGAGCGATGATCGCGGAGGGGTGAGCGATGATCGCGGAGGGGTTCGCGATGATCGCGGAGGGGTTAGCGATGATCGCGGAGGGGTGAGCGATGATCGCGGAGGGGATAGCGATGATCACGGAGGGGTGAGCGATGATCACGGAGGGGTTAGCGATGATCACGGAGGGGTGAGCGATGATCACGGAGGGGTTAGCGATGATCACGGAGGGGTTAGCGATGATCACGGAGGGGTTAGCGATGATCACGGAGGGGTTAACGATGATCACGGAGGGGTTAACGATGATCACGGAGGGGTTAACGATGATCACGGAGGGGTTAGCGATGATCACTGAGGGGTTAGCGATGATCACTGAGAGGTTAGCGATGATCACGGAGGGGTGAGCGATGATCACGGAGGGGTTAACGATGATCACGGAGGGGTTAGCGATGATCACGGAGGGGTCAGCGATGATCACGGAGGGGTTAGCGATGATCACGGAGGGGTTAACGATGATCACGGAGGGGTTAACGATGATCACGGAGGGGTTAACGATGATCACGGAGGGGTTAGCGATGATCACTGAGGGGTTAGCGATGATCACTGAGAGGTTAGCGATGATCACGGAGGGGTGAGCGATGATCACGGAGGGGTTAACGATGATCACGGAGGGGTTAGCGATGATCACGGAGGGGTTAGCGATGATCACGGAGGGGTGAGCGATGATCACGGAGGGGTTAGCGATGGCTCTTTTCTGGTTTGTTGTGTAAAATGGTGTACACGGTTTCATTGTAGCCATAGAAGAGCTGATATAATTTAAGTAGCTGGACATGTGTCCATTTTGCTTACACAGTTAATAGAAAATACTCAGCTCACTTTGAATTGTTGTATTGGTGGTACTGGAGTCTCTAAGACATGTTTTTGTATTTTTGGGCAAATGAGCACATAGTATGTGTTTGTTTTTAAAAATTAGTTTTCATGAAACCTGTTCAAGCTAAGCATTCATAATGATTTTTTAAATAATATATTGTGTGGGAGAGCACATTGAATGTCAAAGGCCTTGGTGTATTTTTTTGTTGTTGTTTTTGACTGGCATTAGGTTATGCCGTTTCTTTAAGTTGCTTTTACGGTTTACAATAAACTGCTGTTCATGCAGTGATGTTTTACTCCAATGGTATCTGATTTGGTTGTATAAACACTTTAAATATTTAGCGTACAGATGGCGGTAAAGCAGAAAGAGATCACAGCGCAGAAAGTACCATGGCAGGATCGAACCCCCCGACCACGCACGGGATCAAACCCCCAACAACACGTGGGAATTTGGTGTATGGCTTGAGCGTTAGCTGCCCTATGCTCTCGTCTGCTTTGATTGGTTGTACCCTTATGACGAGGCGACGCTCACACTGCCAGTATAATCGCTGGCTTCAGTAAGTGGCTTTTTCTATTAAGGTAGGTTTATCGTCCTAAATTGCGGGGAAAGGATTTTCCAAAGAAATCCTGACATTAACTTTATTATTTTGTTGCTGGATGACTGACTCGTGTCGACTCACTAAATCTGTTTATCATTTCTTACAGCTATTATCAGGCACATTATCTTCCCCATTAAAAGATATCACGAGTCACAATCTGGAGGACTTGATGATTCAGATAATGCTTTTTAAAAGGTTTTCCTTTTTAAATAACGCAGAAAAAAATGCAATGGGGGGGGTTGTTCAATGGTTAAAGGGAACCTCTACTCGGGGGGGGGGGGGAAGTATTCACACGCAACCATTAACACCACATACGTCCGTGGATCCTGAGAACAGTCAATGCCCTTCAAAAACTGAGGCTGTGGAGGTGGAGAACCAGCTATCCCACAATGCACCGCTTCATTGTGTTTGCAAACAACTGCCTCAGCATTTTTATCAACACAAAGAAAGAAAGTGAAACATTTTGAAAGGGGACCAGATGCCAGAGATTTTTATTTTTATCAGTCTCTGCGATTTGTGTTGATGGTTCTTCTCACGGAGATTCCCGTTAAAGGAACTCTTGAGCAAAGTACTTAATCTGAATTACCTGAGTCGATATAAATCTGTTTAAATGGATTGTGTGTAAAAAAAAAAAAAAGTATAGAAGCTGTGAATAGAATAAAAGTAAGCTGTGTAAGTCACTGTGGACAAAAGCACCTGCTTTGCCTAAATGCAGAAGACGTGTAAAAGTATAAAAACCCTTTTAATTTCCTCAGTTTCTACTCTTAATTTCCCTAGACTGCTTCATTTTTCCTTCAGTTTATTTGTTAGGGACAAGCGCAATTAAAACATGCACTCAGGAGTACCTGATGCATCGTACATCAGCCTGTGTGTTTGTAGCCCAAGCTCATTTCCAACACCTGTTATTCATTTGCCATTTATGGCTTATCCTGAAAACAGGAGTGAATGGGGAGTGGGGACACAATATTAAAATGTAAGCATCGTATTAAAACGGTAGTTCATTTTCTGTACATATGAGCGCATTCATTATACAGCATTTATTCACAATTATGAACATAAATGTCAATTTCTGCATAAAACTGGTAGTTCTGTCTTTAAGCACAGCAGACCTGACCTCCATGTGCCAGAGGAAGTGAAAATAACTGAAAATAAGATTTAAATGTTTTAAAAAAAAATCAGTTAATTTAAACATGCTCAACCTCTGGAGGCTTGTACCAGCTGCTTTGGAGAAGTCGCTTGAAGTCGCTTGAAGTCGCCTGTATTTTCTCACTTTAATGCACAAAATCAGGAATCTCCCCCCCATACCAGCCATTATAAAGCCTGTGGGACATCAGAAACTTCTATAAGTATCTAAAATATCCATCATCGCACACAAAAGCTGTCTGCGCCAATCATAAACATACACGAAAACTGAAATATAAAAAAAAAAAAAAACTCCAGTAAGTGAACTATAACCTTTGACAAATAGCTTTGAATACAAGGTGTGACGGCCACAGTAAACCTGCATCCTATGTACTCATTACTGTGTACTGTTTAGTATGTGACATGCAAAAAATATCCTCCATATTATTTTCCAACCGTACTGTGGAAGTGTCGGAAGAAGTCCCACTCTTCACCGCCATGTCACATGTAGTTATTGTTATTGAAGGAATCCCTTCTCAAATGTCATGCCTCATTTTTTAAACGAAGCTGCGCAGTCATATTTATGCAACCAAAATGTTGGTGTACTTTTTGAAAAGTATGCTCCTGAATATACTCCGTTATACCCCGGAAGTAAGTATATCATCCTGGGGTTTTAAGTATACTACATTGAGAGAAAATGTTGCTTACTTAACTACTTTCTTGTCCTGTCTACTCAACAAGCATACTCAGTAGTATGGAAGGGGGCTGATTTGGACACAGCCCCAGTGTACTCAACAAGCCTCCCTAATAGTATGGAAGTGTGCTGATTTGGACACAGCCCTGGACTCTGTGGGTGCATCCCAATACTCGGAAAATGCACCCTTTCTTCCTCCACTACCACCTCCTCTCGTCCTTGCCCTGGCAATGGATATTTGTGTTTTAATCTAGTATTGCTGATTGCATCTTAATTACGTATTAATGGTTACATATTTATTAATGTCTCGATGCAAACCGCAGTGTCAGGTACATTGTATACTGTACATGTAAATAATTGTACTCGAAACTTTGAGGCAGTTTTGCATACTTCCGAGTAGGAGAGGAGTGGTAGTGGGGGAGTGGAGGAAAGGAGGAGAGTAGTGGTAGTGGGGGAGTGGAGATGAGGAGGTGGGGAGTGAAGAATATTGGGACGCAATCGAGCGGCCATGTTGAGTGAGAGTGGGGAGTGAAGAATAGAGCGGCCATGTTGAGTGAGAGTGGGGAGTGAAGAATAGAGCGGCCATGTTGAGTGAGAGTGGGGAGGTGGGGAGTGAAGAATAGAGCGGCCATGTTGAGTGAGAGTGGGGAGTGAAGAATAGAGCGGCCATGTTGAGTGAGAGTGGGGAGGTGGGGAGTGAAGAATAGAGCGGCCATGTTGAGTGAGAGTGGGGAGGTGGGGAGTGAAGAATAGAGCGGCCATGTTGAGTGAGAGTGGGGAGGGGAGTGAAGAATAGAGCGGCCATGTTGAGTGAGAGTGGGGAGGTGGGGAGTGAAGAATAGAGCGGCCATGTTGAGTGAGAGTGGGGAGGGGAGTGAAGAATAGAGCGGCCATGTTGAGTGAGTGTGGGGCGGGTAGTGAATGGGTCTTTATGAAGCAGTCACCTACATGGGCAGCAGCGGCGGTTTCGCTTGCGCAGTGTCGCTCAGTACGAGTCTGAAACCCCCCTCTCAGCCCCGCCCTGCCGGCCTCGCCCTGCCCTCGCTGCCACCTGTCCTAAATCACTCCCTCTGTGAAGAAAATGACTCGTCTTTGTCTGGGCCTCAGGAAAACAAGCGGCCAGAGGGCGCCACCGCTGTGTGGCTATAGATCATTTCTGTCTGTCTGTCTGTCTGTCTGTCTGTCTGGTTAAATATAGCAACTGGGTGGAAAAACATCTCTTGGCTCTGCCTGAGCTGCATTCATTCCAACCTGGATATGAATTTGGCCAAGATAAAGTACATTTATTTTTCTCGTAGTTAGCGCCTCCACGCTGTTCTGCATTTGCATTTGAGCATTTAGCAGAGTGACTTTCTCAGATTACATTTGTGCATCCAGTCCATTTGCACAGCCGGGCCTTTCCTTTACTGCAGCGATTCTGGCTAAAGTACCCTGATCAATGGCACAGGAGCGGAGCCAAAGCTGGGAATCAAACCCGTAACCTTTAAGTAACAAAGTCAGCCCAGTTGCTTAAACCCTTTATGTTCTGTTTACTTATGCACCTAAAAATGTATGCAAATAGGCCCAATACTGTATATTATCCTTATCTCGATTCCAAACAAAATAAGCAATATATATGGTTAATGCCATTTACTTCCGCTAGATCACATTTAACAATGGAAGTGTCATTCAAAAGTGAAGAAAGTGAGGGAATTCCGATCATATTTCGCAAGGAATTCATGCAAGATCACATCTCTTTTTTTGGCTGTATTAATGCAGTGGGTAACTAATACATTCTTACAAAGCATGCTGCTGTTTTCTAGTTATGAGAGAGAGAGAGAGAGAGAGAGAGAGAGAGAGAGAGAGAGTGTGTGAAAGAGTGAGAAGAGTGAGAAGAGTGAGAAGAGTGAGAAGAGTGAGAAGAGTGAGAAGAGAGAGACAGAGAGAGACAGAGAGAGAGTGTATGTGAGTGTGTGAAAGAGTGAGAAGAGAGAGAGGGTAAGAAGAGTATGAGAGAGAGATAGTGTGTATGTATGTGAGTGTGTGTGTGTGTGTGTATGTTAGTGTGTGAGAAAAAGAGAGAGAGAGAGAATGAAAGGGTGAGAGAGCGAGAATGAAAGGGTGAGAGAGAGAGAGAGCGGATGAAAGGGTGAGAGATAGAGATGGAGAGAGAGAGGAAGAGAGAATGAAAGGGTGAGAGAGAGAGAGAATGAAAGGGTGAGAGAGAGAATGAAAGGGTGAGAGAGAGAGAGCGAGAATGAAAGGGTGAGAGAGAGAATGAAAGGGTGAGAGAGAGAGAATGAAAGGGTGAGAGAGAGCTGTGCTCAGTGCAGGGATGAGACTTGTGTCAGAAGTAGAAAGGGGGGGGGGGGTGTTTGGGGGGGGAGTTCCTCGTTGTGTCTTCATTATTAAATATACCTCACTGCACAAATTAATAGCCTTGAACGCAAAATGTCTCTTGGATTTATGTAGTTCGGTCTCATCCCTGCATTGCAGGATTATAGTCTCTCCCCTGTTTGTGTTGGGAAAAAATAAATATATAATTATTTTCAGAAAGTATGATGAATGCCCGGGCTGCACGCTGCGTTCCAGTGTTTTTCCGCAGCCTGTCACAAGGTTTTACAGGATTACCTTTCCCCACAGCGTCGGGGGTTCTGATCCAAAACGTCCTCTCGGCTGCGCGAAGTATCGACTGGAGGTTAATCTGCTCCCTTCTCAAATGTATTTATTTATTTTTATTCCCAAGTGCAAATGAAGGACGCATGCTGAGCAAACAGGGAGGGCAATTAAATCCCTTACCCAGAGAATCGCGTGCAACTGCAGGCACTAACTGTTTGATCTGGTCCCACAATCCCTCCCTCAGCGTCCGTGGCAACCGCTAAAAGTGCAAGCCAGTCATTATCGTAGCTCGATCACAGCGCTCTGCTGCGCCCTTTCCCCCACTCTCTCTTCTTTCATACGAGGAGTTTTCTCTCTGGATGTAACCCTAACCCCAACCGTGAACGCAGGTGCACTGAAACCCGCTTCCGCTCTTTCGGGATTGAAATGACTCCCTCCACCTCCCCCACTCCCTGTTTAATTACTGTAAGTCTAATTTAATCGGCCCGGCACTTTCGCACTTTAACCTCTTTAAAGCAGCTAAATTATTCATTCCTTCAGGGACTTGGATGACTGAAATCACGTCCGACGGCCTCTCGCCTTACTGACGGCCTCTCGACGGCCTCTCGCCTTACCGACGGCCTCTCGCCTTACCGACGGCCTCTCGCCTTACCGACGGCCTCTCGCCTTACCGACGGCCTCTCGCCTTACCGACGGCCTCTAGCCTTACCGACGGCCTCTCGCCTTACCGACGGCCTCTCGCCTTCCCGACGGCCTCTCGCCTTACCGACGGCCTCTCGCCTTGCCGACGGCCTCTCGCCTTGCCGACGGTCTCTCGCCTTGCTGACGATCTCTCGCCTTTCCGTCGGCCTCTCGCCTTGCCATTCGGCGGTTACAGGGCTGTTTACACTGAGCAACCCTTAATTGTGGTGACTGTTCTTTTTAACTTGTACGATTTTGGCCACATGCCTGTTATTTAAGTGACATGAAAATGACATAAAACTTTGCATATTTTATTGAGATTTGAATTGTAGAATTAACATGAGGCAGCCACATTGCTTCCCATTGCTTTGGGTGGATAGCACTTAGTGATGTCTGATACAAGTTAACATGGTTATTTTTATTTTTTGTGCCTGTCCAGTCCACCAGCTCTCGGTTTGTTTTTGTTACGGTCCAAATTGTGTATTTTGTACCGTTTCCATCCTTCTTTCTTCTGATTTCTCCTCCATACTTGTCATCGAAGATCAATAACAGTCATCCTTGAACCCGAGTTTGAACAGCTGGTAAGTTTTGGACCCGAGATATACCTGGTGGCAGGTTATCTCCAGTCCGGGCCTCACTGACCAAAATCTGCCCAACCTGCTTCCTGTGAGAAGTGCCATTTGCAATTTGTGCTTTAGTTAGCATGAGCAATATGAAATGCTAACAGCTTAGCCCTTATGTGTGCTGTACGTGCACGCTATCGGAAGCCAGCAGTTTACCGCGCGGTTAGCCACACGCCCAACAACTGCACGTACCATCCACTGAACTTTGGACTTAAAGCGTTGAGTCGATACAGTGATATTTATTTTTCTCATTGAGCAATGAGCACTAACGTGGGGCATCCCCTGGTGCTTTCTGTGCTCCTGATGGTGCAGCTGTTCTTGTTCTGATGCGTGTTATTGCATTAGGCTGTGCACTATTGAGCTCTGATGCAGTTTATTCACGGCCAAATGTTTTCTCTCTCTTTGTGTTATGCTTTCAGAATCGGAGGGGAATGGAGAGGGTTGGGTGGGGTGGGATGTAAATTCTGTCTGTACACCCTACTCTTCTCATGCATGATTCATGTGTGGTATTTACCTGATTAGAGCACACCTGTATGCTGAGGGAGGCAGCTGGGAGCTCTACGCTTGTTCCACCGCTTATTTACTGAAGTCATTTGGGTAAAACTCCTTCCTCACTCACTGTCGGATGTCACTCAGTCACCCCTCCTCAATATATGCCTTCCATTTAACGTAAGAGCTCTTCCACGTGAAATCCACAAGCTCTGTCGCTTTAAAAAAAAAGAAAAAACAAACAAACAAAGAATAAATTGTTGTCCACACTTCTGCTCTCAATGGGCACCCCCGCCCCCCTCCCCCCAAGACACATTCTATTGAGTCATAGATCATCCTTGAGGCAGTTAATTGATAAAAATGACATCTTTCGCCTCTATTTGTTTTGCATTTATCTCCCTCCACAGGCGTATTTATAAATCCTGTGCAATCAAAGTTAGCATTTTGAAAAACTGAAGTTATATTTAACATAAAGAGCTGAAGAAATCAAATGCCAGGATATTCAGTTTATTTTACTCGGTTGAGATATTAAATTCGTTTTTATCCTGAAAACAACAGTTATTATGTTGCCAACTGCAGAAGGTCAGTATTTTATTGAACATTGCGCTCAGGGTATGAAATTAACACCCGCCGCCGCCAATTTCTGGTAAAATTTTGATTGTAGCTGGAAAGATTTTCTACTCGAGCCGCCACTTTGGCAGGTAACCAATCAGGTTGTGTTATATTGTAAAAGGTAATGTGGCTGGTAACCAATCAGGTTGTGTTATATTGTAAAAGGTAATGTGGCTGGTAACCAATCAGGTTGTGTTATATTGTAAAAGGTAATGTGGCTGGTAACCAATCAGGTTGTGTTATATTGTAAAAGGTAATGTGGCTGGTAACCAATCAGGTTGTGTTATATTGTAAAAGGTAATGTGGCTGGTAACCAATCAGGTTGTGTTGTATTGTAAAAGGTAATGTGGCTGGTAACCAATCAGGTTGTGTTATATTGTAAAAGGTAATGTGGCCGGTAACCAATCAGGTTGTGTTATATTGTAAAAGGTAATGTGGCCGGTAACCAACCAGGTTGTGTTATATTGTAAAAGGTAATGTGGCTGGTAACCAATCAGGTTGTGTTATATTGTAAAAGGTAATGTGGCCGGTAACCAACCAGGTTGTGTTATATTGTAAAAGGTAATGTGGCTGGTAACCAATCAGGTTGTGTTATATTGTAAAAGGTAATGTGGCTGGTAACCAATCAGGTTGTGTTATATTGTAAAAGGTAATGTGGCTGGTAACCAACCAGGTTGTGTTATATTGTAAAAGGAAATGGGCTGGTAAAAAGTTTAAAATGGCTGGTGATTTTTTTAATCCACAAGCCACACTGGCCAGTGGGTGAAAAATTTAATTTTATGACCTGATTACACTCCTGTATTCAGTGGGCACCTTACTGTTCTCTCCATTAAGGGGGTGGGGAGGGGGTCCTTTTGATGGCATCACTTCTCTCTGTACCGGCCCCCCAGTGGTGGAATAAGCTCCACACTACAGCATCTTCTTCAGCACCGTCTTTCGGATGAGACGTTAAACCGAGGTCCTGACTCACTGTGGTCATTAAAGATCCCATGACACTTATCGTAAAGAGTAGGGGGTCCCCCCCCCCTGGCTAAAATCCCAACCCTGGCTCTTCAATCTGGCACCTACTATCCCCCCCCAGTTTTGGCTAAAAAAATTCTCTCTCTCTCTCCACACTCAGCTGATGTGTGGAGCATTCTGCGCAAAAATGCTGCCGTTGCATCCACCAGGTGGGTGGGGTGGTGTGTGGTGGTGTGGGTGGTTGACGAGTCCCCCCCCCCACACTGTAAGCGCTTTGAGTGTCGAGAAAGGCGCTATATAAATACAAGGTATTATTATTATTATTATTATCTTTGTGGACACTCAAGGTCACCTTACAATAGAATACTCTTCAGAGAATTTCTGAGGATTCGGACCACAGATGGATTTGGACAGACAGACGGGACAGACAGGGCTGTAGCGTGCTCTCTTCTCCGTGCCCTAGAAGAGGAAACGTCCCGTCGCGCTGTCTAATCGGAAGTGTCTGTCTCCATGAGAAAACAACGCCAAAAACAGAGCGGCCCGCGCAGCTCCTCACATGGGGATTAACCCTGAACCCTGCTGGGCCTTGCCCTCCTTTGGGCACGCTCTGGGATAAGACTAAGAGGTGCTTAATTGTAATCGCTTGGCCTGCTTACGAGGTCGGGACACCCCAGCATGCACTGAGACAGCCTCACACGCAGCGGTGATGTCGTAGATGGGAGCCGATACCGTAGCTCCCCTTACATGAGAATGGCGAGCCCCTGCTCTGGACAGCCCTATGATTGGCCACCTATCACAGCCTATCACAGAGAATGAAATGGAGGAGGCACTCTTATATGCAGATTTTAAAAAGTCTGATTTATTGAACAGACTGTTTGCCCATCAGGACTTCATCAATGTCAGTATAACAGGAAGTAACAGGACAAAAGAAATCTACCCACTACTTGTGTGAGGTGGGGCTACAATAGGTCTGCCACAATAGAAAATGGAAGTTTACCGTCTAGTAATTACATGCAATGCCCATTCAAAAAAAATCTATTTAGTTAAACCATAATTAAAAAATTGAGGGGGGGGTGAAATTCAAAAAGAAGAAAAGTTGCCCCCCCCTGACGTGCTAGTCTTAGCCACAGCAAAAGCATGTCGATGCTAGCCAGAAGGATGATTCCTATCGTCCACAGAGATGCTCTGATATTTATGCAGCTCTATCTCCTCACGTTCCGCTGAGATATTTGTAAGTCCTTTCGCGCCGTACAGCGTTTGATGCTGCTCTTCTCTGCGCACAGTCATTGATCCTATGTGAGCTGAAATCCAGCAGCTCCAGGAGCACACCGTATCTAGGACACCTGCAGCAGTGAAAATCGCTGGCATGTACAGCTCAATTTCATTATTTAATGCTCGTGTAACTTATGAGCTACCCGGAAGGAATTCTCTGAAATGGAGAATTACCTTTTATCATTTTTTATTTAAATTTTTTTTACCCATTTTTGTCTAACCTTGAGTATGTGATTGGAAACATTGCGCGTCGGCGTCTGGATATAACCTTGAGGATGCGGTACCAGTGCGCAGCTCATATTTTATTTATCGTGATTATGAACTCCCGTTTGTTGTGTGTGCGTTCGCGCCTCGCGCATTTCGCCTCCACGCGCATTTTCCCTCCACGGAACAAACGCGGTGGTTCGTTTTCGTTACCATAGTTCTCGGTTGCTGTCAGCACCACCGCCGGGGGGCGGGGGGGGGAAGAGCCGGTCTTAATGAACTTCACTGCGACGTCTCGAACCGCGGCCACAGGGCACTGCAGGCTCAACGCTTGATCTCCGTTCATCGAGAGGAAAAAAAAAAAAAACGACATAACAATTTGAAGTAAAGCGCGTCATAAATATCCCAGGGCTATACCGTGTAATCCCAAGACCAGACTGAAAAGAAAACGCAGTCAAGCTTTTCTAACATTTTTTTTTTTTTCCCCCCCATTTGTTTGTCTTTCCAGCAAAAAAATTGTAGTTTTTATCTCCGGCGGCATATCACTGCCCTTCCATTGAAACAAGCGCAATTACCTCCAGACCATTTCTTTCTCAATTTCTAATTATTGGAAGGCGATTTGTTTACTCCGCACGCTATTGTCAGGAATGAAATCGGTTTCAATAAGCATTTTTTTGATAAGGAGTACACAGGAAGCTCTTGACTGCACGGAAACAGGCTCGCTCCATCATCAACGCCGCTATACCACATTTGCTCGGGATTAACAGAGCTTAGAAAGCTGTGTTTTGAATACATTTCAATGGGCTTGCTCTCCAAAATGAGCAAAAACAAAGATGAGGTTTAGCATAAAAATCTGCCTTCTTTTCATTGAGTCATGAATATTACAGAAGGGTGTGGGTGGAAGATGGTGGGGGCGGGGCGGGGGGGGGCTCTTGTAGCTTATCTGTGCGGATTGCTGGACCATTTTTAATGTGTTTTGGAAGAACACTTTTACTGCAAATTAAGCACTTTTCAGTGTCTCTCAGGTGAACTCTTATGGAAAGTGATATTTTATTTTAGTGTTACACAGGTTTGCCTGTGTGTGCGCCACTGTTCTGTTTATAGAGCCCCATTAATGAACTGCGTAGCGTATTAATATTTCATTTTCATTATCAGGCTTATAGTAGCAGGTTGCAGTGTGGAAAATCGATTTCATACCCAGACTTTAGACTTTAATTACGTAGGTAGAATGACGGCACAGAAAGAAAGTTTTCCTCCTCGTCTCCAACTCAGTGTCTGGCTGTTCCTCTTCGTCTCCACCTCAGTGTCTGGCTGTTCCTCTTCGTCTCCACCTCAGTGTCTGGCTGTTCCTCTTCGTCTCCACCTCAGTGTCTGGCTGTTCCTCTTCGTCTCCACCTCAGTGTATGGCTGTTCCTCTTCGTCTCCACCTCAGTGTCTGGCTGTTCCTCTTCGTCTCCACCTCAGTGTCTGGCTGTTCCTCTTCGTCTCCACCTCAGTGTCTGGCTGTTCCTCTTCGTCTCCACCTCAGTGTCTGGCTGTTCCTCCTCGTCTCCACCTCAGTGTCTGGCTGTTCCTCCTCGTCTCCACCTCAGTGTCTGGCTGTTCCTCCTCGTCTCCACCTCAGTGCCTGGCTGTTCCTCCTCGTCTCCACCTCAGTGTCTGGCTGTTCCTCCTCGTCTCCACCTCAGTGTCTGGCTGTTCCTTATCGTCTCCACCTCAGTGTCTGGCTGTTCCTTCTCGTCTCCACCTCAGTGTCGGACTGTCGGACTGCTTCATTTGTTAAATCGCAATGCGTTCTCAGAGTTCTGTAAAGTAAAGCGGTTTATGTTCCTTGTTCAGGTTCAATAACATGACGTAACTTAACATAACGTAATGATGAGAACAGGCCATTGAGCCCAACAATGCTCGCCATCTTCCTACCACTAAAGGGTACCTGGCGCTCCCCTACAAACTAGATTAGTATCCAGCACCATATCAAGCCTGGTCTTGAAAACACCCAGAGTTTCTGCCTCTACTACATGACCTGCCAAGCTATTCCACACAGTGACTACTCTCTGTGTGAAGTACTTCCTAGTGTCTGTGTGGAATTTACCTTTTGCTAATTTCCATCTATGCCCCCTCGTTTTACCAACAGAACTCAACCTGAAGAATCTCAGTCTGTGTGTTTGTTGGGCGTCGGGCGTATGACCTCCCCCCCTAGCTGAGGAAATATAGGCCGCCGTACGAGAATGTGAAATGTCAGCGATCTATCTCTTCATAGCCGCAGGGACAGTGCAGGTATTTGCACACGGCTGTTTGTTTATTTATTATTTTGTTTTTGGTTTGTGTTTTATTCCAGGTGAAGATTAAAGCCCCCTGCAGGGCTAACACCAAGCGGTTATTTCTTCCTGCCGCATGTGTGGGGCTGCGGTCCTTCCAGCTTTATCCAGCTCACAGCTTTTGGGGTTTTGGGGGTGGGGGTGGGGGTTGGAGGGGGACAGTGTCTGGGGGGGGGGGGGTGTGTGCACTCGTCTGAGTCCACTCTCCTGCTTGGCTTTAAAAAAGAATTGAAAGCAGCATCTTAAATATGAGCCCCCGCCCCCGCCCCCGCCCCAGCAGAAGTGGGGTGTTGGGGTATCTGACAGCTGATTTCTGCGGAGGTCAGGCAGGATCGGTTCATAAAAGGAGCCGTGAAATAAAGCGGAGAAAAGCTTTTCCTCCCCAATGCGGCGCTCTGGCAGGAAATGAAAGGCGCTCTGTCGGAACATCAATGCCGCGAGAGGAAAAGGTCGCCAACGTTTTTTTTTCATTTGTTTATTTATTTAGTTTTATCAATGTGTCGCTTTGTTGTGGTGGTGGTGGTGGTGGTGGGGGCGTTTGGGCAGTGTCTGTAGGCTCGCGGGGGGCGGGTGGGGGGGGGTTGGATTCGGGGTGGAGCGGAGGGGCCTTTCGGCAGCTGTGGCTGAAAACTTGCCGAGGCCCCCTCTCATTTTGGCGAGCCGCGAGCCGTGGTGGTGCGTTTTTACCACCAGGTTGAACCTGTATTCGGCAAAGAAAGGGGCTGCTTGCGGGAGTTTGAGGTGGGACGTGGCGCTAAGAACCAGACCCCCGCCCCCCCCTTTATTTAGTTTCAGAGCCTCAAAAACACGCGGCTCTGGCCATTCGATAGTGAGGACTGAAGTGCCTGTGGCCGCGGATTTTGTCGTCACCCCCACGGTGGAAAAGCGCTGGACTCGTTCGCTTTAAATGCGAAACCTCCCCTCGCGGCCGGCGTTCCTTCTCACGGTATGAACCGAGCCGGTATGACGTGATTGGCTGCCAGTCCCACAGAGCGATCAGATTGGCTGCCAGCCCCACAGGGCGACGTGATTGGCTGCAGTGTTGCCCACTGAGGGAGTGATTCAGTCAGACTGGGCTGGGTCGGGCTGACTGTGTCTCATCGCTCACCAGCGACCCCTGTAGTCGATCGGGTGCCTGCAGTCTGCGTGCTCAAGCATCTTTCTCCATCTCGTGTCTGCGCAAGCTGAACTCGCCAACCACCGGTGCGAGAGTAAGCGGCGGCTTGACATCGCATTGTTTTGGCGGATAGCTTGTGCTCGTCTGCGCTCTCCCCTGAATTAATAGCGGAGCCGGAGCGTACCGAGTTTGAAACCAAACCCTCACCTTTCTGTCACGTAGACACCCTCCAAGTATTCCCTGCACCTAAGCTGACTGAGAATATTCTGCCGATAGCGACGGCCGACTTTTCCAGTGAATATCCATGTTCCGGTGCCTTAGCGATGCTACCAGGGTGTGAAATTAACACCCGCCGCCAGCCAAATGCTGGTGATATTTTGATTGTGTCTGGTAAGTTACTCTAGCCGCCACTTTGGCAGGTAACCAACCAGGTTGTGTTATATTGTAAAAAGGTAATGTGGCTGGTAAATTATCGAAAATGGCTGGTGATTTTCTCGAATCCACAAGCCGCTCTGGCGAGTGGCTGAAAAGGTAAATTTCATGCCCTGGATACGACGGTTGTTGAGCGCTCAGATTGATTTTGGCTGCTGCAGAGCTGTGCGACGAGTCGAGTTCTGCTGCAGTGAGTTCATCCTTCCGACTGGCACCAGGGAAAACCGGAGCTAAAACTCCCGTAACCCTGGCGATGGGTGTGTGTCTGTGTGGTAGGGGATGGCACACACCTCGCACACACATATATATCCACGCAGTAGTTGTAATCCTGAACGACGTCCGCACGGTTGTTGATATCCAGTGGTTTTGGTCAGGAGATGTTCAGTTCCGCCCCCCCGACTCGCATGCGTATGAGAATGAATGAGGCGGAATGAGTCGCTGTGACGGGGTTTCCGTTTAGAGCGCACTGACTGTCTGGGCTTTAGAGCACTTAACCAGGATTGCCTTGTGTCCTGTGTAAACTTCCTGTGTAAACTGTAGTCCATATAAGGACAAGCAAACTGAAAAGGAAAGAAATGCTCCCTCTGCCAATCAGCTGTCTCCTTTTCCTGCAGATGCTGGGGGGGGGGGGTGGAGGGGGGGGTCTCTCCATCGCACTGAGACGGTCTCTCCATTGCACACCAGATTATATTTTACACGCGCAGACCCACGCATGATTGCTACTACGTCCGAAACCTGAAAAACAACAGTGGCTGACACGCGTTAGAAAAGGTGCGAAAAGCTGGCCAATATGCTTCGGTGAGCATGAAAACACCAGCAGGCCTGTTGGTTATCGCCGTGGAAAGCAATGTATGAATCATAAACTTATGAATTCTTGTCTGTTTGTCTTTTTTTGTATCTTTCTGGGAAAGCACAAGCCTCATTCTGAAATAATTTCCACACCAGGGATATAACATTCTGTGCATGCATGCATGGTCTGTGTCCTCAAACATCAAACATCATCACACGCAACTGAGGACCCCGTTTTATTACACTGGACCCCGTTTTATTACACTGGACCCCGTTTTATTACACTGGACCCCGTTTTATTACACTGGATCCCATTTTATTACACTCCACCACAATTTATTACACTCGACCCCAATTTATTACACTGGACCACATTTTATTACACTGGAGCCCATTTTATTACTCTGAACCCCATTTTATTACATTGGACCCCGTTTTATTACACTGGACCCCATTTTATTACACTGGATCCCATTTTATTACACTCGACCCCAATTTATTACACTCGACCCCCATTTATTACACTGGACCCCATTTTATTACACTGGAGCCAATTTTATTACTCTGAACCACATTTTATTACACTGGACCCCATTTTATTACATTGGAACCCATTTTATTACTCTGAACCCCATTTTATTACTCTGAACCCCATTTTATTACACTGAACCCCATTTTATTACACTGGACCCCATTTTATTACACTGGAGCCAATTTTATTACTCTGAACCCCATTTTATTACACTGGACCCCATTTTATTACACTGGACCCCATTTTATTACACTGGAGCCAATTTTATTACTCTGAACCCCATTTTATTACACTGGACCCCATTTTATTACATTGGAACCCATTTTATTACTCTGAACCCCATTTTATTACACTGGACCCCATTTTATTACATTGGAACCCATTTTATTACTCTGAACCCCATTTTATTACATTGGAACCCATTTTATTACTCTGAACCCCATTTTATTACTCTGAACCCCATTTTATTACTCTGAACCCCATTTTATTACATTGGAACCCATTTTATTACTCTGAACCCCATTTTATTACATTGGAACCCATTTTATTACTCTGAACCCCATTTTATTACTCTGAACCCCATTTTATTACTCTGAACCCCATTTTATTACATTGGAACCCATTTTATTACTCTGAACCCCATTTTATTACTCTGAACCCCATTTTATTACATTGGAACCCATTTTATTACTCTGAATCCCATTTTATTACTCTGAACCCCATTTTATTACTCTGAACCCCATTTTATTACATTGGAACCCATTTTATTACTCTGAACCCCATTTTATTACTCTGAACCCCATTTTATTACATTGGACCCCATTTTATTACTCTGAACCCCATTTTATTACTCTGAACCCCATTTTATTACACTGGACCCCATTTTATTACATTGGAACCCATTTTATTACTCTGAACCCCATTTTATTACTCTGAACCCCATTTTATTACATTGGAACCCATTTTATTACTCTGAACCCCATTTTATTACACTGGACCCCATTTTATTACATTGGAACCCATTTTATTACTCTGAACCCCATTTTATTACATTGGAACCCATTTTATTACTCTGAGCCCCATTTTATTACACTGGACCCCATTTTATTACACTGGACCCCATTTTATTACATTGGAACCCATTTTATTACTCTGAACCCCATTTTATTACTCTGAACCCCATTTTATTACACTGGACCCCATTTTATTACATTGGAACCCATTTTATTACTCTGAACCCCATTTTATTACTCTGAACCCCATTTTATTACACTGGACCCCATTTTATTACTCTGAACCCCATTTTATTACACTGGACCCCATTTTATTACATTGGAACCCATTTTATTACTCTGAACCCCATTTTATTACTCTGAACCCCATTTTATTACTCTGAACCCCATTTTATTACACTGGAGCCCATTTTATTACACACACTGGAGCCTATTTTATTACACTGGACCCCATTTTATTACATTGGAGCCCATTTTATTACACTGGAGCCCATTTTATTACACACACTGGTGCCCATTTTATTACTCTGAAACCCATTTTATTACACTGGAGCCCATTTTATTACACACACTGGAGCCCATTTTATTACACCGGAGCCCATTTTATTACTCCGAACCCCATTTTATTACACTGGACCCCATTTTATTACACTGGAGCCCATTTAATTACACTGGAGCCCATTTTATTACACTGGAGCCCATACACTGGAGCCCATTTTATTACACTGGATCCCATTTTATTACACTGGATCCCATTTTATTACACTGGACCCCATTTTATTACACTGGACCCCATTTTATTACACTGGATCTCATTTTATTACACTGGATCCCATTTTATTACACTGGATCCCATTTTATTACACTCAACCCCATTTTATTACACTGGATCCCATTTTATTACACTGGAACCCATTTTACTACCCTGAGGTGCATATTATTATAATTTATCGCCATTTATTTGGCTGTTACTGTTATTACTGCTTGAGTACATTTCATTGTGAATGACTTTACTAGTGAATTTACTGCACACTACTTGGAATGATTTTTGTTCAGTTTTTAATCATGTCTATTTTAATATCTCGTTTGTGCTGTACCAATAAATTATTATTATTATATTCTATTCTAATGAGCTGCATTGACGAGCAGTGAAATCTACCATCTGGTTGATGTAGGCCTACCTTTCTGTGAGATCAATCTTAATACTGTCTTTTTCTAAATACTGGCTGCGTGATGTTTTTATCCTGGCACGGCATGTTCCTGGCTGAATTACATGGAGTGTAGTAACTTCAGTAAGCTTTGTGGTTATGTTAAACGGCTTCCATATTGTATATTTTATTGAGTTTGTCCACAGAAATGTACGGGATTAACAGGACAGCGTAATAGGATGCCAATATCCTCCCCCAGTCATATCGCTGCAGGGAGATATTCTATTGCTTTGTTCAGTAGAATTGTTATTATCGATGGGCTGGCATCCTTGCCACTGTACACACATATCACCACAAGCTCCACCACGGGTCTATATTTTATGATTCAGTTTGGTAGTTTTCATCATTTAAACGTATGATTTCATGTATTATTGTGCTTAAAAAATGCACGTTTTACACAAACCATCTTTCGGGTCAACATTACTGAACTCCCTACCTCCCTATTTTATTCAAGCATTGAAATTCAAACCATTGCAGACAGTGTATAGTACGCCCTTAGAGTTTTCATGATAACGTTGATAAAATAGACTCAGCCCACAGAAAATAATGGCTTTAATATTCTACTCGTATTCTAATTAGTGCTAGTAGGTGTAAAAGGACACCTACTTTGTTAAATGTTGCACATTTTTTGTGTTTTATGCCAAATACAACTTGAGTTTTGGAGCCAAAATGTTATGTTGTCAAGGCTTCAACGGCGCAAGGGATCACATATGCACGAATCCAAAACGGGCAATAATGCGAAAATGTTAAATTGCGTTTTGATTGTTGCGTTTAAAATGCAACATTAGGTTTTATGGGGCCTGATACCTACTGTGACGTTGCTGTGGTTCTGAGCCAAAGCCTGTTGTGCCAGTGTTTCTGGGTCAGCAGGGATTTCGCTCTGGGAATTGTGGGAAATGTAGTCCACGTTTAATAGGCTGGTAATTGCTGGCCACAGTTGATATAGGGTGAGCTCAGTACTGCTGCCGGAATTGAACTCCCCACATCCATCCCTCATGGAAATGGAACAAGCGTAAAAATATTGAAAAAAATGTATTACTAAGATATTGCAACACTTCTCAATATGTGTTTGTTTTGCATCTTAAGCTATTGTTTATTTTTTTTAAACAGCTAAAAGGTTCAGGCTAACAAGTTTGGATTCATCTAGCCTTTCTTTTGCACTATGAGGAAATGTCGTGCAGCCATAACAGGAAGCCGCTTCTGTGGTGTCGGTGCCAGTCGGCCATGTTGGAAATTATGTTGGAAACTATACCGTGTTCATGGAGAGAAAAGGCTCAGAGAGACTCAAAAGAATTGCTGTGATTTTCCCGTGCGTTTTTCTGCCCTCTGTCACCGGTTTGGCCTTCAGGGGGGACAGGCTCTCCTGGTCCGGTGGTAATCCGGTATAGCAGTTAGAGAACTGGGTTCGAAAGTTACAGGTTTAATTCCCGTGTGGGACACTGCCATCCTTCAGCAAAGGTTTTTAAATTGATTCAGTTAACATCCAGCTGTATTTTGGGTTGCATGGTACATGTTGTCTGGGTTCAGGCTGTCGGGCCCCAGTTTGTAGACCCCTCAGGACATCCTGGTTTGGGCTGTAGGGGCGCACAGCGTTCCCCTGCCTGTACCCGGCTGCTCCCTGCAGGTTGTATCAGAGCCAGGAGCGGCGCAGGGTGGTGTAATCACCAGCTCTGAGCACACACAGAACAGTATCGATCCTCTCCTGCGCTAATCTTCACATTCTCTGCTTCTCGATCTAAATGAACCGTTTGTCTCCCAGAGATTAAGCCACTCAAGAAGCAACCTGCACCTGTTCAGCCCCCCAAACCCCCCTGCCCCGCCCTCGATAGTTTGTTTGTGCTGTGAGGAGGAGGAGGAGGAGGAGGAGGAAGGTGGGCGGGCGTGAAAACACCTACACTCAGCACTCAGCTGCTCTGAGGCCTCCATACTGTGGAGAGAGAGATGGAGAGAGGGAGAAGGGAGTGAGAGATAGAAAGAGAGGGATGGAGAGCATAAGAACAGAGAGAGGGATAGAGAGAGTGAGAGGGAGAAAGAAAATGTGGAGAATTTTAGAATGAGAGGAGTTGAGAGAGAGAGAGAGAGAGAGAGACGGGGTAGAAGACAGAAGGAGAGAGTGGATAGAAGAGAGAAAAGTGTGAGGATGATAGAGGATGATAGAGAGGGATAAAGAGTGGAAAAGGGGGATGATAATAGAGAGAGAGTGAAAATGAGATGGATAGAAAAGGGGAAACAGGAAAACTATGAATGAGGTGGAAAAGCAGAGAAGAAGGGATGGGGAGAATGAGAGAAGGCAAGTGGGCTGAATGAAAGGAAGAATTAGACACAGAGAGAGGGAGGGAGGGGCAAGGGCGTGGGTGGGTAGCTGGTAGGGGTGGGGATGGGATTAATTTAATCATTCAGAGTATTGTATGTATGTGAGTGGGTGTAGGCGAGGGCGTGGGGTATATGTGCGGAATCTGAAGGTCCGCCATTACGGCTCATTCCTGCTCTGTGATCTCCGCCATTACGGCTCATTCCTGGTCTGTGATCTGCTAAAACCCGGCCTTGACGCTGTTGTGTTTCGCCGCATTGAGACAAACTCAAGGCTTTTCCTCATTAAAGCAGGGCACTTCTGTAATAATGTTTTTATACAGATACCAGTCTTCTGTTGTGCTGAAGTTACCCGCTGTTTTTAAACGGCATCAATAGGCCGGCTCTGACCATGAGGACAGTGTGTAAGTATGAAATATGTGGCCTCCTGGTTCTCCATGTCTCCCCAGCTGCTGTTTTCATTTCTGAACGGGCTGTGGGCCTTGACACATGGAAAACAACGCATATCTTCGTCGGGAATTTATATGTAAAAATGTTCCACAGTCCAAAGGAATGATCCAGAATAATCGGTAATGATTTACTTGCAACTAGTGCCTTTCTACCTACGAATACGCAACGCGTTGTATTACAGGGTTATCTTTTAATGATTTAATAATTTTTTTTGCTCTTGAGAATTGGAAGAGTGTGGCAGAATATTTATTATTCTGATCTCCTGACATGCAGCTGAATAATGTAACGGGCTTATTAAGGGTCGCTATGTAAGGTCGTCACGGAAGAACACTGTAGCAGAAACGCATTCCCATGTGTCTCACTCCCCCCCCCCCCCCCAGCAAACCCACCGCCCTTCCAGCCGCGCCAACTTGGTTTACCTCCACTTTAAACAATCAGAAAAATTATGATAGTCTTTGTCTGCCTGTAGCTCAAGCACTCAGTCACTGTGTAGTTTGAAACGGGGGGGTTGGGGGGGGGGGGGGGGGGGGGGGTTGGGGGGTTGGACGGGGGGGGGGGTTGGGTTTTGGCGGGTGTGGGGGGGGGGGGGGGCGCAGGTGTGATTTCTCATTTCCCCGTTTTACTCCAAATCTTTTTAATTCGGTTTGCTAAGCTATAGCGCTGGAAACCTCATAGAAATATCTTGTCATGTTTTCAGTTCTCTTATGTAAATACCACAGTTTTTACCCCCCCCCTCCCCAACACCAGATCAGACCCCGTTATCTACAGGCAAAGCTGGGGGTGCAAAGCTGATGTTTAGTGAGTTTTTAATTTTGGAAACCAAGCTTCCAATTCTTCTGGGGGGAAAAAAAACACAAAAAACATTTACCTCATTCTTTACGCATCCTGCGATTGTGTCAAACCATCAGCTTCTGTTCTAAGGCTTGAGAAGGGCTTTGTTCTTGAGTCGTTAGCTCCGCTGATAAAGTCAGGGTTGAATGTCTTTTCCAGACCTCCCTCCCTGTTATTAAGGCTGAACATTCAATATCACGGTTAAGATTGATAAAGAGTCCTTTCAAAGTGTGACAGGTACTCGACGTGTTCCTGCCTCAGTATGGTAATCATTATTTTTCACCAAAGGTGATTCATTCCATTTTCTTCTTTCTGTTTTAAATGTAGATGAGGGAAATGACGGATGTATTTTTTCCTTGTTAGAATCACCTCTTTTTTTCTTCATATAATCTAAAAACAGAGTCTCCATTTTGTGCCTTTTGTTTGGCCAAAAAATCCAACGGTGTGTGCGTGCGGAGTTAAAGGTAAAACCGTGATTTTCGTACAAACGCACCCTTGTTTGACCTTGGCTTGGGCTACGACTGGATTAATCGGGCAGTCTCCATGCATTGCTGTGTTAACGCTCTTCCATATGTGGTTCTGCCGCTCAAATTCCACCTCAAACCTCGAGTCCTCCGTTCAGAACCTCCCCAGATGGTTTCTCATCCTGGCTTTTAATATGCAGGAAGAGAATCAGAAAATTATTACGCTCCGTGACAAGTGAAGCGACCCCAATTACCTCAGTCTGCAACAGCAGTGACACGACAGACGCTGAGAAAGAAAAATAACTTCCGAGTTTTTTTGCATTGAGCAGACAGCTGGCTTTAAAACAAATTAAGCACTCAAATAATATTAGAGTGGTTTTTTGGTGTCAGTTTTTACGTGGAGATAAGTGTGGGCTGGAGACTGGTCGTTTTCCCCCCCGTTTTTTTACCCTAGTGACTTTAAATGTGGGATGAAGCGGCCATCTTGGGAAGGGCTGTTCCAATTCCTTATGTCTGAGACATAAAATAATCTACATTTGTGCAAGTTTCAATACAGCAGAATCGTATGTATTTTGAATCACATGCGCTCTTATACTGAAGTGATTTTATATTATTTTTTTCAACTATGGTCTTTCATAGGAAACGTATATCTTGTGTTTGCAATAATAAAAGATCCAGATATACTGATGAAGCAGTCATTCATGTGGAAAACAGTCCTCTCAGTATTTCCACTGATGGGCTGTCTTATCCTTGAGATGCTTAAGGGAACCTTGTGCGTGAAGTAGTGTTTAATATTTTCCTGAAAATTAGCTATTTTTAAACCCGGATGTCACGATTCTAGTTGTCATGTCACGTTTTATTTAATTTTATTGTTTTTGTTAGATTTTTTGTTTATGTCACATATTGTGTCTAGTCTAGTCACGCCACGTTTTATGTTTTACTCTTGTTACGTTTCATTTTTATGTCATGTCACGTTTCATGTTTGATTATTGTTACGATTTATTTTCTAGTCTTGTCATGTCACGTTTTATATTTGATTCATGTTACGTTTCCCGTTCATTGTTTAACATACACATTTCCGTGTTTTTCTGCAGCCTTGCGTTCATGCTGTTTCTCTATCTCTTGCTGTCGCTCACGCTTTCCTAATTGTTTCATTCTCCCGTGTCTAGTTTACTCATCTACTAACGTTAGATCAGGATTGGGTAATACTAACTCTCTAACCATGTGTTCATGTTTACCTTACGTTTCTCGTGCATGTCATTTACTAATTTACTAACGCTAGGTCAGGATAGGTTTATTACTAACGAGTACTAATTATCTTGTTACCTTGTCAGCCTTCTACACCTGATTTCCATTCGCATGCTGCTCTCAAGCTAAGTGTCTGCACCTGTCTACACCTGCATTTAAGCTGTGTTCATGTCTTGTCTTTGCAAAAGTGTTGCCTCCTGTTTGTCAGTGCACTTTTGAGCGGTTTTCCAAGCCTGCCTTTTTTGTTTACGATCCAAGCCTGTTATTGACCATTGTTTTTGACCTCTGTTTTGTTTATCACTGCCTGCCTGTACCACAAGTTTTTGCCTGCTGTCTTTTGTACTTTTGCCCCGCGGAGCGGACTTCGGTCTTGACTCTTGCATTGCCTTCGACCCCGAGCCTGCCCACCATCTGCCTGTACTTCTGCCCCGCTGACAGCTTCTCTGGTTACTGAACTATTTGCATGGTGTACCGATTCTGAGACGGCCTTCTCCCTCGGTACTGTACATTGGTTTTGGCTGGATTTTTTTGTATATGAACTTTGCTTGCTTTTTGACTACGCTCATTGGACATTTCTTTAATAAAGCCCTGACGGGACTTTATCATCACCACTGTTTCTGAGTCATGCATTTCGGGTCCAACCCTCACGCACCCGTCTCATCGGGATTATTACACCTCGCTCCCGGGTTTCCCGGGAAATCCCGTCTAAAAAACGTTCTAACACTACTTATTGGTTTACAGACTCCGGCATCCATATGCCATATAAAACTATCTTTCAGCACCATGGCATTGTGCACTAGCCTACTTGTCTGAGATTTTTGAATATCAATAACAACAAACTGTTTTTCAAAGAAGTTTTATTAATAAAAGCAACATATTTTCAAAATTATGGCTGCTTTGGAACTTCGGATATTTTAAACAATTATGT
Source organism: Ilyophis sp. 1 JC-2022 (assembly GCA_022702515.1). NCBI lineage: Eukaryota > Metazoa > Chordata > Actinopteri > Anguilliformes > Synaphobranchidae > Ilyophis > Ilyophis sp. 1 JC-2022. The sequence continues at coordinate 6,906,964 of CM040404.1, read as the reverse complement.
AAACATATAATTATGGCCGCTTTGGAACTAAACAAAGGCTATAGGGCTATAGGGCTATAGGGCTGAACCGTGAGAAGTATTAACGCTGGCTATAACTGTTCATGACAAAAAGGTTTTAGGTCTACAGGCAAACGGCCAGTGTTTAAGGAAAAGGACTATACCCCCCCTCAAAAAAAAATAATGCCTACACATTTTTACCCTTTTTGAAATGTCAAGGGTTTCGGCTGTGAATGCCCAAAACTGAGAAATTTGGAAATAAAGTAACATGTGTTATGCAGAAATTTCTCACGTTTATAACAAGCCAGTAAAAAAATTAAACCTGAATAAAAGATCTTGGTTTTTGCTGCAGGAACTGAGAATGTGAGAAATAGGCCTGCCTTATATAGCCTAAGTAAATGTTCTGGCATAAATACAATAACTTAATATATTATGATGGCATAAATACAATATCTCCATCAAGACACATGAGCAAATATACACTAGCCTACCGTTGTGAAATGAGGGACGTTTAGCCGTCGGCGATGAGTATCTAAGGTATCTAATATACTTGCAACTTGCTCTAAAAATTCCAGCTCATTTTGTAATTATAGCTGGGCTATATTTCTGCAGAATGCGATGTTCCAGAATAACAAAACTATGGGTTTGCGTTCATGATTAGGCTACCCCTCGTCCCTATCCACGGTTGCCCCCTAGTGGTAGCCAAGTCATTGACGTCGCAATTATAGTAGCCTATTCTTTTCTCTGAAATTAAATTTACAGCTTTTTGCCTCGTTAGTATGAAGTTTCTCAAAATTCTTCCACACGTTGCTTGTCATGATTGCTCTCCACGTTCGGAGCAGGTATATTGAACTTCTATTTCCTGTGTGTGCGTGAGCAACGTTCACCTGCTCTAAAGTGCAATCAGTTACCGGGGTTTTCGCTCGTCAATTAGCAGTCATGAGTGGCATCCGTTTTTTCAAATTGTGGATACTGCATTTTGGAAATAAACTTCATATATTGATTATTTTATTGTATTTAATTAGGCCAAATATAATGCAAGTTATTTATCTGCATTGCCCATGTTAAATTTCCCGGTTTCCCGACGTCACTCCCAGTCGGGAACGGGAAGGAATTGTGATGGGAAATACCGGGATCCCGGGAACCGGGATTAATCGCGAGCGTGTCGCTTCAGACATTTTTCACTGCAGAAGCATCACTGGCTGAGATGGAAGCAAATGTCAGAACTGAAGGTCACATTCCTCCTCTGCCTGTATGTCCAATTCCCACCCTAATTTGCAATGTCCAATGGTCCCTCTCCCAACTGTGTTCACGGAGCAAGCACACAGGGCACACGGGTACCTTATCTCAGTGCAGACCCACGGCTTTCCTTCAAAACACATGGCTCAACTCTGCCGCTCAATTGACCATGGGAAAAGGCCACTGAAATTGATGTGATGTCACTGCAAATGACCGCATGCTGAATGGAGCGAGGGAATGGTTTGGAACGCCGCCCGTGCTGATTGGCTGTCTGATGGTCTGCGCCACAGTGCTCTTATCGCACCGCTCATCCGGATGGCCCACAAAACCCCATTCCAAACGGTCCAGTTGGACATCAGTCAAAATTTCAAACAACTCATCCACTTACAATTTACATTTTGTTTCTAAATTGCTCTCAGGTGGCCTGCCTGTTCTTCATTGTGTATTCAGTTATTAATATCGCTGAATGGATATTAAGAGACAGCGCTCTCTCTCTCTCTGCGTATATTGTGAGGTATATCTGGAAGGGGATTCCTGTTTATTGTACAATGTGCAAAATGCACCAGGCAGTGGGGGGGCGCGGGGGTGGGGGGGTTGTGGGGGATATTTTAGAAACAACGGCAGGGAGAAGCTGCACTAATTTGGAGCGCATTACCGCGTTTCATCAGGGGAGATACTTGCAATTGCTTGATGAAGGAATGAGAAATGGCGGCGGTGTTGTAACTGAAGGCCCACCTCCCAGAATGCACATGCTCTCACACACACACACACACACACGCACGCACGCACACGCTCTTTCTCTCACTCAAAAAGCACACACCCGCACACACGCACTCACGCATGCATACACACACACATACTCATGCGCACACACACGCACATGCTTTCTCCTACACAAACAAACACACACACTCTCTCTCACACAAACAAACACACACACTCTCTCACACAAACAAACACACACACTGTCTCTCACACAAACAAACACACACACTCTCTCTCACACAAACAAACACACACACTCTCTCTCACACAAACAAACACACACACTCTCTCTCACACAAACAAACACACACACTGTCTCTCACACAAACAAACACACACACTGTCTCTCACACAAACAAACACACGCACATGCTTTCTCCTACACAAACAAACACACACACTCTCTCTCACACAAACAAACACACACACTCTCTCACACAAACAAACACACACACTGTCTCTCACACAAACAAACACACACACTCTCTCTCACACAAACAAACACACACACTCTCTCACACAAACAAACACACACACTCTCTCTCACACAAACAAACACACACACTGTCTCTCACACAAACAAACACACACACTCTCTCTCACACACAAACAAACACACACACTGTCTCTCACACAAACAAACACACACACTGTCTCTCACACAAACAAACACACGCACATGCTTTCTCCTACACAAACAAACACACACACTCTCTCTCACACAAACAAACACACACACTGTCTCTCACACAAACAAACACACACACTCTCACTCACACAAACAAACACACACACTCGCTCACACAAACAAACACACACACTCTCTCTCACACAAACAAACACACACACTGTCTCTCACACAAACAAACACACACACTCTCGCTCACACAAACAAACACACACACTCTCTCTCACACAAACAAACACACACACTCGCTCACACAAACAAACACACACACTCTCTCACACAAACAAACACACACACTCTCTCTCACACAAACAAACACACACTCTCATACAAACAAACACACACACACTCTCATACAAACAAACACACACACTCTCTCACGCAACATGCATACGCACACACTCTCTCTCTGTCTCACTCATACACTCACACATCCTGATCTGCATCGGTATCTGGGTTTGAGCCCTCGGCATCTCCAACACAACATTTTCCAACAGCTGGAGTACAGAAAGGAGGAGGAGGAGGAGGAGGAGGAGGAGGAAGGGCAGAGAGGGATCTGCGGCACCACCCCTGTGGAATCCCACATTCCCGTTTCTTTAGCCAGGGCCTCCTCGTGTGTCCTGGCCCCTCTCCATTCCAGCGTGAATAGCCACAGATGGAGACAGCGGGGGCGGTTTGGGTCTGGATCTATTTGAAAACACGTTAACATCTCACGCTTTGACTCTAGGGTTCAGTAAGGCACAAAGGGTTTTTACCCCTCTGCTCCGCGGGTCAGGCCAAACACCGTATTTACCGTGACACCCGTTACATTTCTTTAACAGTCACCAGTTTCAATGGGAAACAGTTTAAGTGTTAAATTGACCATAAGGCCTTTTACAAAGACACAATCGGTGCGGTGCGGGGGGGGGTTTAACGGTGCCTGGTATGCACTGTGACCGGACCAGACTCCTGCTTTCCCCGCCCCATCTCCAGGTCTGTATGTGGAGATTCAGACAGGGACATAAAGCCTGGAAAATCAGTCCTGGGAGCTGGGCGGAAGGGTCCTTCATCAGCTGGTCGCTCTTCCGGGCAGAGCTGCCAGCTCTCATTAGCCCTGCCGTATAAATCTCGGCTGATTTCAGCCTCAACGCCACACTCTAGCAGGACCAACGCTGCTGTCCTAAAGCAACCTTGTGCTGAAAACCCCGGGGATCCGAGGAGGAAGAGGAGGAAGAGGAGGAGGAGGAGGAGGAGGAAGAGGGTTCAGGGTGTCCTTAAATTTGGCGAGAACACTTTCTCACCAAGGAGAGATGTGGAACACTGTTATACACCTGCTTCATTCTCTCTGTCGTCTCTACCTCCACCTGTCTTTAAACAGACACACGCACACACACACAGATACTCTCCAGTGTGTGTTAATTCACTGCGTGGCCCGGCGTTTTAACAGAAGTGTGGTAGAATGATGATAGAAGTGACCGTGGGGGTGTTGGCAGGCATATAAGACGTGTGGACGCACAAGGGCTGTTTTTTTTCCAAACCGGTTCTGTGTTTCTAGCCTTATTAATATGTTCATGATGATCATGTAAATGTATTTATATATATTTAATCCAATAATGATTTAGAACAAACTGAGACGGAAGGGATAGTTTAGGATCTTTACTGTTGATTGATTTTTCGGTAAGAAAATTAATCTGATTCCCTTCACTTCAACTTTATTGTGTGTGTGTGCGTGTGCTGGATTGCCTGCATTAACCTCCTCTCTATCGCTGTGCTAGAATGATCTAGAAAAACATTCCTGGCCTTTTTGGCTTGAGGGCTTTTCTGCGGTTACTTTTTTAAAATTCAATTTTTTAATTTTTTAATTTATTTTTGCAACCAGGCTTTAATTTTCTTTTTTTGAGGCTGCACTAGGTAGCAGTGCTGAGGACGCAGAGGTGGGGGTCCGCCTGGTGGGGGGGTCCGTCTCCCCTTTAAAGCCGTTACAGGGGCCGTTTCTGCCTTTATTGGCTCATCAGAGTAATTGAATGGCAGGGCATGCAAAAGAAGCAGGGCTGCAATTGCGGCGTAACCTTGGCAACAATAAGGAGGCGTACCGAAATGAGGCTCCTCCCTGACTCAGGCTTAGAGTTTAAGCGGTGTACATGCGAGGTATTTTTAGTCCGTTTGAACTTTCTCAAAGACATCACATGCCCCGTTTGCCGTGTCGCATTCTAAATGCCTTGGGTTTCAAGGCTGTCTAAATAGAAAACATTTTTCTTGTGTCCTTTTTCTTTTTTTATGCTGCGTAACAGAGTAGCGCTTGTGTCTGAGAGACATGCCATCTGTGGTTCTGTACGCTTCCACAGCGCTGTGGTTCTATAGGCTTCCACAGTGCTGTGGTTCTATAGGCTTCCACAGCGTTGTGGTTCTATAAGCTTCCACAGTGTTGTGGTTCTATAAGCTTCCACAGCGCTGTGGTTCTATAGGGTTCCACAGCGCTGTGGTTCTATAAGCTTCCACAGTGTTGTGGTTCTATAAGCTTCCACAGCGCTGTGGTTCTATAGGCTTCCACAGCGCTGTGGTTCTATAGGCTTCCACAGTGTTGTGGTTCTATAAGCTTCCACAGCGCTGTGGTTCTATAGGCTTCCACAGCGCTGTGGTTCTATAGGCTTCCACAGCGCTGTGGTTCTATAAGCTTCCACAGCGCTGTGGTTCTATAGGCTTCCACAGCGTTGTGGTTCTATAAGCTTCCACAGCGCTGTGGTTCTATAGGCTTCCACAGCGCTGTGGTTCTATAGGGTTCCACAGCGCTGTGGTTCTATAGGGTTCCACAGCGCTGGATTTGTTGTTAAGCGCACGGTTCTTTTTAGTTGTTCTTGTTTTTCTTCCGCTGTGTTATTTGAAATAAAGGTTGTAATATTTGTGGCTTTTTCATGCTCTATTAGGGACCTCCCTCTAGCCTCTCTTTCTCTTTCTCTATCATTCTCTGTCTTTCTCTCTATCATTCTCTCTGTCTCTATCATTCATTCTCTCTCTGTATCTCTCTCTCTCTTTCTCTCTGTCATTCTCTATCATTCTCTCTTTCTGTATCTATCATTCTCTCTTTCTGTATCTCTCCCTCTCTCCATCTCTCTCTCCCTCTCTCGCTTTCTATCATTCTCTATCTTTCTCTCCCTCTCTCCATCTCCCTCCCTCCCTCCTGTATTCATAGCGTGACCTACAGTGAATGGCATTCTCTTGTTTTGATAGCAGGTGATGGATAGAGAGCACAGTAACTGTATCTAAGGTGCTGTATATTGGAATTTTCTCCCGTTCCCAGAGGCTGCTGGGGCAGGCGTAGCACGTTGGAGAACCTGAAGCACAGCTTTGTACTTTTGCCCTTGATGGGGCTATTCTTAATAGGAATGACAGCTACCCTAGCAAGGACGGGTCATTTGGTCACCATGCCCAAACTCCCCCCCCACCCCCCAAACACACACACACACATTCACTCACTCAGGCCTGGAAGGGTCACTTGGTCACCAACACCCCCCCCCCCCCCCCACACTCACTCACTTGCCCCCCCCTCCCTCTTGTAGAAGTTCACAAGGCCACAACTGCAATGTGATTGTGTCGAACAGTCGTGGAGACAACATTGGGACAGCATAGATTATTTTTAATTTAAAATTTATTTATTTTTTAAACAAAAAAAAAATGACCCATCTTTCTGACCTCTGGATTCGACAGGGGGGTAGGGGGGTGCAAAGGTTGAGTCCGGCTTCCAACCTCGGGGGGATTGGAGGGGGGGGGGGGGGGGGTGGCTTTTCTGTTGTGCTCGTGCTTCGTTCCGTTAATCCGCCACCACCGCCCTCGTCAGCGGCTTCCCCGCCCCGCCCCGCTTCTCTCAGCCTTCATTACTTTGAGTAGCATTAGCGCTTATTAGCGCTCGCTAAGGCTACCTCCGTCTGCTACCCTCTCTAATTAAATTGCACTGCCTAAATACCTGTGTTTTGACTTATTTTGTTTTTTTCTTTTATGTATTTTCTGTCCAGGAACAATTAAACCAGAGTGCACAACAACCTCTTGTTTTGTTTTTATGATGCCCTGTATTCTTAGACCCAAGTGTGCACTCATCTTTGAGTCAATAATGGAAATTGTGTGCAGTGTGTGTGTGTGTGTGTGTGTGTGTGTGTGTGTGTGTGTGTGTGGGGGGGGTTAAGCAGTTTCCAGGTGACAGGGCCTTCCATCACTAGTGAAAGGGCCGGAACATTCACGATGAGGGGCAATGTGTCGTATTTCACAATAACGACAGGAGTGCTCCCAGAAGTCGATAAGAATCATGTCTGGACATGTTATGTCTTTCTTTTTTATTTTTTTACTTGCTATCCAATAACTCAAGCTGCTCGGCGCTGGGGTTTCCGAAAACATGGCTGTTTTTTTAATTACGCCATTTTGTGCCTTTCCGAGAAAATCCAAATCTGTACCCTACCTTAGCCTCATTATTCTTAAGCCACAGCCTGAAAACTGCGCTAGTTACCACGACGACTGACGACTCATTTGTAAACGGCACAAAAAAACGAAAACACGGAATGATCGATTTTTCTGGGCCTTCACCTTTTTTTTTATTGTCCGTTCTTCGTGAGACGGAGACCGTGAGACGGAGACGGGGTCTGGAGCGGAGCTGGTCATACCCTGTTTGGCCCGTCTTCAAACCGGAGCTCGATAGCCAGTGAGGTGTGGCAGTTACACGTCCCCGCTTTATTTAGACCCTCAGAGGCATCGTGTGACATCAGAGAATCTGCAGGGCGGCTGATTGATGAGGGGCCCGCTGAAAGCCACAGCCGCGCATTCCTGTGAGGGTTGTCATTAGCGATGGAATGGCAGCCATTTACGCCTGACAGACTCGGAGATGAGGACGCACGCTCTGGCATTCCGATGGTTTTATGTACCCCCCCCCCCCTTTTTTAAAAATTTATATATTTTTATTCTCATCGTACGTCAGTGAATTCCGGCTGCGTGAAAACAACCGTAGGAGAATAATTTGCACAAAACTCCCTTTCCGGAAAAAAAACACACATGAGAGGGATTTATCTTCGCTGTGACATAGTTTTGCCCCTTGTAGTCCTGAGATAAGTTTGTAGTCCTGAGAGAAGTTTGGTCTGAGGAAAGCCAAAGAGGACGGAGAGAAGAGGGAAAAAAAACAAAAAAACGGGACGATCTTTCTTGAGGAAATGCAGCGCTGTTTTTTTTGTTTTTTTTAACGGAACCAGAGCTCTGGAATTTTTTGACGTGGCCAAATGTGAAGGGAAGCATGTAATTCTCCATTTTGGGCTTAATTTGATTTGCGTTCCTGTGGAACATCTAATTTCCCCTGGTGACCATGGAGATGATGTACGGCACTCAGGAGGGAAGGGAGGCGCTGTTGGTGGGCGAAGACCCGCGGTGCGTCAGGCGACTGGGGGGGGGTTCGGTGCGTGTCCGTCTGCTGGTGCGATACTCATTACAACCAAATAAAACACATGTTGAATTAGTTTGTGCAATAGGCCCTTAACTATATATAGGCCTTTCAAGCCATTCATCTATATATATGTCCCTGTTACCCAAGGAGGTGTGGCACCTTGCATGGCTACTGTAACTGGCCCAGAATGCCAATGACCACCCAGTCTTCATCCTGCCAAAATTCCCACATGCCACACCTCTGGGACACCCCTTTACTGGCTTGTGGTGGCTGCCCACATTCAATCTAAGTTTCTCACACTGGCATACCAAGCTGTGAGTGGCACAGCCACCACAAGCCAGTATAGGGGTATCCCAAAGTGGTGTGGCATGTGTGAATGTTGGCAGGATGAAGACCAGGTGGTCATTGGCATTCTGGGCCAGTTACAGTAGCCATGCAAGGTGCCACACCTCCTTGGGTAACAGGGACATATATATAGATGAATGGCTTGAAAGGCCTATATATAGTTAAGGGCCTATTGCACAAACTAATTCAACATGTGTTTTATTTGGTTGTAATGAGTATCACCGCCAACAGACGCACACATACACCCCCCACAGATCTCTCCGTTCAGCATCGCACCATACCGTCCAATCAGACCTCTCCATTCAACATCGCACCATACCGTCCAATCAGACCTGTCTGTTCAGCATTGCACCGTAACTTCCAATCAGACCTCTCCATTCAACATCGCACCATACCGTCCAATCAGGCCTTTTTGTTCAGCATCGCACCGTACCGTCCAATCAGACCTCTCTGTTCAGCATCGCACCATATCGTCCAATCAGACCTCTCTGTTCAGCATTGCACCGCACCTTCCAATCAGACCTCTCTGTTCAGCATTGCAATGACCTTCCCAAGTCAGTCAGGAAGACAGATTCAGCATTCCCAAATTGGTCAGGAAGACAGATTCAGCATTCCCAAATCAGTCAGGAAGGCAGATTCAGTATTCCCAAATCAGTCAAGAAGATTCAATGGCTGTTTTCCACAAACATCTGAAAACTCACCTTTTAAAATTACACCTCAATTACTTAACGCAATGTTTCCATCTAAAAAAAGAGAACATAACCCGTAACGTTCTCTCCCTGCATCTCACCGTTCTTGAGGCTAGCATCTCACCGTTCTTGAGGCTAGCATCTCACAGGTCTTGAGGCTAGCATCTCACAGGTCTTGAGGCTAGCATCTCACAGGTTTTGAGGCTAGCATCTCACAAGTCTTGAGGCTAGCATCTCACAGGTCTTGAGGCTAGCATCTCACAGGTCTTGAGGCTAGCATCTCACAGGTCTTGAGGCTAGCATCTCACAGGTCTTGAGGCTAGCATCTCACAGGTCTTGAGGCTAGCATCTCACAAGTCTTGAGGCTAGCATCTCACAGGTCTTGAGGCTAGCATCTCACAGGTTTTGAGGCTAGCATCTCACAAGTCTTGAGGCTAGCATCTCACAGGTCTTGAGGCTAGCATCTCACAGGTCTTGAGGCTAGCATCTCACGGGTCTTGAGGCTAGCATCTCACAGGTCTTGAGGCTAGCATCTCACGGGTCTTGAGGCTAGCATCTCACGTGTCTTGAGGCTAGCATCTCACAGGTCTTGAGGCTAGCATCTCACAGGTCTTGAGGCTAGCATCTCACAGGTCTTGAGGCTAGCATCTCACAGGTCTTGAGGCTAGCATCTCACAGGTCTTGAGGCTAGCATCTGTGACATTTACACGATTGTGACTGCACCTCTCTTTAGCTCTCACGGTGCTGCCATGTTTGTAAATTGCTTTGGCCAAAAGCGGCTGTTAAATGACTGAACAGTAAATGATGTCACCGTGTGCCGGTGGCCAATGAGAAGTGACTGCGGTGACACCGGTGACCTTCTGACATCCAGTGGTGTGTGTGTGTGCGCGCGTGCTGGTGTGTGTGTCCGTGTGTGTGTGTGTGTGTGTGTGTGTGTGCGCGCGCGTGCTGGTGTATGTGTCCGTGTGTGTCCGTGTGTGTGTGTGTGTGTGTGTGTGTGTGTGTGTGTGTGATTAATCGGGTTACCAAAACGAGAGCTAATAATAGCAGCAGGGGAAGCGAACAGGCTGTTCTCAGAAGACACGCACAAACACACAAGCCGCATAGCAGGGAATCGTTTTTCGGATATTTGAGTGAAAGATGGACATGTCCACAGACAGGTTCCAGGTACATTGACACCAGGCCTCACCTGCCTTTCACTGGGGGGGCGTTTCACCCTCTTATTTTGCCTTTACTTTATACCGGATATAATTAAATGATCTTTATTGATCCGGGATCTTCTAATCTCTTCTTCCAATGGCTCCTTCCTTCCCCTCTTGTTATGAGTGAAGACTTGAACATGGTTATAGTTTGACAATATGGATTTTATGATAAAGAACCTAATCAGTGTAAAAATGATAAAATCTTACTTTATTGCGGCTTCTCGAGGTGGCTGCTGAACTTATCAAAAAAAATAATAATAATTTGTGGCGCGCGTTTATTTATTTATTTGTAAAACAGCTGTTGGGAAACCTTTTTCTGGTTGGAGATGAAAGCTGGGCGCCCTGATGTTTATTTTGTTCTTTCCGAGGCGGTGATACAGCTTAAAGTGAAACAAGGTCTTCTGTTTATGTTCTTTTGATTAAAGCGGCCAATTACGCCTTCAGTCTGCGCGGCCTTTTTTTGTCCAACGTAAACCGTATCAGCGCGTTCACAGCTAGGCATGAAATATCTAGCCCTTGATATAATATGATCGAAAGTAAATTGCAGCTCAGGACGACAAGCTGACGGCTCTGACATACAAATGAGGTGTTTTTTTTAATAACCGGCCAAGTAAACAAGTGGCGGTAATTGGAAGTCAAAGGATAAACCGCCATTTTAGACCACCGATACTTTTCCCGAATGTCCCTTTAGCCCGGAGAGTTCCAACATGGCCTAAGGCAGAGATCTGAAATCCCGGTTATGGAGCGCCGTTGTTGTCTGCCGGCCTTTGACATCTCAGCACTTATGTCGTTAATTTAAGTCAAGCGCCAACTCCGGTCTCCATGAACGGCGGCTGAGTGAAAGGAAAAAAAACCCTCAAAAAAACCCAGCAGACATACAATGGGGGAAATAAGTATTGGACACGTCAACAATTTTCTTATCAAACATATTTCCAATGTAGCTATTCACATTTTGACCAGACATTGGTATTAACTCAATAAAACTACACAGCTAAAGAAATTGTAACATTCCAATTTTAAAAAAAAGTTATGTGCAATAAAGTGGAATGACACAGGAAAAAAGTATTGAACACGCTAAATTAAATGTGGTAGAAAAGCCATATTTGTAATATTTGGTCGCATATCCTTTGCATACCATGACTTCCTGATGTCTATGACCCAACAACATCAAAAGACTCTTGATATCTTATTTTCTGGTACTTTTGCAAGCGATACTATAACAGCTCTGCATTTGAATGGATCTCTATGGGAATTGGGGGGTGAGACTAGATTTAGCTGTAAATTACACTGGAACAGTATAGAACACATGTTTGGCTAAAGGGCTGTGTAGTTTTATTGAGTTAATACCAATGTCTGGTCAAAATCTCATGTGAATAGCTACATTGGAAATATGTTTAATAAGAAAATTGTTGACGTGTCCAATACTTATTTCCCCCATTGTATCTTACTCCTAATCAGACAGTTACTCACCCTTCCCGTCCCCAGGTTGTCGTTAGCGTAGCCTGGGTTGCCGGATGGTTTTGGCTCGCCGCCATTGTGTGGATGCGCTGAGCCAGGCCGTGGCTGTCGTCATTGGTCGGCCGCACAGCACACACCTGGATGGAGTCAAATATCAAATCTAGTTCAAACAGCAGCCTGCTGCTGTGACCTGCTTACCAAAGCTCGCTACTCCACATTGAAAAAATATGCACGCTAGCCGCTAACGCTTTTCAAAAATAAAACCGACCGAGCCCAGAACCATCCTTCCTGTGTGACGGCTGAGTGGACGCTCCCTTTCTTATAACATGAGGGGATTGAACTTTCCCTCCAATGCATTTTGACAGCCACCAAATTTACGTTGTAATGAGAGGGAGTTGACCGGAAGAGAGGTCATTAGATGACACAAATGGATTGGCCTTGTCCTGTCACCGTACATTATGGAAAACCATGATCGTCTGGCGCTTAAAGCTCCCTGTGTCCAGACTGACTTTTTGACCCAAGCGCAGCTCTTGGCTTTTTCGAAAATGACATTAAATCAGCTTATTTTTCTGTTCAGGACTTTATACGGCGTCAGCCCTTTTTAAAAAAAAAAAAAAAAAAATGAAATCTATGTTTTGTATAGTTTTTGACAGGGGAGAAAATGTAACTCAACAGCTCAGATTTTTCTTCATCGTAATGGATGGAGAAATCATTTGCTTTTCTGGTCCCGTTATGGAAGCTGTATATTAATAACATGTTTGATGTTTGGCCTTTTAAAAAATTCAGGCATCGCAGTCCCCACGCTGGCTGTCTAGTGCGCTCACCCATCAGGGTTAATGGGGCTGCAGTTATCTGTGAGCAAAAAGGCCACAAATCAATACTTGTCAGAACAGCGAATTTCTGGCTTTTTATATCGCATAACATTGCAATAAAGTGATGATCTATAATCCATTTTTTTTTTCTCCACTTGATTCGGTAATCGGAAGGAGAGGGCCGTTAGATGGGCGTGTTCTGCGGCCTTCCTGCAGTCTCCAGCGCTTTTTTTTTTTTGTCTGCAGACGAGGGATGGAATTTAGGTTGCGGAATGTGGCGAGGGAGGCAGTGGCGAAGCTCGGCGAAGCTCGGCGAAGCTCGGCGAAGCCGGCTGTACCTTTGCTTTCTCCCGCTCTCCCCTTGTTTGTTGCCATAGTCACAGAATGAACCAGTGTTATGTTAACGAGCGGTACCTGGGGCTGCCAGCAGACGTGATGGAGATTAACAGTCGTGTTCGCGGGGTCCAGCCCAGGCGACGTGCCAGAGACGACGAGGAATTCCGCCTTTTTTCTGATTCTTTTTTTTTTTTTTTAACTGCATAAAGTGGTAAAAATAACAGGATTTGCATTCTTTCAAATCCTTTTTTTGTCAGCCAATTGGCTGATGCTGAGAAAACAGGCTGGGAATTTGTTTAGGTGAAGGTCATATCTGTGTTTTTTTCCCTTTTTATTTTATTTTCTCGTGTAAGAAAGGACAGATTAATGGTTTCTTTCTTTCTCTCCCTCTCGTCCTCGCTCGGCTCACCCCAACCAACAACCGGTTAATTTGAACGATTCTCAAAAGGAATCTAAGTCCTTAAGCTTATCTGTGTTTTGCGATGTATGATACTTCTTTTTGAGGTCAGCTATAATATCTTTGTTGTGTTTTTCTCAACAGAGCTTTAAAGTTTTTCCAGTTTTTGCATCGTTTTATTTATAGAACTTTTTTTTTTTTGCTATATAACTTTCTGTTGACCCGGGAGCCTTGGAATTTATATTTTTTTCAGTATTAAATCTTCTCCGTGTCAAGGCTGCTTTGTTGTTCTGTACTGAGGAGGAAAATCTGCCCGTCCCTTCCCAGCTCAAGTGAAATGGCAGGTGTAGGAGGGCGTGGCTGGCTTCATTTGGATTAAGGGGGAGGGGGGTGTGGGGAGGGTTGGAGTGGGGGCAGACCTCTTCACGCTACTTAGTTCTCCACGCGATTATTCACGGCGGCTTTAGTGTTTCCATGTGAAATGCTGAAGGCATGCAAACTGGAATCAGCCTGTTCACCCCAGCAACAAAATCCACCTGGTGAACACCGACGGCTGCCGTGGTTACGCCGAGCGCCAACACAGAACCGGGTCCTGAAGCTCACACAGACGTACCGCCGCTCGGAACTGTCGTCGCTAGGAACCGCCATGGCTCTGATTGCGCGCTTAGGGACAGATACATTTTCTTATCCGATTATTTTTATCGGTTTAATTTCACTGAGAGGTACGGTGCCATAGAATCAGAGCAGATGTACTGCTTCACTGAGCAAAATTGACCTACACGGCTCATTTTCATCTGTAGTCCCCTGACAGGGGAGCGTGTACAGATACACTCATATAAAATGATAAAATACAAGTATAAAATGCTCAGTGGGAAGACTGCCCAGTCCGATTTGTCTCATAATTGCAGAATATTTAATAATTTCTATTCTGTTTGAGACCATATGCATTTTTTAATATATATATTTTTTATTTCACATCAATTATGGAAGTTTGAAATCCTGTGTTTTGTTGTCATCTCAGTCTCTCACTACGATGGAAGGCTCTCAGTCTCTCACTATGGTGGAAGGCTCTCAGTCTCTCAGTACGATGGAAGGCTCTCAGTCTCTCAGTACGATGGAAGGCTCTCAGTCTCTCAGTACGGTGGAAGGCTCTCAGTCTCTCACTACGGTGGAAGGCTCTCAGTCTCTCACTACGATGGAAGGCTCTCAGTCTCTCAGTACAGTGGAAGGCTCTCAGTCTCTCACTACGGTGGAAGGCTCTCAGTCTCTCAGTACAGTGGAAGGCTCTCAGTCTCTCACTACGATGGAAGGCTCTCAGTCTCTCACTATGATGGAAGGCTCTCAGTCTCTCACTACGGTGGAAGGCTCTCAGTCTCTCACTACAGTGGAAGGCTCTCAGTCTCTCACTACGGTGGAAGGCTCTCAGTCTCTCAGTACAGTGGAAGGCTCTCAGTCTCTCACTACGATGGAAGGCTCTCAGTCTCTCACTATGATGGAAGGCTCTCAGTCTCTCACTACGGTGGAAGGCTCTCAGTCTCTCAGTACAGTGGAAGGCTCTCAGTCTCTCACTACGATGGAAGGCTCTCAGTCTCTCACTATGGTGGAAGGCTCTCAGTCTCTCACTACAGTGGAAGGCTCTCAGTCTCTCACTACTATGGAAGGCTCTCAGTCTCTCACTACGGTGGAAGGCTCTCAGTCTCTCACTACTATGGAAGGCTCTCAGTCTCTCACTACGGTGGAAGGCTCTCAGTCTCTCACTACGGTGGAAGGCTCTCAGTCTCTCACTACGGTGGAAGGCTCTCAGTCTCTCAGTACGGTGGAAGGCTCTCAGTCTCTCAGTACGGTGGAAGGCTCTCAGTCTCTCAGTACGGTGGAAGGCTCTCAGTCTCTCACTACGGTGGAAGGCTCTCAGTCTCTCAGTACGGTGGAAGGCTCTCAGTCTCTCAGTACGGTGGAAGGCTCTCAGTCTCTCAGTACGGTGGAAGGCTCTCAGTCTCTCACTACGGCGGAAGGCTCTCAGTCTCTCACTACGGTGGAAGGCTCTCAGTCTCTCACTACGGTGGAAGGCTCTCAGTCTCTCAGTACGGTGGAAGGCTCTCAGTCTCTCACTACGGTGGAAGGCTCTCAGTCTCTCACTACGGTGGAAGGCTCTCAGTCTCTCAGTACGGTGGAAGGCTCTCAGTCTCTCAGTACGGTGGAAGGCTCTCAGTCTCTCAGTACGGTGGAAGGCTCTCAGTCTCTCAGTACGGTGGAAGGCTCTCAGTCTCTCAGTACGGTGGAAGGCTCTCAGTCTCTCACTACGGTGGAAGGCTCTCAGTCTCTCACTACGGTGGAAGGCTCTCAGTCTCTCAGTACGATGGAAGGCTCTCAGTCTCTCAGTACGATGGAAGGCTCTCAGTCTCTCAGTACGGTGGAAGGCTCTCAGTCTCTCAGTACGGTGGAAGGCTCTCAGTCTCTCACTATGATGGAAGGCTCTCAGTCTCTCACTACGATGGAAGGCTCTCAGTCTCTCAGTACGGTGGAAGGCTCTCAGTCTCTCAGTACGGTGGAAGGCTCTCAGTCTCTCAGTACGGTGGAAGGCTCTCAGTCTCTCAGTACGGTGGAAGGCTCTCAGTCTCTCAGTACGGTGGAAGGCTCTCAGTCTCTCAGTACGGTGGAAGGCTCTCAGTCTCTCACTACGGTGGAAGGCTCTCAGTCTCTCAGTACGGTGGAAGGCTCTCAGTCTCTCAGTACGGTGGAAGGCTCTCAGTCTCTCAGTACGGTGGAAGGCTCTCAGTCTCTCAGTACGGTGGAAGGCTCTCAGTCTCTCAGTACGGTGGAAGGCTCTCAGTCTCTCAGTACGGTGGAAGGCTCTCAGTCTCTCAGTACGGTGGAAGGCTCTCAGTCTCTCAGTACGGTGGAAGGCTCTCAGTCTCTCAGTACGGTGGAAGGCTCTCAGTCTCTCACTACGATGGAAGGCTCTCAGTCTCTCACTACGATGGAAGGCTCTCAGTCTCTCACTACGATGGAAGGCTCTCAGTCTCTCACTACGATGGAAGGCTCTCAGTCTCTCACTACGATGGAAGGCTCTCAGTCTCTCACTACGATGGAAGGCTCTCAGTCTCTCACTACGATGGAAGGCTCTCAGTCTCTCACTACGATGGAAGGCTCTCAGTCTCTCACTACGATGGAAGGCTCTCAGTCTCTCACTACGATGGAAGGCTCTCAGTCTCTCACTACGATGGAAGGCTCTCAGTCTCTCACTACGGTGGAAGGCTCTCAGTCTCTCACTACGGTGGAAGGCTCTCAGTCTCTCACTACGGTGGAAGGCTCTCAGTCTCTCACTACGGTGGAAGGCTCTCAGTCTCTCACAGCGGTGGAAGGCTCTCAGTCTCTCACTACGGTGGAAGGCTCTCAGTCTCTCACTACGATGGAAGGCTCTGCTTGTGAGATTTGTTTTTCTGCAGTATGATTACTTACCCGAGAAGCAACAGATTCTTTATTCGCAAAGCACATTCCCCCTGGATTTTGGGGCGGATTTATCTTGCATCTGTTAGCACGTTAGCAGTTAGCCTGGTCAGGTTCATAGTATTGTTAAGGTTATGAGCCTGGTAATGTTGTACAGTGGTTAGGGAACTGGCTTTGTAACTCAAGGGTTGCAGGTTTGATTCTCTGCTGCAGTTGTACCCTTGAGAAAGACGCTTGACCTGAATTGCCTCTGTGAAAATATCAAGCCGTATAAATTGATTATTTTTACAAATGTATTCTTGTGTAAGTTGCTCTTTGTAAGAGCGTCTGGCTGCTAAATGCCAACATGTAAGAGAACAAGGAGGCTACATCTCAAGTGGCTTTTGGTTTTTTAAATCGGTGGGACTGTCATTTGATACCCGCTCTCGCCCCCTGCTCACCCCCAACCTCTGTTCGCTTTATGATATAACCCCCTTGGAATCCCTTCTTTGTAGGGCAGCCTGTACACATTAGACACTCCTCCTGATAAATTAACTCATTTTCCCAGCTGCTAAACCATTGGAAGGGACTCTCCCGGCAGATCCAATCGCACTGACGGAGGCAGTGGCAACACAACATGTTTTGGAAGGTGATGACACCACTATGGAGTCGCCAAGCAACTATCCCACCCCCCTATCCCATCCCTCCAAAGTTCATATAAAGTTTATATTCTCCATTGGTTTTAACTGTGATTTTCCCCCTATTTGTCTGTTAAGGGGGTGTCTTCCCACGTCCAATGGCGAGCGTCAACAAGCGACGTACCCCTGTTTATTACTCGCATTAGTTAAAGAGATGTTAGCTTTCATTGTTCCCGGTTGGCTTCTCCTGGCTGGCCTTGTTACTGTTCTGCAGTCTAGGAGCACAGGCTTGTGGGTCGAAAGACTAGTATAACTGCACAAAGAAGGAAAAAAACAGTTAAACTAATTCTTAATAAAAAATGGTGGAGTTTGGGATCTGAGAGGCCAGGTCAGTGAGGTTGGGTGACACGCTCCTTTGTGAAGTCTGTTTATCTTTGTTCGTAGTAGCCGAAATGTGAAGAATGTCTGTTATAAGAATGCATATATTCCTCTCCCGTGAAACGGAGCTTTGTGCTGGGGAGCCAGGAAATTACCTAGATATTTTCCAGCGAGGTTTTTTTTTTTCATTACGGCTGAACTACCGTGTTTTTATTTCATTGAATTATTATTCCTTCTTCCTTCCTTCCTCCTTGTATTTGTGTTTCAGTTGGTGAATTTGGAAAAGGTCAGAAGGTATATAAAAGGAGTGATGTTGTTAAATGAGGTGCATGTTCCATTTGTAGTTGTGCGGGAGAAAAATGCGACTGTGTCTTTTAGGTACCTGGTACATTGTTCTTTTTCAAGAAAATATGTGACGCTTGTATATTCATGCTGACGCATATGTGGGTGAAAATAATGCAAGTTATCATAGTTCTTACACTGTGGTTGCCTAGCAAATATCTAGGCTACAATATAAGCTCAATACACGTGTCCTGTTGTACAGTGACATAAATTAGTGATAGTTCCATATTCCACTCTGACCTAAATATCATGTCTAATATTATACTATGTCTATCTGAAATTGTTTGTCACACATTAATTTTAATTTAAAACATGTTGTGGCATTAAAAGAAAGGTTGCTACGGCTACCACGATGCAATTGTGTCCACTTTGTGAGATTTGTGTTGCTGTCACAGCTGGTCACTGCGTAGCTAACTCAAGCGTGCTCGATACAGGAAACTAGCTGGCTAGCTAAGCACATTTGATATGTGAAAATTGATTTGTGAAACAAAGTGTGGTCATTATATCGAGCGCTGTCAATGGAAAATGTCCTGATGATCAATTATTAAAATCCATTAAAGATTCCACTCAAATGGGGGGTTGCTTTTTAAAAGCATTTAACTGCGAGGGCGTAAGGCTCGTTTAAAACAACACAATCATAAAGATGTTATTAATAATTACAAATCATTACAGTGCTAATATAAGGGCTATGATTCTGTACATAAGCTTGTTGTAAAGATCATGACTAAACCCTCATTTGTCATTGTTGTTGAGTGGCAGGTGTCCCGATCCGGAACAACTTGGACAGGTTGCATTTTTACATACGGTCCATGAAAGCTGCATATTTTACTCAAGCAATTCAGTCTTAAGTTCCTTGATCACTCACACGGCAGAGGTGTAAAATCCAGGTTCAGAAGGTAAAAGTCCTCTCCAGTATTTTGTTCCAATCACTTGGATTTGCTAATTAGCACAATTCTTCAGCCAGCAGGACGAGCAGGTCGAACTAATTAGTGAATTCAGGTGGCTGAGTTCATGGGTGGAAGAAACACATGGCAGGACTTTTACTTTCTGACCCCTGGACTTTACACGTCTGATCAATGGTAACCATGGTAGTGCCCCTGCTGGGATTCGAACTTGCAACCTCCGAATTACAAACCCAGTGTGCTAATCGTTACGCTGCTGTGCCTCCTGGCGCTGCGTACCCAGTGTAGCGCAGGTGTAGTTGCAGGTGGGAGAGGAGGCCTCCTCTCAGCCTGTAGTGACTGACTGACCCCAGCCAGCGGCGCGGGATCCTCAGTGGGCGTGTCCCGCGATTCAGGGCCGTTGTGTCTGTGTTTTTAAAGCTGCCTTCGACTGGGGTTATTTATAAACCGCGGTGACAGACACCGAGGAGTCTGTGGTTCTGGCGGGATTCGGGGTGGGGGGGTTTAGCGGTGGAAGATTATCTGTCTCATCGTACCTTCTTTTGTTACACGACTAAATCGTTTTTGTTAGGTTAATATTACACTTTTTAATATTACACTTTCGTTATGGCCTTGGCGCCTTGGTGATACCTCATTATTGTACTCCTGAGAGTGAGAGAAACTCTCCCCCAGACTTCTGAGCAGCTTATGACAAAATTACAGACATGAAAGGTTGGGGGGGGGGGTATACCGCCATTGGGGAGAATGATTGCCACTCTGTTCACACATGTCACTTCCTGCGTCTTACCTTTACCGACGGACAGAGCAATGTTAGCACTTCCTCTCTCCGCCGCAGCACAAATGCCCTCAGATTTCGGGTCAGCTGCATGACTGTGGACCCCCCCCCCCCCCTGACCTCAGGGGCATCAGCCCCCCACCCCCACCCCAGCCCGAGAGGCGGATGCTTCATCCAGCCGTGAGCAGACGGGTGACATCGTGGTTCGAGGTGCTCTTCGGACAAAGGACTCGTGGAGGAGCCGCGGCTGATCCCATCGCCCGGCTCCCAGGCCACTAATGAGGGAATTCAGAATGCAGGAGCGGTGGGAGTTCTGCTCGTTAAGCTAAACAGTCTTGGACTGAGCGCCAATTTACCATCCCCCCCCCCTAGCCCACCCACCCACCGCCCCCTCTCCTTTCTCCAGTCCGCTCTTCATTCTAAACCATGTGCATCAATACTCTGAGCCTCACAAGAGATATTTACACCCTATTTTAATACACCCTTTTAAGACACCCTTTTCAGCTTTTTATTGGACAGCACAGTGTAGGGAGATGGAAAACAATGGCAGTGAGAGAGAGAGAGTGAGAGACATGTGACAAGGTCGCGAGGCCGGATTAGAACCGCTGACGTCGCGGCTCGAAATCGGCATGTAGGCGGTGCTCTTACAGGCTACGCCACCGAGACTCCCCTATTTTACACCCTATTTATGCTGTAAGAATTAACTTTTTTAAATTCAGAATGAATACACAGATAAATAATGAAGTATATTCATGCTGGACTGAGCTCTGCTTGGGTGTCTGTGCTGCTCTGTTTCTGGGTTCAGTTTGAACATCTCTGGCCTTTTTCCACTGGAGGATTTCTCAGGCCATCAAAGAACAATTTCAAAACACCGATAAATAACACCCTAGATGGTAGTGAGAGATGTCAGCGCAACAGAATTTTGATCTGATCTTTTTGTGTCTCGTAAGCCTATTGGTATTGAGCATGCCTGCTGCCCAGCTGGTGATGTTGGGGATAGCAGGCCTGTTTTATCTCTTTTATGTGTGGACTGTTGGCCTTGGATTCAAAGCCTCCTCGTACCCGTGTGGCCAGATGTGTGCGTTTGTTTCCCGCTCGCTCGCTCCCTGTGTAACTGCTGAAGAACCAGCTGTGAACATCTGAGGCGCATTGAGTCCCAAAGCTTCGTATTAAACGCTGCTTATCCCGAGTGGCTTGTGTAGGAGAATGGGAGTGCATTTACCTGAGTAATATGAGCAATATCTGGTGAACGGGTGATATTAACAGGTGATATTACTGTAGCCGATATCTTCTGGATGTCTGGGAACGTCCATGCAGTCCACTCTCCATTCTAAATGGCTTCATTTCAGCTGTAGACCAACTGAAAATCCGTTGAATTTCCAGTGATTTTTTTTCGGTTGACCGTTGTTGGTAGTTGCCCAGCAGCCATACCACCATCTCCCCTGCTCCTGCTGAATGGCTGAAGCTAAGCAGCTGAGGGAATGGTTTGTACTTGGCTGGGAGACCTCCTAGTTGCTGCTTGGAGTGGTGTTGTTGGGCCAGTTGGGGGAAATCTTCCCTCTGGTTAAATAAACCACAATTCCCCAGTGCAGTGATGGGGGTACTGTGCTGTAGGAGGTGCTGTAGGAGATGCCATCTTGTGTTTGGTCAGTGTTCTGGTGCAAAATAGCCGCCATGCTGTATCCCCCTGGTGGGTGCTACTCATTGCTGGTGGTTGAGGTGAAAAACACTGAAAAACGGTTTGAGTGTGGGAAAAGAGCGATATAAATGCAAGCTAATATTATTATTATTATAATTATTAGTTACTTAGCATTCAGCACCACTATCTCCCTTTGGCATCACTGCAGCGTCTGCGTTTTGCTTTGTTTAGTTGACCTGTGAGCCGTTTCACACAGTAGTGATGTTGCATTCATACTCTCGTCATCAGTGTGGTTTCAGAAGAATATTCAGAAGAACTACAGGCTTGTCTGGCTCTGTCAGTGAAGGTGTGCACCTCGAGCCCATGCTGGGCCCTCTAGCCTAATACTACAGGCTTGTCTGGCTCTGTCAGTGAAGATGTGCACCTCGAGCCCATGCTGGGCCCTATAGCCTAATACTCACAGGGTTGAGTCTGGGCTATGTCATTAGCCAACTATGACTTCTATTGGAGAGGGAAAAGGAGGGGAGTGGTGTTAAAACAATGCAGCTTTGTTGAAAAAGGAAAATTGCATGAAAAAACACAGTTTATACACAGATAACTGTAATTAAATAATGATTGGACATTGGAACAAAAAGAATAAAGAAACGCAGATTTGAATAGACCATTACAATAGACTTAAACTTTGGTTTTGGACAGTTTTGATTTTTGTGCATATGGATGGGATTCTGAGTCGTATTATTTGAGTAAATGAAGCATGCTGGGATAGAAGAGCAGCGAGCTGGTGGCGGTAAAGCCATGGGCCACGGCTGGTGGAGTAAGCGGACGAGTCCGTCCCCCCGTCCCCCCCCCCCCTGCTGCCCCTCAAGAAGCCCTTCTCCGTTTTTACACAGGGGTGGGATAGAGTTCCACGCGAGCAGGGGAGCTCCGTTCAGGGTGAAATATGAACCACGGTGTCTCCCCGAGTCTTTTAAAAGCGTAGTGTACGCACTGAGCCCTTCGTTCAGACCGCCCCACAAATCTATTACAAAAGGAAGAATTTAGATATTATTCCATTTCTGTTTATACCCTCCCCGCCCCGCCCCCCGTCTTCCGAAGAACCGATTGCGCAAACGTAAAGCACCGCTCCGTCCGCGCCGCCGTTTGATTGGGTGCCGTCTTTTCCTTTCTGCTCGACTTGAGCCCGACGGGGGAGCGCAGAAAATCCGTGTAAACATCAAACTAAATTAACGGCGCCAGTGTCGTCGTTCGCTCGGCGAATCAAGTCCTAAACGGGGAACTAACATTAAAGAGATGCCCAAGCAGATGCTTTTGATAACTGTGCAGCCAAAGTTTTTTTTCTTTTTTTTTTTTTTTTTTCTTTTTTTCTTTTTTTTTGCAACGGTAGCAAGATTAGCAGCCTAATTAGCGTGCCACACGTGGCCAACCAGCTTCCAGCAAACTGCTGGTGATCATGAGCCAGTTTCTCTCTTTTGAGTTGCGGCGGGATGACTGCACCCTCCTTTTCAGAGCTGATTTTGGGGACCCCCTCTGGGGGGGGGGCGTCGCCGTTGAAGATGACGTGACGTTTTACCGCGGTTACGCGGCACATCTCCCTGACGCCCTGCCCCCAGCCCAGATCTCTTGACGCCGCGTGTGAAGTCGCATGGCGGGTTCCTAATAATGCGCAGCGGCTGTCAGACTAATGAAGTGCTCTGAGTTCAGCTGCTGCAGAACCAGCAGCCTATAGGCATTTTTAATGGGCCACTCAGACCGGCCTCTATATTACCGCACCTGCTTGCTATTGAACGGCCCGAAGGCACACAATGGCAAATAGCTGTTATATTATAGGTCACTAGCTATTATTAGTCACAGTGTAGCAAATCATTGATTTTTTTTTTTTCCCCGGAGTGCTGTAATTGTGTACAGGGATTTCATTAATGTTGAGTGAGCGAGGGAGGGGGGAGAGAGAGGGCTCTCTTTCCTCTCAATGTCAGTTCAGACTAAGAAATATCCATTATAAATTCTCCTTAGGGACTGTGTTTCTAAACATGTGAATTGTTTTTCCGTCTCCCCCGCCTCTCCCGCCACCCCCAACCCCATTCACACCCCGTTCACGCCCCATTCACACCCCATTCACACTTGCCCTGCTAATCACCTTGAAATAATAACTTTATTGACAGCTAAATGATTATAACCCAGTAGCAGAGCTGGGCATTGCAATCCTGAAGCGATTAGCGCAAACTGGTGACGAAACCAGGAGAAAGAGGCCAGGTCAGTTTGCTAATGTTTTAATGTTTGAGTTGTTGCAAGAAAAGGCGCCAATAAATCCCCCCCAAAAAATTGTGTGTGTGTGTGTGTACCTCATGACTCCCCTAAGACTCCCAACCCCCAAACCCCAACCTCCTACCCCACCCAAACATAAACCTAACCACCAGCTTCAGAGGCTATCACACCCCTCAAAATAAAGCTCTCTTTCTCTCTCTCTCTCTCTCTCTCTCTCTCTCTCGCTCTCTTTCTTTCTCTCTCGCTCTCTCTCTCTCTCTCTCTCTCTCTCTCTCTCTCCCTCGCCCAACACTTTTAATTCCTCCTGCAATAATTATTGTGTTATCTGTTGCCAAATGAAAATGATTGAGCCAGCCAGCGAACATTAATTTATTGGGCATCATAAATGAAGTGTGCAGGGTATGTTTTTTTTAATCATTTCACTGCTAAACTGAGACAAAGAGAGCTTTCCGCAGGCAGAGATAAGCCTACTGTACGTGAGGCATAATGGAGTCTTACACCCCTTCATTTAGAGGCTCCTCAAAAGGCACGGCAGATAAATTAGCAACAGTCGGGGGGGGGGGAAGCGGAAATGATTTTGTGCGCCGTTTGTAAAGACAGCAGGTACCAGTCTATCCTCACAAATTCTCCTTGAGCTTCTTCTCGCCTTGCTGAACCCCCCCAATACAGTTTTTAATGGATTCAACACTCCTCTTGAGTTTCTGGTTTTCCAGGTTTGTGACCTTATGATACAACGAGCCCAACCTGACAGAGAGGGGGTGCATCACTTACAGAGAACAACCGTTAACCAATCACTGGAGGAGTTCACGCATCAGGAAGTCTTGCTCTTCAGGGTCATAATCTTGCTGTACTATGACCCCGGTCAGGCTTACACTGATTCACAATGTGCTCTGCTTTTTGAACGAGTGGTCAGTTGCTCTCGACGAATCGTGATCTTGTGTCGGTGAGGGCTCCAGTCAAAGGCTGAGACTCGAGCCCAACTAGAGCCACTGACCTATAAAATAGCACTGACTAATACTCATTGGGACCAATCGGATTCCCTTCAAGACAGAGGTCAAGAGAGGGAGAGAGGGAGAGAGTGAGAGAGAGAGACAGAGGTGACAGACAGGCAGGGAAGTGAGAAAGCTGTTCTGTTGTATTATTATGATTGACAGTTATTATTATTTTTTGGCAATATGTCATGCCAATAAAGCATTTGAATTGAATTGAATTAAAGAGAAGAGAGAGGGAGGGGGAGAGAGAGAATTTGGGATCAAGACTAATGTACAAGTGCTGGTACTTGAACCAGTGTCAGACAGTGACGTTAAGCTATAGGCTGTTGGCACGAGCATCTATACCGCAACAGTATCAGCTCCTGGCCGCCTTAAATTTCACAGCAAAAAAACATGCAGGTAACAGCAACTGGATGGTTTCCAGGGTGATTTTTATTTTAAGCCAACGTTTCCCAGAGAACCTTTGAAGTTATGGCTGCTGCTTATTTTTCAGTGCCCGGTGGTTTGTTTGCGATTAAATTTTCAAAGAACACCAACGAAAGCTGAAATTTCCCACCCTGGAATTTTGTGGTTTAAGAGAGAAGGTTGCTTCCATAGCAACTTTATTTCAGGATATTTTACGATGAGTGTGTGATGTCATAATCAGAAAAATAATTATTTGATGTGTTTCTCAGAAAAAACACTAGCAATATTCCTCCTGCCTTAGCCTGGCGTAAAGTCCATTTAGGGCGTGTCCAAGTCCATTTCTGCTAGTTTACCGGCGTGTTTTTTGGGCGCTAAGCACGGCGCAATGCGCAAATGGGCTGAACCTAGTCTCTTCATTACTTATAGGTGTGTCTTGGGCGTGACATGCAATAAACCAATCAAAATGTCATATCCCATTCTCTTTAAAAGCCTGTTTTTTCACCTAGGCGGATTGCTTGATGGCGAAACAGACATGCTCGTGCATGCTTAGTGCGATCAAAGAATAGGCTAAATGGATCAATAGTCAATATTATTCAGACTAACCATTAGCCTATGAGTTGCCGGTAATTCCCGACAGGGCTGTTATTTTACAAAATATATGAGGTTACATTTCGTTAAAAGGACCTGCAACAGCTGAGAATAAGCTACCGATGGCTTCAGTCTCACCTGAGAAAACGCCAAATTAGCCTGCTTGTTCAACAAACTTTGTTTGATTATGCAATGAAAATGTCAAACATCAATTCCATGAGGCTGTTCTCATGGAGTTCTCGAAGTTCAAGCTTCATCCGAAGTTCATTAGGCTACCTGCATAGTACTATTGATTAATAATTCCGTTATTTTGCCTTAATGATTACACTAAATACAATAAAGCTGTCAGGTTGGCAACCCATATGTTCACGCATATTTCCCCTTGTTTTATAATGTCCTGCTTATGGAAATGTGACCATCCTGTTTTACTCATAGCATAATGCTTTAAAACAATCCACTTTAAGACTGTGAAACGTGCGATTTACAGCAGGGGAAACAGAGAACATGCAGCGCACATGCAGAGAATGGCATTAAAATTAATGGTCAAAACCATTCTATTTACTTACAGGCTGTAGGCCTAGAGAGCTGTATTGTAATGACATCTGAAGCACATTTTCAGAACTCAAATGTCCGTCTATTGCAGTGCCCGAGTTTTCCTTTGAATGACAATTCACGCATTAGGTGTAAATGACAATTTGAGCATTTGGCTTGATATAGGTGTTATCAACAAATGGAAAGTCATTTTTAATGGATAGCCATTTTTCAATGGACACTTGCGTTTGGGTTAGCGCCGGGTGTAAGATAGGGCCCCTGGTGTGGCCAGCTGCTTCTTTTCAAACCGCAGACCACAGCAAAGCTGGCGTAGTGTGGAGTCGGAGGAGGGACCCTTCATACGCGGCTTTGACTGCAATGCGGCCGATCGACCAGCAGGGGTCGCTAGATAATAACACACGCAGAACCCAATCCGACTGAACCCTGCCATTCCATGGGCGATGTAATCACCAATTGTTCGTCACCCTATGGTCGGCACCAGAACGGTCCGTATTCAATCCGAGGCGGAACGGTCCGTATTCAATCCGAGGCTGTACGGTCCGTATTCAATCCGAGGCTGTACGGTCCGTATTCAATCCGAGGCTGTATGGTCCGTATTCAATCCGAGGCTGTATGGTCCGTATTCAATCCGAGGCTGTATGGTCCGTATTCAATCCGAGGCTGTACGGTCCGTATTCAATCCGAGGCGGAACGGTCCGTATTCAATCCGAGGCGGAACGGTCCGTATTCAATCCGAGGCGGAACGGTCCGTATTCAATCCGAGGCTGTACGGTCCGTATTCAATCCGAGGCTGTACGGTCCGTATTCAATCCGAGGCGGTACGGCACATCCGTGCAGTGTGGTGCCTGAACCGAATGAGCCATCTAGCTGCCTGCTACACTTGTTTTTATTATTTAAAAGAAAAATTCCCCTTTTCCTTATATTTGGGAACGCCCAGGCACCAGCACCTTGTGGAGTTGCCAGCCAAAGACGGCCCTGTCAAGGTCCAGATATGATATCGGACTGTGGAGCCCATCCACACACCGGAATGGTGCCTTTACAGAACCATGCTGCACCCCCTCCCCCCAATTTATGATGTAGCTTAATTTAACAGGACCAAACCAGTCCCTATCACCATGGAAATGCTGACTGTGATAAGATTCCTGTCATGTGTTTTATCCTGAGTGTCAAAGAAAGCTGCGAGCATGCACGCTTTCAGAATAGAATAGAATAGAATAAATCTGTGCATCTGCATCCGCTACACTGTATGTGCGCGTGTGTGTGTGTGAACACGCTGCCATTATTGAGTGCTGTGCCACATTTAGGTTTAATTACATCGAGGAGCTGCGCTATATACGGCATGAAGTAACAGCAGGTGCCTTGCCTTGCGTAGCCCTGACATTTGTGAAATTTCTCCCTCCGTAATAATGCATAACGGTACAGGTATAAACACATCTACCCGGCTGAGCCGTGAGCTGCTGTGATGGTGAAACAGATCAGCATGTTCCGCAGGTTTACCACTTATTGAGTGCGTGCCGCCCTCCTTTCTAGACAGACTGTCTCTTTGTATGCAAACTAGTTCATTTATTTATTTATTTATTTTTTTGAATTCCGTCTCAGACGGTTGGTAAATTTGTTATTTTATTTTTTTTAAACAGATGCTAAGGCAGCTTATGAGGTAAGTTCAGCTTCCTGTTAGCCTGACGGTTTACAGTGATGTTTTCTTTTCCGTGTGCCGTTTCTTAGCGCAGGCCGCCGTTTCCTTTCGCGGCGGACGGTCTCCCGCCGGGCTCGGTCCCTTCGCGGCTCGTTTGGGCTCAGATTGGTCTTTATTTGGTCAACTTAATGGCGCCTTTTAAAATGTGTTGTGCTAAAACTTCCCCTAAAAAAGGTAGCCTCAAACAAACAGCCTTATTGAGAGAGCCCTTTCTGCCGTATAATAGCGGCGAGTTAGCGGTATGGTGCCTGCCGTCGCGCGGCTGTCCGGGCATTCATCACCGTACGCGAGTCTGCAGGGCTTCACTGTAGCGCATTCAACGGCGGAACAAAAGTCCTCTATTAACATTTGTTTTACGAGCGCCCTGTCAGCGCGATCTCCATTTTAAGCGCTCCGGAGATATGATTGCCGACCGCCGTGTATTGTTTACATTGATAAAAATGTTTTTTTTTTTCTCTCCCGCTGAGGGTTTCTCTCCACTCCATAGGCTCCGTCTGTGCAAATGAAGCCATTTGAATGCAGTTACCCACGTGTCATTGCAGCTTTTTTGGGTTTCCACAGGCCGCGGGTCTGTCCCTCCTGGATAGAGGCCAGCCTCGGCAGCCCCTGAATTTGCGGTTTAAATGGGTGTCGGAGGAGGAGGAGGAGGAGGGTGTCGTGCCTTGTCGGGGGGGGGAGTGGAGGAACGGTCCGTTGAAGTTTGAGAACCCCCTAGGCACGTTGTATCGGGAATACACGGGGATTTGCATTCACGCCTTTTTTTGTGGCGGGTGTGGTATTTGCATGTGACATAAGCTCTGTGTGAATGGTGTGCTATACTGAGACGACGCACCATGAGAGGTTTCACAACAGAGCCTGTGTATAAAAATGGTAAATGGACTGCACTTATATAGCGCCTTTATCCAAAGCGCTTTACAATGGCCTCTCACTCACCCGTTCACACACAGATTCACACACACATTCACACACCAATGGCGGCAGCTGCCATGCAAGGTGCTAGCCTGCTCATTGGGAGCAATTTGGGGTTCAGTGTCTTGCCCAAGGACACTTCGACACGTGGACAGGAGGAGCCGGGGATCAAACCGCCAACCCTACGATCAGCGGACAACCCGCTCTACCTCCTGAGCCACAGCCGCCGTATTTCTTATTTTTTGGGGTGTATCGGTGGCATAGCCTGTAGAGCACCGTCCACATGCTCATTGCGAGCCGCGAAATCGGCGGTTCGAATCCGGCCGTGTGGCCTTTGTGGCCTTTCTCTCTCGCTCGCTCGCTCGCTCCCCATTCTTCCTGTCTCTCTACACTGTGCTGTTACAATGAAAGTTGAAAAGCCCTAAACAAAAAAATATGTATTTTTTAAAAATATTTTTTTTGGATTGTGGGCGTGGCTTGCCTGAAAGCGGGACGCTGTCGGATTTGCGGAGGTGATCTGTCGCTCCTTGGGGAGTCACTCTACGTGGCGTCTCAGCGAAGTTCTGCAACATCTGTTGGCTGTTTTCTTAGTCACTGCAAGTGGCTCCCAGTAGATGCAGGCAGCGAGACATTTGATTGGCTGAACATTGAGGAGGGCACGCCCCTAAAGGCAGTGGGTCAGTGTCTTGTGTTCAGCTGTTCCCATGGCGTTCTTTCCACCGGCACGCGT
Organism: Ilyophis sp. 1 JC-2022; assembly: GCA_022702515.1. Classification (NCBI taxonomy): domain Eukaryota; kingdom Metazoa; phylum Chordata; class Actinopteri; order Anguilliformes; family Synaphobranchidae; genus Ilyophis; species Ilyophis sp. 1 JC-2022. The sequence goes on along the minus strand of CM040404.1, from coordinate 6,877,407 downwards.
GCGATTGTATTATCTGTGCCTCAAAATGAGTGGTCAAGAAAAAGTCAGGTGATACAATGAAGGCAGCGAAGCCCTCTGGTTTTTTTTGGATGTGAGACTTCCCATTACTGGGAATAAGTAAGACGAACATGCTTGCAGTTACAAGTGCGATTTACAATTTTGGCCGTGACTCCGTAAATGCATCATGCTCAGTGCGGTGAGTGACAATCTTTGAAAAGAAATTGTGTTTTTAAAATTTTAGTTATATTTTTAGGGCTTTATTGGACAGCGCAGTGTAGAGACACAGGGAAGAATGGCGAGGAGAGGGGGGGAGAGACATCTGAACAGCTATGAGCATGTGCACGGGCTACGCTGGTGCTCTTACAGGCTACGCCACAAAGGCCCCAAACCTCGTCCCTGTGTCGACAAAGCTTAATGAGCAGTTGTACACTGTTGTGTTAATTTCACTGGATTTTCATGAGGTAGGCAGCCCATCCTGACCATGTGTCTCTGGTGGGTCCTAACCTGAGGGATCCTGTGATGGAGGAGGTGGAGTTTGAGTAGAAGCAGGGTTCCCACGTGTCCTGGAAAACCTGGAATTTTTTGATGCAGTTTTTCAGTCGTGGAAAAGTCATGGAAAATGAGAAAATTGCCAAAATCTTTTGGAAAACAATTTGTAAAATATTTTAGTGCAATTTTAAAAGCTAAGCAAACACAGCAACTTTTAAGGTTTAAGTCTGCAACCACGATCACACGCCCCACCCTCTGCCCCACACCTCCAGCAATCACCCCATCTCTGCGTTTGACATCTATATTACAGGTGTTGGTCACATAAAATGTCCTGGAAGTGTTCTGGAAAAGAATGGGAACCCTGAGAATTCGTATGGCAAAATAACTCTTTCAAAATGAAATGAAAGCGTCCTCGGGCTCCAGTACAATATAAATCTCATTCAGACCGCACAAGACCCTTCTGCCTCTGTGGGGATAGGCTATCGATGTCCGATCTGTCACACACTCACCCCCATTACCGGTCCCCAAACCAGAAGGAAAATGAAGAGACCGAGGCGAAGGGGCTAGAACCCCCCCACCCCCCCAACCTTAGAATACTGCACATCTTAGTGCTTACTGCTCATATTCATCACTAAGACTGCTCATCTTCATCACTAAAACTGCTCATCTTCATCACTAAGACTGCTCATCTTCATCGCTAAGACTGCTCATCTTCATCACTAATACTGCTCATCTTCATCACTAAGAGTGCTCATCTTCATCACTAAGACTTCTCATCTTCATCACTAATACTGCTCATCTTCATCACTAACACTGCTCATCTTCATCACTAAGAGTGCTCATCTTCATCACTAAGACTGCTCATCTTCATCACTAAGACTGCTCATCTTCATCACTAATACTGCTCATCTTCATCACTAAGACTGCTCATCTTCATCACTAAGACTGCTGATCTTCATCACTAATACTGCTCATCTTCATCACTAAGACTTCTCATCTTCATCACTAAGACTGCTCATCTTCATCACTAAGACTGCACATCTTCATCACGAAGACTGCTCATCTTCATCACTAAGACTTCTCATCTTCATCACTAAGACTGCTCATCTTCATCACTAAGACTGCACATCTTCATCACTAAGACTGCTCATCTTCATCACTAAGACTGCTCATCTTCATCACTAATACTTCTCATCTTCATCACTAATACTGTTCATCTTCATCACTAAGACTTCTCATCTTCATCACTAATACTGCTCATCTTCATCACTAACACTGCTCATCTTCATCACTGAGTGCTCATCTTCATCACTAAGAGTGCTCATCTTCATCACTAAGACTGCTCATCTTCATCACTAAGACTGCTCATCTTCATCACTAAGACTGCTCATCTTCATCACTAAGACTGCTCATCTTCATCACTAAGACTGCACATCTTCATCACGAAGACTGCTCATCTTCATCACTAATACTGCTCATCTTCATCACTACGACTGCACATCTTCATCACTGACTGCACATCTTCATCACTAAGACTGCTCATCTTCATCACTAATACTTCTCATCTTCATCACTAATACTGCTCATCTTCATCACTAAGACTGCTCATCTTCATCACTAATCTCATCTTCATCACTAATACTGCTCATCTTCATCACTAAGACTTCTCATCTTCATCACTAAGACTGCTCATCTTCATCACTAAGACTGCTCATCTTCATCACTAAGACTGCACATCTTCATCACTAAGACTGCTCATCTTCATCACTAAGACTGCTCATCTTCATCACTAATACTTCTCATCTTCATCACTAATACTGCTCATCTTCATCACTAAGACTGCTCATCTTCATCACTAATACTGCTCATCTTCATCACTAAGACTGCTCATCTTCATCACTAAGACTGCTCATCTTCATCACTAAGACTGCACATCTTCATCACTAATACTGCTCATCTTCATCACTAAGACTGCTCATCTTCATCACTAAGACTGCACATCTTCATCACTAAGACTGCTCATCTTCATCACTAAGACTGCTCATCTTCATCACTAATACTTCTCATCTTCATCACTAATACTGCTCATCTTCATCACTAATACTTCTCATCTTCATCACTAAGACTGCACATCTTCATCACTAAGACTGCTCATCTTCATCACTAAGACTGCACATCTTCATCACTAAGACTGCTCATCTTCATCACTAAGACTGCTCATCTTCATCACTAAGACTGCTCATCTTCATCACTAATACTTCTCATCTTCATCACTAAGACTTCTCATCTTCATCACTAACACTGCTCGTCTTCATCACTACGAGTGCTCATCTTCATCACTAAGACTGCTCAGCTTCATCACTAAGACTGCTCATCTTCATCACTAAGAAGTAAGAACCCGCTCGTTGGAAGCCGAGAATATCCAGCAAACCGCAAGATTGATCATCCTCCTTTCAGCCAGGGAAACTGATCTGGGAACAGCAGCGGTTGAAACTGATCTGGGAACAGCAGCGGTTGAAACTGATCTGGGAACAGCAGCGGTTGAAACTGATCTGGGAACAGCAGCGGTTGAAAATGAATCTTCAGAGATGGGGGGAGGGAAACCATCCGCAGGGTGCTGCAAGGCTAATATCTCAATCAGACCTTCTGCTCCATCTCACCACGGTTCAAGTGGTTTTTTATTGATTCTCCCATTCACTGAGCATTTCATTCCCCCAAATGCTATTCACCGTTATACCTCAAGCTGTTATATGGAGGTTCCTAGGAGAATCTCTGTTCAAACGGGTCTTGGCAAGATGTTTTTTTAACATTGGTGGACTTGTTTAAAAAATGTTTTTTTTAAATCTGAAAAATGTATGTATAGATGTCCACTGAAATCTGATGTTATTTGTCATAGAACCGCGATGAATCGAAATACGACTGCAGGAATTCCAGATTAGCAGGATCATGTTTTGGTTTATTGAAGAGAGTCATTAATATCACGATGCAAAAGTGCACTGGAGTTTGGCGGGATGAGTACAATGTAGTGCAGTTTAAGCACCGGCTTCATAACCTTTACCAGAAATAAAATGCTAGTTCCCCTCCACCAATCAGGAACGAGGTAATTTCCACTCTGTACGTGTGAACATTTTTATTTTTATTATTTCACCTATTTTAAGCAGGTAAGTCATGTAAACAGCGATAACCAGGGGAGTTATTGTGAGGCGTGGAATGCAAGGGATTGTGTAGCCAATCAGATATAGGGGGTGATTAGGTATAGCCAGTCACATGTAGGGGGATGATTAGGTGTAGCCAATCAGGTGTAGTATGATGAATAGGTGCCCAGATGTAGAGAACCCATTTTTGTGGTAACCTGACAAGGACACAGGGGGTTAAAACCCGTACTCTTTCTAAAAGTGCCACAGGATCTTTAATGACTACAGTCAGACAAGACCTCGGTTTGCCTTCTCATCCAAAAGAGGGCACCTCTTATTGCACAGTGTCCCTATCACTTTACAGAGGAAGGGTGCCCGGTAGGTAGGATTGTGTGAGTGAATGGTGTGTGTGCCCTGTGATGGATTGGCAACCTGTCCAGGGGGTATTCCTGCCTCTCGCCCAATGCATGCTGGGATAGGCTCCCCCATGTCCCTGACCAGGAATAAGCGGGTTATTGATGGATGTATGGATGGATGGATGGATGGATGGATGGATAGATGGATGGATGGATGTATGGATGGTTGGATGGATGGATGCCCCCTTACTGGCCAAGCAATACCTCTTCCAGCAACCTTCCTAGTACTGACCAAACCCACACCTGCTTAGCTTGAGGAGTTTGCCCTAAGAAGGGTACAGGGAGGTAATACTGCTGCCAAAGGCTACTTAATCCGTCCAGGTCTCCAGCAAGGCTATCGCAGTTCAACATTTAAGATCACAGAGACAGGTTAAGTTGTGAACTTGTGATATGAGTGTAATTCTCCTACATCATAGTTGAATTAAGGGGTACATATACTGCACACATGGGCTTGGTGTTGTAACACACGCAACGTAACATTGACAGGTGATTCTTGTAGTCGCACCTCAGAAATTCAGCTTTTTTGAAGTCTTCATCTTGAAAGGAATATTACAGTTATTGCTTCTTTTAGATCATGATACTATCAGATAAAAAATAATATTCCGTGTTTAATCTTCAGAGAAGTGTCACCTCGTGCCGCGCATAATTCATTTTGAGTTTTATTCCAGGCTGAAATAAACACAAATATGTTTTAAACAAAACAATAACCGCACTGCCTTCTCGCCTATTGTTCTTAAGTTTAGGGCCAAACAGCAAACCAGAACAATATAATTCAATCCAAAAACTCAGTTTACTGCAGTTAGAAAGGATGCTATTTAAAAAAAATTAAAATTATGTTTTGAATGAAAATTAAAGACGTCTGTATAGCCATTGTCTTGGCGGATTGTAGACTGTTTACCACAAATACCGGTTTTTCTCAGAGTGATGTTCTGAGAGAAAAAAAAAAGTGCGGAATGTCTGAAGCAGTTCCAAACACCGCTCAGATGCAATTCCCAGCGTCTTTTAGCTTCATAATTGCTTTCAGAAAAAGGCTTCATTGTTTTTGTCAGGTTCCGTTTAGTGGTTGCGTAATACATTCATTGAAGTGGTGCCATTCATATGCATAACAAATTGTTGTTCTCCAAAGTACAAGTCAGTCTGGTGTATTTAAAAGGTCAGCGCCGTGTGTAGTGTACTACCACTGCTGTCCTCTAGGTGGCTTACATTACTTTACTTCCCAGCCTGTTTGGAATCTGCATCTCACTCCCCCTCTCTCTCTCTCTCTATTTTTCCCTATAAATATGAGAGCAGAGTTGAGCAGTAGTTAGTGGTGGCTCAGCAGTGTGGAGCTCTCAGGTAAATCCCCTGAGCTCTGGCGCTCCCTCTGTCCGGGTTTTGCGTCACTCTGTTCTTCACAAAGGCGCAGTTTCCATTCCCTTTTCATTTTCCCCCAAAAAAAGGCGTAAGCGGATTGTGTTCTGCTGTGAATTCAATCCATTCATTCCCTCCTGTGTCCATGGAGAGCGGGCCGGAAGGTCCCATTTTTTCCCAGGTCTTGTTATGGCATTGCCGCTCGTGGCTCTCACCTCTCGCCTGCGCTGTGTGATGCGCGTGAGTAATATTGCGTTTAACAAGCCGCTCGGGGGAGCTGGTGGAGACGTGAACTCAAACAGGCAGGGCCTTATGTTGCGAGTTAGTTTTAGCGACAGACGCGCCCTTCGGTCCCGAACCCATAACCCCCTTGGCCCTGTCCCTGTCCCAAGCAGCCAGGGGGGTGTATCCGCTTCCTCACCATCGCCAAAAAGCCACCCCCCGCCTTTTTAGTCACCTCCCATTACAGGGGCTGAGGACCTGTCACTCTCAATTAACCTCACGGCCAATTTGTGCAGTGCCAGAGGAGCATAACCTTTAAACGGTGAGAGACCGCCAAACCGCCAGTGTGATAGCTCAAGCGGCGTCGAGAGAGGCCCGCTTTCTCTTTATCGCCGTGAGCCAAGTGGGCGGGGCCTTGCCCCCCCCCCTGTGACCAGCTGACTCATTTTTCTTATCTGATCGCTAATACCGCACTACTGAATAGCGTTCGTCTCTTACCTCCTCGCAGTGAGCGGGCCGATATGCAGGCCGGACCATCACTGCTCCCGGATGTATCCCAAACCCCCCTCCCCACCGACTCAAATCTTTGTGAATGTCTCGTTAAATTTCCCCCCGGAGCCTGTGTGTGCGTGTGCGTGTGCTTGTGTGTGTCCGTCTGTCGGTCTGTCTGTCTGTGTGTGTTATTGTGTGTGTGTGTGTGTATGTGTCTTTGTGTGTGTGTGTGTGTGTGTGTGTGTGTGTGTGTGTGGCCTTGCGTGTTCTTGTGTGTGTCCGTCTGTCAGTCTGTGTGTGTGTGTGTGTGCGTGTGTGTGTCCGTCGGTCGGTCTGTCTGTGTGTGCGTTTTCTTGTCTGTCCTTGTGTGTGTGTGTGTGTGTGTGGCCTTGTCTGTGTGTGCGTGTGTGCGCTTGTGTGTGTGTGTGTGTGTGTGTGCGTGTGTGTGTGTGCGCGCTTGTGTGTGTGTGTGTGTGTGTGTGTCCCACCCTTGTCTGCCTGTAATTACTGTTGAAGGGACTATTTTAGATGTAGGTCAGGAGAGCGCTGCGTCTGCCAGATTGGGAGATTTCTGCTTGAGCGAGTGGGGAGTAGTGGGGAGTCCAGGTGCTTGCCAGCCTGTGACAGTGTGATTCCTTTCCTTGCTCTGGCAACCCTGATTTGCCCCCTCTGTTTCGGGGCCTGTAATTGAACAGTGTGTGAGGTTGGGACTTTCGGGAGGTAATTGCCTCCGAATCGATTCCTGTTTGGCACCTTCTCCATCTGCCCCCACCCGGCTCCATCCCGCCCACAACCTCCTCCTGTGTCTTCACCACGCCCCCTCCATATAAGGTGTCCTGTCTGCCCTACCCCCACCATCATGGCTGCCATTGGACCTGATGCGTGTGGCCCCAGTGGTCATCCTCTTAACAACAACAAAAAAATAATATCTTTAATGAAATCACCCACTTTGGCTTTATTCGGCAGGCCACAACGCACATTTCATGAGAGCAGAATTATTTTTGGGCTTTTGCTGAAGTTTCCCATTGGGACTGCAAAGCATGCTGGGAAATGTCATTGTGTCTGGGGAATTCAGCAATTGCAGTGTCGAGTAACCGGGGCTTTGAATCTGGAAAATCCTCACCCTATGTTTTTTTTTTCTCTTACCACAAGAACGCGGCCTTCGGCCACTCCCTATTACAGCCACATCTTTAAAAGAGACTAAATTAGCGGAGTCCAAACCGCATCGTACACGCACTGCTGCAGCCAGGCCTGAAATTACTGGTTGTTCCGCAGCCATTTTGTGTAGTTTAGTGTAGGAAGGTTTGAGGAGCAGAAATTCGTCCCCGCTCGTTTAGCTCTGTGTGGGAGCGCTGCAGCCATCACCCTGTGTCCCCGCAGCTCCACAGCGACATCCTTGTCTCTTTATTTAGGCTACTTCAGCGTTTCTTTGTTTACCGTTTCCCCCCGACGACAACAAAAAAATGTTGTCTGGAAGCTTGACAGTTCTCTGTTCTGAATTGGCCTGTCTTGTAAAAGGTTTTGTGAGGGATTGATCCATACCTAACCCACTAAAACACAAAAAAGCTAAAACTCTAAAACCCAGACAAAGTAATCACACAAAGGTTTCTGCAGTGTGTGTGTGTGTGTGTGTGAGTGAATAAGTGAACGAGTGAGTGTGTGTGAGTTTCTGTGTGTGTGTGTGTGTGTGTGTATGTGTGTGATCGAGAGAGAGAGTGAGTGAGTGAGTCTGTGCATGCGTGAATGTGTGCTTTTGTGTGTGTGTGTGTGTGTATGTGGGTGATCGAGAGAGAGAGAGTGAATGTGTGCTTTTGTGTGTGTGTGTGTGTGTGTGTATGTATGTGGGTGATCGAGAGAGAGAGAGTGAATGTGTGCTTTTGTGTGTGTGTGTGTGTGTGTGTGTGTGTGTGTGTGTGTATGTGGGTGATCGAGAGAGAGTGAATGAGTGAATGTGTGCTTTTGTGTGTGTGTGTGTGTGACAGAATAAAGCGGACACCTTCGCTGTGGCAGGTCTCTGATGAATTGTAAATGTCAGTACATTTTAAATAAGAACGTCTTTTCATCCCCGCAGTAAATGTTGTTTGTTAAATCTGTTGCTGCTTCCTTGAGCATCATGGCAGCTCTTCGCTGGGCGCTGCTGTTGTTGTGGCCATCTCTCAGGACGTTGGGGGACTCACACAGCAGGAAGCTCGACAGGCCAGGCTTGGTGGAAATTGCATCATTTGGGAAATTCTATTTTTTTATCTTTGTATTTACACACCCTGAATCTTGCTGCATTTTGTGGGTGGAGGGTGGACTGGGATTGGGAGGGGGGGCTGGGTGGCTTTGACTTCGGCCCTGTTTGTATCGGGCAAGAGGGGAAATAGAAGCAGGTGCCCACTGGGTGGACTTCCTCTTCTCTGCCTGTCTTTTTCTTTTTGTCTGTCTGTCTGTCTGTCTGTCTGTCTGTTGCATGTCATGACCTAGAATGCTCAGCCTTCTGTCCACAGCTTTTCAAATGTTCTGCAGGAAGGGAAATGCAATGCTGTAGGTCTGTTCCACAGATGCTTTCCCTCATCGTTTACCATGGAGAGAATGGCATAGCAGCCATTGTGTATGTGAATGTGTAGCCACATCAGTCTGTTCGGTTTCTCTGAACTTTGGTTGTCGAGCTTGACGATGTGGAATGCGCGTGCGACCGAATCGCTGCCCGTTTCAGAAGGGTGAAATGTCTTCAGCAAACTGACAGTCTGCTGGTAGAAAAGTCCGAAAATTAGGCTTATTTAAAATATATTTTGTTTTGTGTTGTTCTTTGTCCTGAGATTAGCGAGCTAGCTCAACCAAGTTAGCTCATGACTTTAGCCGCTTGCTAGCAAGTTATCTGTCGACGATGCTTTCTAAGCTAAAAAGCCCACCCACCTTTGAGTGACTGTGTTCTCCAGGTCTGCCCACTGCTTTTTGTGGCTTTTGTGTGAGAGTAGAATAACGGGTCCACTCTGAAGGCGTTGAGGAATAGCTGTCCGCTTTCCTTTGGGATGGGCCTCAAGCCTCCGTCTTGCTCTCTCAGTGGGGGGAGGAGCTCTGGGTTTGAGTGACAGGAGTCCAGTGAGAGGTAGGGAGGGGCCAGACACTCAAAGCCCTCATCACCAACACCTTGCCGTTGCCGGGGTTACCAAGCGGGTGACCTGACATTTCCCTGCACTGAATCCAACTGTCTTCTTTTCTCTTTGATGACAGCTCAGGGTTCGAATAATACTTCTACTGTAAATGCAGTCGGCCTGCCGGTGGAGTTGAGATGGACTTTTTTTTGTGTTCTTGGCAGAAGGAATGCGGTCTCCTGGGTTGCTCGGGGGTTTTTAAAAGAAGACCACTGACACACAGTTATGGATAGCTGCATGCTTTCATTATTTTTAGAAGCAGAGGAGAAAATATGCCAAAAAAATCGCATGCGCAAGGACGCGGTTATAGTCTCGTATAACGTCTTTGCTGTACATGCCCTTTTAAGGAAGTGGAGCCAAATAATTTCGGTTCATTCAGGGGTTCTCTTTGTTGAGCCAGTCACAATAAATGGAATCGGCCAATCAGAGGCCTCGGGGAGGGACAGTAAATGAAGTCCACCAATCAGAGCCCTTGAGAGGATAGTGTTGGACCCTGCAGTGTTTTTCTTTCAGGAAGAGAGGCTTCACGCAGGATTTTCTTTGGAGTGGTGGGGGGGGGGGGGGATTAAATCTTGAAAGCGATGAGCGTTAGTTCTTTCCCCGAACTTCCGTATGAACCCGTCCTACAGATTAGCTTGAGTGTTGCTCTTTCTAATGTCTGCTTATGTTTTTTCTTCTCTCTCTTTTTCATATCATTTCAGGTTTAAGAACACAAATCCTTTGGCTCACATCTGATAAATGTCAACTTGGCCTGACATTTTTATGGGTCTTTCTCTTCAGTCTAAGGTGAGTACACAAAGCCTTGCCTTGGCGCGCAAAACCATGTCAGACCCCCCCACAACACTGTGACTCACTTATCCATTTCGCCATCTCTGGTTTCGCCCACGCTAATCTGTACCAGAGTATGCGCATATCGACAGGACGAGCGTAGCGATCGACAGAAAGGCACACCGTAAGTTTGAGGCGGAACTCGGGTCCGCGACGGCACTTGGAAAGTGGGAGTAACCCAACGTGCCCCTGCATTTGGCCTAATTGGATTTGCAGAAGCCGCGCGCGGGTCGGAGATACATGAGCCTGTCAGAGATCATATCCACCACGTCGATAGATTTCCCCCAACAAATGCACTTTGGCCAATCATTTATAACGATTAACGGTTCCAGCTTTGCATTACAAAATTGACTTGAATTGATCACCGGGCCTTGACCGAGCTTTTGTTAATTTTTGGCATCGCTTCGAGGGCTTTTTTCCATGGGATTGTTTTGCACCACTGAGCTTGTGACCACCTCCATAGAGCCTCATAAGTATGAAACGGCATTGTTTAAATGTCGTTGCAATTTTCTCTGGTTATAGATGACTCTTAAATTTATGAGAACACGGTGTATAACGCCATTATATTTCACATTGAAGAAATCCTGAAGTGGTCCCATCACCTGGCAATAATAATGTTTTTATCTTCAGTCATTACGATGACAGTCTCATTATGAGCACTTGTTATTATGATTTCCAGTCCCCTTCATTTGGGATTATGACACTTGTGAAATTTCACATGTTTGAGGTTGTCGGGTGGGGAGGGTAGGGGGTTCTTTCATGACTTTGGGGCATTTAGGAATACTTCAGCACCTTATTGTGGGTTACCCCGGAGTCGGCCCCAGACGTTCACCTTGTTTTGAGGGGGTGAAGTCAGGGCTAGGGGGCGGGGTTTGGGTAGATGGGGGAGGAGCCTTAGATGGAGAAATATTCTGTGATTCATCCTTCATCCCCTTTGTGAAAGAAGGATCCCTCTTGCCCATTAACATGTTCGAAGTTTGGAACATTGAGTTCAAATCTGTTGTCGGGGGCAGCAATTAACGGTTACTCTTATTTATATATTTTTTTGGAGTCAGTTGGTTCCTTTGGCCTGAAGTGAATGGAATGGAAGTCTACAAAGGCAGCCAGAGGACAGCAGTGATTTTTGATGTCTTTTTTTTGTTATTTGTTTACTCGTCATCTCGCAATCCTCCCCCGCCCCTCCCGGAACTTTCTGAAAGCATTCTTTGTGTTAGCGAGGTTCGGCGATCCCCCCCCCCCCCCGTACGTCACTGTAACAGAACCACTGCATCAGTCATTGGAGTTAATGGCTGTCTCAGGCTGGAGCGCTGCTGTTTTTTGGGGGGGGGGGATTAGGCTCTTGGTGTCCGGCCAATGACTAACAAAAAAAAACAAAAAAAAAGTTTAAAGACACGCTGCCTTCAGGTCAGATACAAACGAAAAGCCATCGAGGTTCTGAAGGTCTGTAATTGCATACAGAGTACCCCTGATTAGGGATGAGGCGATTATCGATATAATTATATATCTTGGTGAAAAACATTAACGGTTATTTAATTGTCGTAAATTTACATCTCAGTCAGAGCCGCAGCGGTAAAAGCGCTGACTGAGTCGGTGCAGTTGCACAGCGAGGGTCAGGAGTTCACGTCGTGAAGAGGAAGTGCCGTCCTCCTTCCTGCTACCGGCTGACGGGGTTGTAGCGGTGGTTGCTAAACGGGGAATTGGACAGCTTAGGGTACAATTGGGAGAAAACGGGGGGAAAAATCTGAAACAAATAAAAAATAAATACATTTATATCATAGTCATTACCAAAATAACCGGCTGTTACACCTTAGTGTTGGTCAAACAAACTGACCAAGAGTAATAACTGCCTATACAACTGACCAAGAGTAATAACCGCCTATACAACTGACCAAGAGTAATAACTGCCTATAAAACTGACCAAGAGTAATAACTGCCTATAAAACTGACCAAGAGTAATAACTGCCTATAAAACTGACCAAGAGTAATAACTGCCTATAAAACTGATCAAGAGTAATAACCACCTATACAACTGACCAAGAGTAATAACTGCCTATAAAACTGACCAAGAGTAATAACCGCCTATACAACTGACCAAGAGTAATAACTGCCTATACAACTGACCAAGAGTAATAACTGCCTATACAACTGACCAAGAGTAATAACTGCCTATACAACTGACCAAGAGTAATAACTGCCTATAAAACTGACCAAGAGTAATAACTGCCTATAAAACTGACCAAGAGTAATAACTGCCTATACAACTGACCAAGAGTAATAACTGCCTATACAACTGACCAAGAGTAATAACTGCCTATACAACTGACCAAGAGTAATAACTGCCTATACAACTGACCAAGAGTAATAACCGCCTATACAACTGACCAAGAGTAATAACCGCCTATAAAACTGACCAAGAGTAATAACCGCCTATAAAACTGACCAAGAGTAATAACTGCCTATAAAACTGACCAAGAGTAATAACTGCCTATACAACTGACCAAGAGTAATAACTGCCTATACAACTGACCAAGAGTAATAACCGCCTATACAACTGACCAAGAGTAATAACTGCCTATACAACTGACCAAGAGTAATAACTGCCTATACAACTGACCAAGAGTAATAACTGCCTAAAAAACTGACCAAGAGTAATAACCGCCTATAAAACTGACCAAGAGTAATACTTATTATTCTCTGTGTGTACACGTGTATGCTGAATGCCCATGTGTGTGCGTGTGTGCGTGTGTGTGCGCGTGCCTGTGCGTGTGCCTTTGCGTGTGCCTTTGCATGTGTGCGCGCGTGTGTGCGTGTGCGTGCGCGCGTGTGTGCGTGTGCGTGCGTGCCTGTGCCTTTGCCTGTGCGTGTGCGTGTGCGTGTGCACATTGATGCACAATGCCCCTGATGTGCACGCCTCATAAAAACTCAGTCTTGTCTCGCCGACGCCGTTAACAACCTGAGGAAAGAGGAAAGCCTCGTGGAGGTGAACGCTTCACAGACGTTTAGTTTTTGCTGCAGCTCACGGTGAATCTCTCCCAGAAATATTGTGTGTGTGTGTGTGTGTGTGTGTGTGTGTGTGTGTGTGTGTGTGTGTGTGTATGCGCGTGTGTGCGTGTGTGTGTGCATGTGTGTTTGTTTGTGCTGAACCTACTGCTGCAAGAACATTTGTAGCCACGATGAGGAACAGAACGTTGTTAACCTCATCCTGTTGGAAATGAAAACGGCACAACGCATCATCGTCCTTTTCTTCTGTTACGGATGCATTCATTTCGCTAAGTTATGCACACACATGGAAACAAACATTATTCTGCCATCTGACCCGTTTATCTGGAGGCTTCTGCTGCTGCTGACCTGCACAATAGATGTTGTTTTTCTGAACAGGGTACGACTTGGAAACAGCTTACGTACCTGCGTGTTTAAGCATCTTTGTGTTCTCTGTGTGTACGCGTGCTTGGTCATTTACTGCAGTGATTCAGGTCCTGTGGGTATTCCCAATGCAGTCCAATTATAGACTAATGTAATCTCCACTCCTGCAGCTGAAACCATGCATTGTTTTCAACGCAGTCCTGCTTTTGAAGTGTTTGCATATAACACGTTTGCATGAACTAAGGGAAGATTGTGACACTGGCTTTTTAATGTCATATTCTGCTAGTGAATTCATGAATATGTTTCTATAACTGCTGTGGACCAGTTCTGCCAAATGCTCATATCTTATCTACCACTGGTTTCAGTGGATCGTTCTGGATATTCAAATACTCATCTGTGCTACTTAATTGAAATATTGATGAACCCGGATCATGTTCTCCACTGAAAACAGCATTATTTTTGGTTTTTCAGGTTGTGCTGTGATATTTTTAACAGGTTTTTAGCCCTACGACAGTCTTCTGGGGAGAGTGGCGGTTCACATTTTGACTTGGAATATCTTGTTCTTATATGTTGAATATCAGAGCTTGAGTATCACAGTCCAAGTTATGCAAAGAGGCAAAGAAATATGTTTTCTATTACCATGTTTTTTTTGGCGAGTTAGATCAAGGGTGAAGTGGCATTGAGTGCGGCTGTGGCTCAGGAGGTAGAGCGGGTCGTCCGCTGATCGCAGGGTTGGCGGTTCGATCCCCGGCTCCTCCTGTCCACATGTCGAAGTGTCCTTGGGCAAGACACTGAACCCCAAATTGCTCCCAATGAGCAGGCTAGTGCCTTGCATGGTGGCTACCGCCATTGGTGTGTGAATCTGTGTGTGAATCTGTGTGTGAACGGGTGAGTGAGAGGCCATTGTAAAGCGCTTTGGATAAAAGCGCTATATAAGTGCAGTCCATTTACCATTTAAATGTGTTTGGGTGTAAGTACCATGAGTCATGCTGGTCAGTGTATTCACAGGATCGCCTTCCTGCCCATGGAAGATGCCGTGTTTGATTTCTAACGGGTCCTGTGTGTATATAACATGTCATCACTTCTCTGTCTTTATAAGCACAGTGTGTTGGGCCCTGAGAGGTCAGATACTGTACCTGTCTCTCTAAGGGTTATGGGAAATTTAATAGCAGGCCTCGTGCTGTGCAGAGTGCATGCTCCCTCCTCAACATTTTAAGACAGGCCGGCCCTGGGCCTCATCAATGATGAATGAAGGTTGTGATAGATTGTGTTTTTGATTTAGTGTTGCCATCTTTGGCGCCTGTGTTTAAGTCCCCTAAGCCTCGCCGCAGAAGGAGATAAAAAATAAAGAAGAGGAGGAGGATGAAGACAGGGATGGTGAGGGAGGCCGGCTCTCTCCGGCACGTTCATTTAAAAAGAAGGTCATTCCGACCCCCCCCGCCCCTCCCCTCTCTCTCTGTCACTTAAGATGAAGTCTGTTTTAATTAAATCTGGGGAGTCGGAATATGAAAAGCCAGTTTAATAGTTAGTTTGGAGGCTCAAATTAATCTTCTGGCAGGAATCCAGGCAGGGGGCAGCCTGTCCTCAAAGCCGCCCTGGAGCTGTGGGCTGCCCTTGCCCCCCCCCCCCCATCCCCCCCACTGCCCCACCTTAAAGTGGGGGTCCCATTACCCTCGCTGTCACAGAGCTCCCTCCCCCATTCGCCTTGCGACCTGACTTTGCACTCTAAAGGAAAACTCGTTTACAAAGCGGGAGCTTCACCTGTCATGGCCCTGGTCCGTGAGGGGAATCCTGTTACCTGTAATGAGCCCAGGACTGCCGGCTCATTGGAGGATGGTGATATGCAGACTGACAGCAACGGGGGCGGGAGAGGGGGGCACCCTGGGAAGGGGTGGGGGGGGCACCCTGGGAAGGGGTGGGGGGGGGGTCCCTCAGTTGTGCTAGATCAGGGATTGGTGCGTATGCAGGTTTTTGCTGCCACCAATGACCCTGGCTCAATCAGCTAATTAGTCATATACACCAACACCGATTCACTCGTAAATTAGACCACAATAAAACACTACAATACATACAGACAGGCGCAAGGACATTCATCAACTGCTGTTCATATCGCAGAATGTAGCTAAAATATCTGATCATGTAAATGATTGGGCCAATTTAATAATTGGTAACTAGTGGCAGCAAAAACCTGCATCCACACCGGCCCGCGAGGCCTGGAGTTAAACCTGCATACACACCGGCCCGCGAGGCCTGGAGTTAAACCTGCATACACACCGGCCCGCGAGGCCTGGAGTTAAACCTGCATACACACCGGCCCGCGAGGCCTGGAGTTAAACCTGCATACACACCGGCCCGCGAGGCCTGGAGTTAAACCTGCACACACACCGGCCCGCGAGGCCTGGAGTTAAACCTGCATACACACCGGCCCGCGAGGCCTGGAGTTAAACCTGCATACACACCGGCCCGCGAGGCCTGGAGTTAAACCTGTATACACACCGGCCCGCGAGGCCTGGAGTTAAACCTGAATACACACCGGCCTGCGAGGCCTGGATTTGCCCATCATTGTGTTAGAAGGAGCGCAATCTGCCGTTTGACTTCTTGTCATTCTGATATTTGTGGACAAGGTACCAGTGACCAATAAGGCCATTAACACTCTCTCTCTCTCTTATGGTTGCTGTTTTCTCGTTGTTTTCTCGTTGTTCTCGTTTTCTATTTTCGTATTTTGCTGCTTCATTCATTCTTGCTTGTGCTGAAACCTCTTGATCAGGTGACCTTTGAAAAAGAGTTTGAGCCAATTTCTCTCTGAGAAAAGCAGAATAAACAGGAAAAGAAACCCTGTTTAAGTGCTGCTTCGTGCCGCAGAGGTTCAGTGTGCAGATGGTCTGTAAGTGGCTTTGCACTGCGAGCCGTCACAGATTCGCAGCCTTTAATGAAGCCTTTTAGATTGCCTTTCATTTTTTTACCTTTCTCCTATTGCGCAAACACTCCAGTATGTTTCCTCTCACTGCTTTGATTGACAGCCCCTTTTTGACTCAACAAAGGGAAGTGCATTGGAGTGTTTTTGTGAGTAAAAAAAAATTGGATTTATCAACCATGAGACTAGAATTTGATTGTCAGTGCAGCTGCTCTGTCTGTGATGGTTACATAGAATATTTGATTGGCCTGTTCTGCCTTAGTGTTCAGACTTTATTCAGACAGCTTCACTAGTCTGAAACTCTGGGGGGTGTTGGATGGGTACTCCAGGGGTGCTCTCTGATCTATGTATGCAATAATTCAAGGAAATCTTGTTATGGTGCATTTTACAATTCTCTTTTTCGAAGGAGCACCAAATTATGAAGTTGCTGTCAGATCAATGTTGAGTGCCAAAGTTGGAGGTCAAAGGTTGATCCCTCCAGACTTGGGTAATGAAGTTAGTTACAGGCCCTTAGGCCATCAATGACTTTGCATCTCCATCTTGTTTAAGTCGAGTCAAGTGCAAGTACATTGGTCAAGGGAACGGCGGCTGGTACACCTGGGATTCAGACCCGCAACCTCGTGATTACAAGGCGGGCTCTCTATCCGTACGCTCCACGGTCGCACTTAATGATGGCATACAGCATGTTTATGACTCCGTCCTTTGGACAGGCCGTGATTTGGGGTGGTGGGAGATGCTATCGCAAACAGCTCGAGCTGTGTCTTCCCTCGCCCGAGTGGGGCCAGCAGTCTCGTATTGACATTGGCTTTTATCTTTTGTGATCGATTGATCGGTTGAGGATCCTGTCTAGTTTGCAGGCTAGACGGGGCGGAAGGGCCGCGCTCTGGTATTTATCTATTCTCATGCTCTTACTTGCTAAACAATAGTGGTGTTGTCAACACGCTGCGGTTGAAGCTTTTACTGCTGATTTATGGCCTTGCTTCTGGTGAGGACGTCCCTTCGGTAGAACAAAGAACATAAGAGGAAGAAGAAGAAGAGGAAGAGTGAAGTATGCCTGCTTCAGCACTAAAGTTCAGCACGTCGCCCAAAAGGCTTTGCGGCTGCCGGTGCAGACGGCTCCGACAGGTTAGAGCAAGTGCCGTGAACGCAGTAAACATTAAAGCGTGAAGGCTTTGCTTTGCTGCAGTGCCTCCAATTCCCATTCTTCAGTCACCCTGTGAAATTCATTGTAGGTGAGAAGGTGTTTTGGCGGACAGACTCGTATGAGGGAACACGGGCGATTTGTCAGCGCGTTTTTTCCACGCGGGTCACGTTGGGCTCTGCAGACTCCTGTGTTCGTCACTGGCCCTCGTTGTGGGGCTTGGAGTCTGAATGGCGATATCCAGTGTGTAAAGCCCCAAGCTTTTCAGTTAGTTTACCGCTACGCTGTTATATGTTAGTTTACCGCTACGCTGTTATATGTTAGTTTACCGCTACGCTGTTATATGTTAGTTTACCGTTAGTTTACCGCTACGCTGTTATATGTTAGTTTACCGCTACGCTGTTATATGTTAGTTTACCGCTACGTTGTTATATGTTAGTTTACCGCTACGCTGTTATATGTTAGTTTACCGCTATGTTGTTATATGTTAGTTTACCGCTACGCTGTTATATGTTAGTTTACCGCTACGTTGTTATATGTTAGTTTACCGCTACGCTGTTATATGTTAGTTTACCGCTACGCTGTTATATGTTAGTTTACCGCTACGCTGTTATATGTTAGTTTACCGCTACGCTGTTATATGTTAGTTTACCGCTACGCTGTTATATGTTAGTTTACCGCTACGTTGTTATATGTTAGTTTACCGCTACGCTGTTATATGTTAGTTTACCGCTATGTTGTTATATGTTAGTTTACCGCTACGCTGTTATATGTTAGTTTACCGCTATGCTGTTATATTTTAGTTTACCGCTACGTTGTTATATGTTAGTTTACCGCTACGCTGTTATATGTTAGTTTACCGCTACGCTGTTATATGTTAGTTTACCGCTACGTTGTTATATGTTAGTTTACCGCTACGCTGTTATATGTTAGTTTACCGCTACGTTGTTATATGTTAGTTTACCGCTATGCTGTTATATTTTAGTTTACCGCTACGCTGTTATATGTTAGTTTACCGCTACGCTGTTATATGTTAGTTTACCGCTACGCTGTTATATGTTAGTTTACCGCTATGCTGTTATATTTTAGTTTACCGCTACGTTGTTATATGTTAGTTTACCGCTACGCTGTTATATGTTAGTTTACCGCTACGCTGTTATATTTTAGTTTACCGCTACGTTGTTATATGTTAGTTTACCGCTACGCTGTTATATGTTAGTTTACCGCTACGCTGTTATATGTTAGTTTACCGCTACGTTGTTATATGTTAGTTTACCGCTACGCTGTTATATGTTAGTTTACCGCTACGCTGTTATATGTTAGTTTACCGCTACGCTGTTATATTTTAGTTTACCGCTACGTTGTTATATGTTAGTTTACCGCTATGCTGTTATATGTTAGTTTACCGCTATGCTGTTATATGTTAGTTTACCGCTACGCTGTTATATGTTAGTTTACCGCTACGTTGTTATATGTTAGTTTACCGCTACGCTGTTATATGTTAGTTTACCGCTACGCTGTTATATGTTAGTTTACCGCTACGCTGTTATATGTTAGTTTACCGCTACGCTGTTATATGTTAGTTTACCGCTGCGTTGTTATATGTTAGTTTATTTGTAATGTAACTGTAATGTAACATATAACAACGTAGCAGTAAACTAACATATAACAGCGTAGCGGTAAACTAACATATAACAGCGTAGCGGTAAACTAACATATAACAGCGTAGCGGTAAACTAACATATAACAGCGTAGCGGTAAACTAACATAACAGCGAAGCGGTAAACTAACATATAACAGCATAGCGGTAAACTAACATATAACAACGTAGCGGTAAACTAACATATAACAACGCAGCGGTAAACTAACATATAACAGCGTAGCGGTAAACTAACATATAACAGCGTAGCGGTAAACTAACATATAACAACGTAGCGGTAAACTAACATATAACAGCATAGCGGTAAACTAACATATAACAGCGTAGCGGTAAACTAACATATAACAACGTAGCGGTAAACTAACATATAACAGCATTGCGGTAAACTAACATATAACAGCATAGCGGTAAACTAACATATAACAACGTAGCGGTAAACTAACATATAACAACGTAGCGGTAAACTAACATATAACAGCGTAGCGGTAAACTAACATATAACAACGTAGCGGTAAACTAACATATAACAGCGTAGCGGTAAACTAACATATAACAACGTAGCGGTAAACTAACATATAACAACGTAGCGGTAAACTAACATATAACAACATAGCGGTAAACTAACATATAACAACATAGCGGTAAACTAACATATAACAACATAGCGGTAAACTAACATATAACAGCGTAGCGGTAAACTAACATATAACAGCGTAGCGGTAAACTAACATATAACAACGTAGCGGTAAACTATCATATAACAACGCAGCGGTAAACTAACATATAACAGCGTAGCGGTAAACTAACATATAACAGCGTAGCGGTAAACTAACATATAACAACGTAGCGGTAAACTAACATATAACAGCGTAGTGGTAAACTAACATATAACAACGTAGCGGTAAACTAACATATAACAGCGTAGCGGTAAACTAACATATAACAACGTAGCGGTAAACTAACATATAACAGCGCAGCGGTAAACTAACATATAACAGCATAGCGGTAAACTAACATATAACAGCGTAGCGGTAAACTAACATATAACAGCGTAGCGGTAAACTAACATATAACAACGTAGCGGTAAACTAACATATAACAACGTAGCGGTAAACTAACATATAACAGCGTAGCGGTAAACTAACATATAACAACGTAGCGGTAAACTAACATATAACAACGTAGCGGTAAACTAACATATAACAACGTAGCGGTAAACTAACATATAACAACGTAGCGGTAAACTAACATATAACAACGTAGCGGTAAACTAACATATAACAGCGTAGCGGTAAACTAACATATAACAGCGTAGCGGTAAACTAACATATAACAGCGTAGCGGTAAACTAACATATAACAGCGCAGCGGTAAACTAACATATAACAGCGTAGCGGTAAACTAGCATATAACAGCGTAGCGGTAAACTAACATATAACAGCATAGCGGTAAACTAACATATAACAGCATAGCGGTAAACTAACATATAACAGCATAGCGGTAAACTAACATATAACAGCGTAGCGGTAAACTAACATATAACAGCGTAGCGGTAAACTAACATATAACAGCGTAGCGGTAAACTATCATATAACAGCGTAGCAGTAAACTAACATATAACAGCATAGCGGTAAACTAACATATAACAGCATAGCGGTAAACTATCATATAACAGCGTAGCGGTAAACTAACATATAACAGCGTAGCAGTAAACTAACATATAACAGCGTAGCGGTAAACTAACATATAACAGCGTAGCAGTAAACTAACATATAACAGCATAGCGGTAAACTAACATATAACAACGTAGCGGTAAACTAACATATAACAGCGTAGCGGTAAACTAACATATAACAGCGTAGCGGTAAACTAACATATAACAGCGTAGCGGTAAACTAACATATAACAACGTAGCGGTAAACTAACATATAACAGCGTAGCGGTAAACTAACATATAACAGCGTAGCGGTAAACTAACATATAACAGCGTAGCGGTAAACTAACATATAACAGCGTAGCGGTAAACTAACATATAACAGCGTAGCGGTAAACTAACATATAACAGCGTAGCGGTAAACTAACATATAACAGCGTAGCGGTAAACTAACATATAACAGCGTAGCGGTAAACTAACATAAGACTGTGTCAGACTGAAGATGAGGGTACGAGCGTGCTGAGGGCTTTACTCATCTTAACCAGGGGTGCCAACAAAAATGTGAGCACGTCTGTGTATGTTAATTTACCGCTATGTTGTTATATGTCAGTTTGTGTGTAGCGTTGTGTTAGTGCTGTGTGGAAGTTAATCTTCATTGCTGCTGCACGCGTGTGCGTGTGCGTGCGTGCGTGTGCGTGCGTGCGTGCGTGCGTGCGTGTCTGTGTGTGTGTGTGTGTGTGTGTGTCTGTGTCTGTGTGTGTGTGTGTGTGTGTGTGTGTGTGTGTGTGTACATAATCGGGAGTACTGGGATGCAGGGAGGGAAAATAAATTGTGGACTGTGACTAATCCCGGGATCTTCTGTGTGGCTGGCTGGCTAGTGCCACCGCATACACAGGACCACATACACAGGACCGCATACACAGGACCACATACACAGGACCGCACACACAGGACCGCACACACAGGACCGCATACACAGGACCGCATACACAGGACCACATACACAGGACCACATACACAGGACCGCACACACAGGACCGCATACACAGGACCGCATACACAGGACCGCATACACAGGACCGCACACACAGGACCGCACACACAGGACCACATACACAGGACCGCATACACAGGACCGCACACCCATGTGGGAATACGCCACATTTTCATGTGATGCTACCACAGCCCTCTCTGATACTCAGCTCCTCCCATCCGCACTGCTTCTTAACTGCGGAAGGTTCCAGTGCAATATTACAGTACAGAACTCACAGAATGTAAGAATGCTTATGATGTCATAGAAGGGTGCAGCACATTAATAGCACAGATTCTATAGATACACCAGATAATCTGCTACTGAGTTCCTTCCATCCTCTCTGCTCCTTAACTTCAAGTTCCAGTGCAACATTACAGTACAGAACTGCAACAGAATCAAAGATTGTAGATATGAGAAGATACGCAACTGCCGCTTTCCCCCATTGGATGTTTTGTCCGCACAAGAGGAAGTGATCAGGCATGCGCAGTAGGGTTTTCAGTTAGCTTAGCAACTAAAGTTACATAACGTATGCTTAGAGTGGCGCGCATCTGACTGGCGCTAGCCGGATTTAAAGTTGGTTTTCGTTGGATAGTCAAAATCATAACGGCTTGTAAGTAGTAGTGTTGGGTCCTGACAACCTAGGCATATATAATACAAAAATAATAGGTTTTCATTTCGTCTGTCTGATAATGACCCGTTTAGCGAACTGTTTTGTAAAAAATCCATTGACCTCCAGTCATTCAATGAGCGCCTGTTGTCTGTCTAATAAGTTCCAAATGCGGACGTTCCAGCCCCGAAGTTGGACCTCTTGCTCCGCCTACCCTCTTTGACAGAATGTTCGAATGTTTATGATGTCATAGAAGGGTGCAGCACAGTACATTAATACCACAGATTCTATAGACGCACCAGAAACTCAGCTCCACAGGAGGATCTGTGTGTTAGCAGGGTTTCTGGCGCTATTTTAGAGTTCAGAGAACTTTTGTAACTTGGTCATGTCCCCGGTTAATAAAATTTTAGAAGGGGCATTAAATGAATGTTTCAACCTCAGCGGTTGGGAGGCAGAACATTCAATGTTATGAATACAGAGCTGAGTTGTATAACCTATTATACCTGAGTGAGAGCTTACAATTACAGGGTTCTGTCTGATTTCTTTTTGTGGAAAGTGATGATGTGTTGATGTTTATCGCCGTCTGTGATGGTTATCGCTTCAACGCATTCACAGAATCTGACCTCCAGCTCTTTCCTTCAAGCCCACACTTCAAACGGTATATGGAGCATGTTGAGGCTCTGCTGAGAATTAGGCGTATGCTCTAGGTTTCTATTTGACATTTTTTATGAAAAATGACACACACGGTAATGCTCTTGGTCTTATCACTGTTATTACACAGCAGATTAAACCCCTGAAACTGCTTCTTTTTAAAAAAAAACATTTTAAAACTAGAAAAGCGATGTTTTGATATGGGACTCTTCTGAAGATTGGTTTTTGTTGTGTTAGGATGGAGAGATGTGCAGATTCCTGTTGTTTGTATTGTATTAGGATAGAGAGATATGCAGATTATATTGTATTAGGTTAGAGAGATATGCTAGTTTTTATTGTTTTAGGATAGAAAGTTTTGTAGGTTTTTATTGTATTAGGATAGAGAGATAAGCAGGTTGTATTGTATTTAGGTTAGAGAAATATTAGGTTAGAGAGATTTACTGGCTTTTATTGTATTAGGATAGAAAGTTATGTAGGTTTTTATTGTATTAGGATAGAGAGATAAGCAGGTTGTACTGTATTAGGTTAGAGAAATATGCAGGTTGTATTGTATTAGGATAGAGAGATATGCACGTTTGTATTGCATTAGGATAGAGTGATAGGCAGGTTTTATTGTTTAATTTGTTTAATTTGCTTATTGTCTGTACTTATTTACTACTTTTTGTACCTTTGCTACTGTAATGATTGTATATGTTGACTGTAAGCAGGGCACATCTGTGACAGAGACTTGGTCTCAGTATGTTCTTCCCTGTTGAAATAAAGGTTTCAATCAATCAATCAATCTCAGAGCTGTGTCCATATCTATCATTCTGAGCTCTTCGCTGCGGTTTTGACCAAGGTAAAGGTCACAGATTTTTATTGTCAGTGTGATTTTTAACTTAATTTAAAATGACTAAACGTGAAATTAAAATGCAATTTAAATGTTTTGCGTTGTTGACGGGAGCCTGAATCTTGGTTCATATCTGAGGGGCTATTGCCCTGTAATGTGAGTAAAAATGCCTCTCCCTCAATGTAACTCCCATAGTGCAGCAGCAAAGGGTATTTATACAGACCGGTTCGTTTACTAACCCCACATCTCAACCATCAAAGGGGCAACTTTTATACCCACATCAATTGACTGTTGCCATAGAGATAGGCGGTCCAAAGTTCTGCTTCCACAGAATGCCGCAGGTTCTCCCGCAGTTTATTTGATTGCTTCAGTTTTACGACTGAGTCAGAATTAGAGCCCTGTCTACTGTCTACTGTGTACTCGTGTGCTGTGTACTGCTTATTGCGTACTGTTTAGTTTGCGACATGCAGTACGCAAACAATATACTCTACTATTATCAGCAAATACCCGGAAATAAGTATATCATCCAGGGATTTTAAGTACACTACATTTTGCCTACTTAACTTTCTCATCCAGTGTACTCAACAAGCATACTCAATAGTGTAGAAGGGTGTTGATGCCCCCCAGGCATCAATGGGAGTATGAATGTAGACACCTCCTCCCTGCAGGGAGTCGCGTTACAGTAACCGGGCGTGGCAAGAACTCATTCTGTCCTGTTTTCTTTCTTCACAAAAGTTAGAAAATAACTAAACAACAAATAAATAAATAAAAATGTATTATGCTCACAGACAGTCAAAGCAGAGACTTATTTAGTCAGAAGGGACTAATTTCGGAGGGAAAGTCGACTTGATTAAGATGCAGTGTTACATTTGAGGGGGAAGTTTTGCCTGAAACCAGCCGAGTCTCTGCAGACCAACCAGTCGCCAAACTTCACGTATCTCTGTTGAAAAGGGGGGGAATGGCTGGTGTAATCCCTCCCATATTAATTACTCTGAGAAGCACTGTTGTGAGAGATGTATCTCTGTTGAAAAGGGGGGGGAATGTGTGGTGTAATCCCTCCCATATTAATTACTCTGAGAAGCACTGCTGCGAGAGATGTATCTCTGTAAAATTGTGTACCCTCTGCGCCGTTTTAGCGGCGCGTGGCTCGTCTCTCCCCAGTCAGCCACACGGGCCCTTTGAAGTTCCTGTTTTAATCCCGTCGCATGGTGCACGCTGCTTAGCTCTACTCCGTCTATTAATTAAACTTTGTGTTTAGTTTATAAAACTAGCATAAAGTAAATGAGGGGGGGCGTTTCCAAACTGTGCTGTAACTGATTAACGGCTCCCTGCTTTCTTCTGGGGGGGTGGTGGAAGACTGTTGCCATGGCACCATCTGAGCTGTGATCCCCTCTCTGTTATTAACTCTCTTTTCACTCTACCTGTCTGATTGAAGTTGTAAATGCTGAAGGAGGATGGAGCAATTTAACAAAAAAGGAGCCAAGGTGCCGCTGACCTTTCGTCCGATCCATCGAGAAATGATGAGACTTTGTGTCTGAAAACCTCTTTCCGTGCTCTTTCATCTCTTTTCTCGGGCTCACAGAGGTTGCCCTGAAGGAAGATTAGCCTTTTTGTTGATGACTGGCCAACAGCTTGTAGTACAAAAATTTGTGGTGGTGGTTCATTATATTTTTGTTGGAATTATGCATAAATGCATCAGATTTATTTTTTGTACCTCAGCTGTTCAGTTTGCTGTGCAAACATGTCTTCATATTACTCCGAGCGTCTTTCACCAACTGAAGGATACGGCTAGCACTCAGTCACTCAGCAAGCTTTCATGTTCGTGCCGAGCGATCAAGGGGCTCTCAAATGACCCTGTCTTAAGAGTTTCTTTTCTTTGGTGATGGCATTTTTATCATTAAAGCCTCCTCCCCCACTAATAATGCATATATTGAAATTACTGAACAAAGACATGACTTCATTAGTGTGAGATGAGTGAAATTGAGACTGTATTAGTGTGTCTGTTTTAAACATTTTCGCTTTGTTGTTGATTAGTGGTATTTGAAGGATTCCGGTTGCCTCCTTGAATCGTGTCCCAATTGGATTTGGTTGCTTCCCGCTTCCTGTTTGCATCTGAATGCTAATGCATTAATTGGCTGATTGTGGGGACAAAAATAAGATTGTATTTACAATCAGACGGATTTAAATATTTTCATGGAAGCAGATAGAAATTATGTCTAATTATCTTGTTGCGTATTCAGAGAGTCTTTCAGAATGGGGTTGTAGGTGTTTTTTTTTTTGCCCCTCTTTGGTTTTTTGAAAGCCCCCCTGCAGACAGGTCACGCTCCTGAAACATTTACCGCCAAATCTGGGGTACACCTGTTGTTCTGACTGCCATTCTGCAAGACCTCTTCCACCCCCACCCCAAAAAAAAACAAAAATCTTTCACATAATGTACAGAGAACAGTCTGAATCTTTCACACGCTGTAGAGAGAACAGTCTGAATCTTTCACACGCTGTAGAGAGAACAGTCTGAATTTTTCACACGCTGTAGAGAGAACAGTCTGAATTTTTCACACGCTGTACAGAGAACAGTCTGAATTTTTCACACGCTGTAGAGAGAACAGTCTGAATTTTTCACACGCTGTAGAGAGAACAGTGTGAATCTTTCACACGCTGTAGAGATACAGTGTGAATCTTTCACACGCTGTAGAGAGAACAGTGTGAATCTTTCACATGCTGGAGAGAGAACAGTGTGAATCTTTCACACGTTGTAGAGAACAGTGAATTTTTCATACACTGTACAGAGAACAGTCTGAATCTTTCACACGCTGTAGAGAGAAGTGTGAATCTTTCACACGCTGTAGAGAGAACAGTGTGAATCTTTCACACGCTGTAGAGAGAACAGTGTGAATCTTTCACACGCTGTACAGAGAACAGCGTGACTATTTTAGTGCTGGTTTGGCTCTGTACTGTTCTTTTTCAGTAACGCAGGGAGTGAATTTAGAGCACCGCAGAACAATTCATTATCTTTTCCTTTTTTAAGTCGAAGATTTACATTCAAAAGTTATTTATTTATTTTTGTACCTCGGCTGCAGGAGATTGATTGCAAGCGCTCGCTTCTGTCTGCATGTTTGTGTCTGTACCCGTGTGTGTGTGTGTCTGCTTGTGTGTCTCTGTGTGTCTGTGTGTCTTTGTGTGCGTGTGTGTGTGCGTGTGTGTGTGTGTGTGTGTGTGTGTGTGTGTGTCTGCACGTATACATGTGTCTGATCTCTATTTTCAAACTGTGTTGGAAGTTGGATAGGAATGATAATTGGTATGACGAGGCTTGCTTTATAGATAAGGCAAGGCAATATCAGCCCATGAGGGGCTTTGAACCCATGTCTCTATTCTCATAATAGATTTCAGATCAAGATGACCCAGTGCTTTCCTCTCACTGTGAAAGGGGAAGTTAGGGGAATAAATTCCATCCCGCTAAAGTGGCCGGAAGCCATCTTCCCTCATGACCTCTCAGCGTTAAAATGAACGTGCACCGCGTATCGCTCTCGTATCTGATCTTTCAAACCCGCGGGAATGCAATGCTCTGATCCAGGGACAAGCGCCTGGGGGAGAAGCGAGTGGCTTTCTGTCTATGTAGCAGTTTAGCGTTTGTTTGTCCTTGCTTGCCGAGGTTTCCTGCCGTACTTAAACAGATATTTGTTGGAAGGCCGAGTTGACTCCTATTCAGTTGAACAGTATTATTATGGCTTTTCAAAACCCTGTTGTTTTGCCATAAAAAAATGTGAATTCTGTATTTGAAGCAACATTGGTCTGGTCCACAGGAAATTCTAAAGTACGGCACATCCTGTTTTACTGGGTTTTTCCAGTTCTAAATCATCTTTCGGTTCGCTCTCCTCACCGTTGGATTTGCAGATTGGCATCAAATCGATGCGGCCCAGTTTTGTGTGGGCAACAAAAACTGAGGGAAGATGACTTCTTCCAAATTAAAGAGGATTTATAATTGCATTTGACAGAGCAATAATTGAGGCAAAGCACGCGGGGTTCATATATTGCATATCACATTATGAATTTCCATCAACACTGCAAAAAATCTTAACAAGTGTTTTAGTCTTGTAATGAGACTTATTATTTAGAAAATATTTGCTTGTTTTAAGTTACTTTTTGCTTGACCCCCATTGGAAAATCTTGAAATGAATAAAACTGTCTCACCTCACCTCTTTTGGTCTTATTTAGCAAAAAAACAATAGAAAGATTTTATGTCTAAATAATTAGACGAAATGCTTGTTAAGATTGACTTATCTTTTGGTTTTTGCTGTGAATTCGAAAGGCGGGAAAGGCGGGGTCATGTTCCTGGTCCTCTCTGGGATTGTGCCCGGTCTCCTGTCCCGTTTAGTCTAAACCCCCCTGAGCTTTTGTTCCTGGTCAGTCCACACTTTCTCACCTGATCTCTCCATGCGTTTTCTCACCTGATCTCTCCCCGCTCTCTCTCACCTGATCTCTCCCCGCTCCCTGATCGCTCCCTGCTCTCACTCACCTGATCTCTCCCCGCTCTTTCTCACCTGATCTCTCCCCGCTCTCACTCACCTGATCTCTCTCCGCTCTCACTCACCTGATCTCTCTGCTCTCACTCACCTGATCTCTCACCGCTCTCACTCACCTGATCTTTCTGCTCTCACTCACCTGATCTCTCCACTCTCACTCACCTGATCTCTCCGCTCTCACTCACCTGATCTCTCTCCGCTCTCACTCACCTGATCTCTCTGCTCTCACTCACCTGATCTCTCTCCGCTCCTCCTTACCTGATCTCTCCCCGCTCTCTCTTACCTGATCTCTCCCTTACCTGATCTCTCCCCGCACTTTCTCACCTGATCTCTCCACGCTTTTTCTCACCTGATCTCTCCCCGCTCTCTCTCACCTGATCTCTCCCCGCTCTCTCTCACCTGATCTCTCCCCGCTCTCTGATCTCTCCCCGCTCTCTCTCACCTGATCTCTCCCCGCTCCCTGATCTCTCCCTGCTCTCTCTCATCTGATCTCTCCCCGCTCTCACTCACCTGATCTCTCCCCGCTCTCCCTCACCTGATCTCTCCCCGCTCTCACTCACCTGATCTCTCTCCGCTCTCCCTCACCTGATCTCTCCCCGCTCTCACTCACCTGATCTCTCCCCGCTTCAGAATCAGGTGTTATTTCACGGAGCCGCGTTTCGGGCCGCCGGATATCCATTCCCTTAAAAGGAGGCGCGGATGGTAAATACTGCAAAACATTCCCGGGGAAAAGAGCGGCACGGTTACGGATGTGGATAATAAGCAGGAGCGTGGGCTGGGCTTCCGGAGGGAAGAGAGCTCTGGAATGCCGTTTCTCCTGCTCTTTGTTTTCTACCACCTGCAGCCCAGAGCTTTAAACAGCGCTTAGACTTAAGGGCCAGGGTTAAATTCCGACCAAATCCAATCAGGACAGAAATATGAAGCTCTCCACAGCCCACAGGGACGTTTTAAACTAATATTCCTGATGCATACCGGTGAACAGATTAACATAATGAGGTATAAGAAACTGGATGCCATGTACAAAATTAGATGATTTGATTCTGTTTTTTTTTTTCTTCTGTTTTTATTCAAACCCTTACTGGTCTCTGAAGCAGCTCTGAAGCTGAATTAGGTCACATACACGTTTGTTTTTAGTTTTTTTCTTGCTCCCATCATCCGGAGGGTTTGAATGGAGGCAGATTTGCCCCGCGGCTGGGTCGATACGGGCCACTGGTCCGCCACCCCGCGGCAGACCACCCATTTAGGTGGCGTTGGGGGGCGTTGTCGGGGTCTGTCTGTACCCCTGTCCGCTGATCCTTGTCATTTGATTCTGCTCAGTGACCGCTGGGCCATGTGTTTTCCGTTGGATAGGAGCTGTAAGCTCTGTGGCATTGCAAAAAACTCATTTTGTGTCTGGCGCCAGGCCAAACCCCCCCCCCCCCCCCAGTCTTGCACCAGGCCCAAAGCCAAATCCCCCCTCTCCCCACCAGGCCCATTCTCCTTGCACCAGGCCCAGAGCCCTCACCCCCACGAGAAATAGCTAAGAGCGCAGTTGGCCATATTCTGAAGTGCCAATAACCCACAATGCACCTGGGAGTGTGCGGTGGAGAGGCGTAAGGCCCCTCAGGTTATTTCAGGTGCTCGTGAAGGAATGAGACGAGAACTCAGGGCTGCTGTTGTTCAGTCCCTTCTCTCTTTCTCTTTCTCTCTCTCTCTTTCTCTCTCTCGCTCTGTCTCTCAATCTCTCTGTCTATCTCTCGCTCTCTCTCTCTCTGGCTCTCTTTTTGTATTTGTTTCTTGGACTTCGGCCAAGGGAGTGATGTATTGTGCATTTTTGCCGTTTTCTATGTGATATGTGACTGGCTATTTCTCAGGTCACAATCGAGCTGACTGGCTATTTCTCAGGTCACAATCACTGTGACTGGCTATTTCTCAGGTCACAATTGTGCCAATAATGGCATTTTCAAATGTCTATTTCTCTTTCTCGCTCTCTCTTTCTCTCTCTCTCTCTTTTGTTCCTTTTCTTTCTTTCTTTCTATTCTTCTTTTTTTATCCAAAACCTGTGCTGTGCCATCACTCACCACCCCCCTCCTCCCCAGTCTGTAAGAATTCCTCTGAATTAAAAAGTTGGGAAGCGTTAGTGATACTTCTTTTCATCTCGTGGGATGCGCTGGGAATCGATACTTTTTCATTAACCTGTCGGCTTCCTCTGAAGAAATGGGAAGAAATGGGCCCGGGGTGGGACTCTGTGTGCAGACAGTGATGTTCTGTTGGGCTAGTCTGCACGGACGGGGACAGCCTCCTTCTACTAAATTTCAGAGGCGCCCGTGTACTCCCCTTCAGCTCATTCTCAGACCCTGCTGAATTGACTGTCCACATTTTCGGCTCACGCTCTTTTCACTCTCCGCTCTCTTGTCTCCGGACGTCACGCCAAACAAAACAAATCGACGTGCCGTGTCCCGCTGTGTCGCACGAGGAGCGAGATTAAGGCAAGAGGTGTGTGTCTGTGGCACGCCGCAGTCAGAAATCTCTCCCACGCATAGCTGGGGAAAAAAATAAACCAAAAAAAGCTGCCACAGTTACTTTCTCAGCCCCACGTTGGACCGTCGGTTGGTTGGCTCTCACGCCAAGCAACGGCTCAAGCAATTCATCTTTGTCTCTTTAGTTTCCTTTCAGCTCACACGGTTTCGGGAAGCTTCAGTTAGTTAAACCTTTATTTATCCAGTTAAGGCATTGAGAACAACTTCTCTTTTTCAATACTGACCTTTTACTATAAGGTCTTTTGAGGTTCTCGGGAGTACATTTTTTATTTCCCAGCACGCATTGCTTTTTTCGTTGTTTCTCCATGACGGCGTTCCACCAGCGATTCAGTCAGCCTGGTTTTGAAGGGGGGGGGTTTGGGGGGCGGTTGGGGCAATACCATTTCAATTCAATCATCATTCAGTTCAAGACATTGATTGTGAATATTTTCCAAATAGTGAATTGGAAAAAAAATTTTTTTATTAATGCATTGAATTTCAATTCACTTCAATTGACTAAAATGGAATGGAATTGATATTGGGCCCCACACACACACACACATACACACACACACAAACAGTGTGTTAGCAGTGCGGTGAAGGGACCGTGTCCCGGGTAAGCCCTTTATACAGAATATGACCGCCTAAACAACAACAACAAGAACATTTGCATGGCAGTGCTGTGACTACAGGAAAATATTCATAGCTGTCCATTCCACCCGAAATCACATAGCCCATGAAATGCCACCTAATCACAGCCTTAAGAGGGGCTCAAGAGATTAATCCTAAAGTCTGAAGTTAAGAGTTGAGGCCGTGACTTTTCCTGTGCAAATTGGGTGGGGGGGGGGATCTCCTCAGTTTAGGCCCCCGCTGTCTGTGTTGACTGGCGCATGGTTATAGAGGATTATACAGTTCCTTCATGTATGATGTGGCAGGCCTACGTAATCCTGACCAAATGAGGAGTAATGCTTCATAATTGCCGGATATTTTACAGGCAGTCTGTAAAGTGATTATTGAAGAGAGCTAATATTGCTAAAAATTTTGTTAGTTTGAATTGAGCCGTCGCCTGCAGCGCTCGGTGCTGCCGGGAGGTGGTATTTGGTGAAGTTCGGCCCGCTCCGCCCGACAGCTTAGAATTACCGTCTCTCAGACTGTATGAGACAAACGCTTGAATACATGTTCCATTTTTTCCATTAATCCTTTAGGCTGGTAATGCCCGCACTATGTTGGCTGAATTTCCCATGATGCTTTGGTGCCAGCCTTCCCTAAATACCATGACATTTTCGCAACTCTGTAATGAATATTTGCAATTGAGTATGTGCCAAGAATCGTTTTGCTTGGATAAATTACAAACGCATGCATTTGAATATTTTGTTGTACAGGGTGGGGAGCGGAGCGAATAAGAAAACAACTTTCTTTCATTTAAATTCGGATCCTTGTTTTCTGTATCGCTAAGAACAAGGCGCTTTTTTTCTTTTAATTGTCAAAAAATTATCCCGCAACAGTAATTCCATAACGCAGAGCTAACTGTCTGGGGCTTGTGCTAGACGAGCAGTGGAGCGAGAAACTGAGAGAAAAAGCACATTGATTTCTTTGTGAGGTCTACAGCTTTCATAAGAATGAAAAGAGAAGAACAGATTTTTTTTTTTATGTGGCTACAAGATCCTTAGCATGCTGGCTGGCCGGACCATTTATCCGACAGTGCGGAATAATGTGATGCCGTTGGTCTTTGGGTAATAGCCCTTTCTTCAGGCTATTGGCTGTGCCCAGATGTGCACGGATGCCTGCCACTCTGTCCCTTCTGGCTGTGATTGGGTGGTGGAGCGGGCAGGATCTCTCCATCTTCTGCTGAAGGAGGTCTCTTCCCTCCGCTGGAGACGCCCCCACTCGCCTCTTCTCTCCGCTATCTGCAGGGTTTATGTTCACAGTCCCATGCTCTCGAGGTACTCCCCCTCCCTCCCTTCCCTCCTGTCACTGATCAGAGCCACACAGTGGATGGAGGTGTGTCCGTCTGTCTGTCTGCTCACTCATCCTCAAACACATCTGAAAGGAAAAGCCCTTCCAGGGAAACCTTATTGTGCCCCTCCCCTGACCGTGGGAGGGGGCGATGCAGGGGGAAGTTCGGTGCATTCCCCACCCCCCCCCCCGTCTCGATTCATAAGCTCTGTTCCTCCCTGAACGTTACCCCCTTTCCCTCCGCCCTCCTGCACGCTCGCTGGACGCTGGTGTTGAGGATGATGATGACAAACGCCTTAAACAGATGTGTTCCACTGACGGACCGGGTGCAGGACGTAAATAAACAAACAAAAAAATAAAAACCAGGTGGTCCCATCTGCGCCTTTCCTCTCCCATCACCACGGAAACAGGCAAGCTACGACCAGCCCCTGTTATGCTAATGGCCTTTATCACTTAAATTAAGTATAGTATTTATGATTGCACTATGTTTCTAATGGGTATAGCTCACGAATATTCTTTACCCTTTGAAGAGTAGGTTTTCTGGAATGTTTTTTTTTTTTTTTTCAAAATTCAGTCAGTCTTCAAGAACTCCATCGCTTTCAATCACCAGTAGTGATTGTTACATCAGCATCAGAACGTTCCGTTAAGAACATTCTAATCACATATTTGTGATCTCGCACCTTAAAGGGTTCATTGTATTGCAGATTACAGTGTGTCTGGTCTAAGAGTGCTGCCACACGATCCTGTAAACTCCTGTGGGCGCTCTTGCGTGCTCATTCACACGATCCTGTAAACTCCTGTGGGCGCTCTTGCGTGCTCATTCACACGATCCTGTAAACTCCTGTGGGCGCTCTTGCGTGCTCATTCACATTCTAAGCCGCTCCAGATAAAAGCATCTGCTAAATGAATGTAATGTGATGTAGAGCAATGACTGAATTTATTACATAATTAAAACCGCATAAACAGCCACACATCAAAGCAACACTCGCACACGAGTTAAGAATGATTGCGGAATGGCGCGAAGAAAGTCAGTGACCTGTTTCCAGCCGTGCTTGTGACGCGTGATTTAATGTAATCTAAAGGAGGAGATCAGCCCCCGATTTGTAGCGGAGCCGCGCGGTCGGGGTTACCGTGGTGACAGTATCTCGGCGACATGCTGGACTCCCCCCACGGGGGTGTAGATCACGCCGGGGGAAACTGAGATGTACCGTTGGGGCAGGAGAACCTTATGGGAGTAATTTACCATTTTGGTGTCTGCATCGTCAACTGCTCAGTTCAGCTTCCACCTCCCTGCTCAGTGCACAGCATCGGGATCAGTGCCTAGAGCAGCGCTACAGCATCGGGATCAGTGCCCAGAGCAGCTCTACAGCATTGGGATCAGTGCCCAGAGCAGCGCTACAGCATCGGGATCAGTGCCCAGAGCAGCGCTACAGCATCGGGATCAGTGCCCAGAGCAGCGCTACAGCATCGGGATCAGTGCCCAGAGCAGCTCTACAGCATCGGGATCAGTGCCCAGAGCAGCGCTACAGCATCGGGATCAGTGCCCAGAGCAGCGCTACAGCATCGGGATCAGTGCCCAGAGCAGCGCTACAGCATCGGGATCAGTGCCCAGAGCAGCACTACAGCATCGGGATCAGTGCCCAGAGCAACGCTACAGCATCGGGATCAGTGCCCAGAGCAGCGCTACAGCATCGGGATCAGTGCCCAGAGCAGCTCTACAGCATCGGGATCAGTGCCCAGAGCAGCTCTACAGCATCGGGATCAGTGCCCAGAGCAGCTCTACAGCATCGGGATCAGTGCCCAGAGCAGCTCTACAGCATCGGGATCAGTGCCCAGAGCAGCGCTACAGCATCGGGATCAGTGCCCAGAGCAGCGCTACAGCATCGGGATCAGTGCACAGAGCAGCGCTACAGCATCGGGATCAGTGCCCAGAGCAGCGCTACAGCATCGGGATCAGTGCCCAGAGCAGCGCTACAGCATCGGGATCAGTGCCCAGAGCAGCGCTACAGCATCGGGATCAGTGCCCAGCTGACCTCCCAGAGTTACTTCCTCCTGGAAGCAGAGCAAGCATTGGCCCCCTTGCCCCTTTTTCAGATTGGACGCTCTGATCAAAGGACCCGCCATAACCTCGGCCAATCGGCGAGGCCCGGTCGCTCGGTCTGGTTCTGACGGAGCAGGCATTAGCAGCCGTGTGGTTTTGAATCATTTCTCAGGGCCGATATCGATCGAGTAAAGCGACGCTCCTCACCTCCTGGCCGTTATCATTTTCTTTCTGCAGAGATGTTCATCTGGAGGAACGCGCTGTAAAATAATGGCAAGTCGCTGCATGAAAGAGCCAGGTTTAATTGATTTACAGCCAGTTAAACGACTGTGAAAGGGCCACCTCGTCTTTTGCTTATGTGCGACGTTTGCTACAGTTCACAGCCACGGTATGTATAAAAATCCCTCTCTTCGCGAGCGGAGCAAAACTCACTGATTTATTTCTTCACTGAAATACTTCTACGGTTTCCTGCTGGTGCTCAAATGTAAATCTCCCAGTTCCGCATCGCTGGAAAGCCCATTCCCTTCCCCAAACTTTGTGACCTGGGGCTGAAACGGTCTGCTGGCCCCTGGCATCCTCCCTAACTTGGCACTGAGAGAGTCTGATGAATTTCACCATTTCAGCCCAACTCTTATCTATATTCCTGGCACAAGAGAGTCAAATAACTTTGGGCTTTTTAAAAAAATGTTTTAAGTCGTAGTCTTTTTTTTTGTGATCTCCTTGCTGCTAGCCTCATCATCGCCTCTCATAGGTAATGCACCACGGTCAATTGCTGTCCTCCTTTAGGCTATTGAAACAGTAATTGGCGTTCGCAAGCCGGAGGGCATCGGATCTTCAGATATCACGCAGATTTAATGAGCTGGTAAAATAAAATTATGAAATGATAATAAAAAAAATTTAAAAATCGATTTTTAAAAACAAGATTCATTTTTTGCCAGAGAGAATATGCTCTCTGCCCAGTTTCCGATATTCACTGCAGGGAGATTTTGAAAAAAAACATCCAGTGTTTGGATATTTGTCTCAGCTGTTCTTGCAGCTTACCAAGTGTGGTGTGAAAGCCAACTGTAATGGGTTGCCAGGGGTGACCGATGGTCCTGTGTATTGCATTTGGGGACATGTAGTCCCCTCTGTCATTTCTCAGCCCATCAGTAAAAATGAAGATTTTTTTATGGCCCACATTAAAAAACACTAATGAAGTTTTCACCTCGCTATTAAAGTTAATGGTGCTGCAGGTAACACAAGGGCCAATGGGACGCTGTGAGGCATTTCTTAGGATAGCGCCCCCTGCTGCCTGAACAAGGTAAGATTTTCACTGTGGTATTTATTGTCCAAGTAGAGAAGCTCGTCCTGGTGCCTGGCTGTTTTTCTTTCCTTTTCTGAAAGGTCCTTCTCACAGTCTGGAGTTCATTGAAACTGGCTGTTAATCTAGCCTCACTTTGTCAGCCCACAACCTTCTGGCACTGTGAGCCTGACCACATCTCCACGCTGACATGAGTTCAGTTTGCCCCCAGAATCAGGGGATGTGCTCGGCTAATGGACCGGTACCGCAGTACCGCTGATGAGTCATGGTTCTGTTTAGGTGAGCATCCGGTTAGAAGCGGTGAGTCAAGCCAAGCCCAGTCATTGACCTGTGGCCTCACGCTGCCTGGAACTCACCAGAACCAATCGTATTCCAGGAATCCGATCTCACAGACCACGGCTTCCTTTCGCAGGCTGTCTATAGAGAGAACGTCTATGGTGGAGGCTCAGCTTCTTTTTGTTCTGCACGCACCGTCGTCGCCGACGGCAACAGTGTCCCTGTCAAGCCCGTCCAATCAGCTGGCTGGTGTGTGTGTCCAACAGCATCAGAGCTCTGCTCTGTCGTCTCCATTCTTTTCTCTTGTTAAATGCCAACACGTACCGCTACGACTGTCTACTAGCGAGCGATGAAGGGTAGCGCGCATCGCATTAAATCTCTAAATTATCTGTTGTTTTGTATTCCAAACCCCCCCCCTTCCCTTCCTCCCCCAACACCTTCAATTAAGTGTTTGTGTTTGGGTGCCTGTGTGTGTGTCTATGTTTGTGGGCCTGTGTGTGTGTCTGTGTTTGTGGGGCTGTGTGTGTGTCTATGTTTGTGGGCCTGTGTGTGTGTGTGTGTGTGTGTGTGTGTGTTTGGGGGTGGCGGGAGGGGGGTGTGTGCTGGCAAATAAGGAGATGATTCTGTGGGAAAACAACCTTTTCATTGTAGCAGCAGCCAGTCTAATTTACACAGACCTGACATGAGCTGTAAATCCAGCCTGTGGTATGGGTGCGGGGGGGGGGGGGCACAGCGACTTCAGAGTGCGCTTTCACACACACACACACACACACACACACACACACACATGTACACACACATGCGCATGCACACACACGTACACACACAAACGTACACATGCGCATGCACACACACGTACACACACACACTTACACACACACGTACACACACACACACTTACACACGCACACACACGTACACGCATGCACACACACGTACACGCATGAACACACACACGTACACACACGCATGCACACACACACATGTACACGCGCACGCACAGACACACACAAACACGCGTACACACACGCACACGCGCACACACACACACGTACGCACAAGCACAGACACACACACAAATTCTCAGAATGGTCCATTACTGCTCTCTTAAAGCAGAAAGAACTTGTTATTAAGTACTTTTAGTACACTTCCACTGCCTGCTACACACCGTCGCACTTTCACTCACACACACACACACACACACACACACACACCCTTGTTTTAGTGGCATCAGTAGTCTTTCAGCCGTTTCGGTGTCAGAAACAGGGCGAGGGGTTCGGTTTGCACTGTGGAAAGAGAAGAAAGAAGAAGAGAGAAGCATGAGTTTGTGGAGGAGGGTGCCATTAATATTTAATGAATATTCTTCAAGACATTGCACCGGTCGGGCTGGTGTGTGTGTGTGTGTGTGTGTGTGTGTGTGTGTGTGTGTGTGTATATATATATATATATGTGTGTGTGTGTGTTTGTGTGTGTTTTAGTAATAATTCTGTCCCACTGCTTTTCTCCAAATGTGTGTGTAGATTTGTTTTTTATACAGTTCTGATGTTCCCTCCTCTCGCCCATTTCCTGGGGGTGTTTGAATGCTGATTTTCAGACACAAACTTATGCTTTTTGAATCCCAGCTTTCCTTTCCAGGAAAGGCTTTTAAACGGCACCTCAGTAAAACTTACACCAACAGCAGGAATTCATTTCTCCGGTAATCTGCTGTAGGTGACGAGAATACAATTAAAGAAAAGAAAAAATTGTATTATAGTTTCTCTTTCTGTCAAAGTATTATTTGTGAGAATTGGGGGCCAGAGTTCCAGTAATTGAATTTGGCAGCGCAACCTGGCTTTTGTGTGTTCTCTGCTTCCTACGAAGGGAGAGAAATTAGCAATGCAGTGGACATCAAATCGGCCATTTTACTTGCATTAATGTAGCATGCAGAGGCAGAATATGGTATGAAACCGATGGTGATAAGCATGGTTGGGCTCATAGAGTTCTCCAGTGACCAGTTACTTTTAACAGTCCTGGTTCCAAATGATTTTGGCCCCCCCGCCCAGGAAACGGTAGCTTATCTATAAATAGCCTTTTCTTATCGTAAAAGCTGCAGGCCACTTACACACTTGCTGGTGGTTGAGGCGAGTTTCCCCCGCATCAATGTAAAGCACTTTGAGTGTGAGAAAGGAGCTATATAAATGCAAGGCATTATTATTATTATTATTATTATTACACAGTTATTGTCCTTTTCTTGAGTGTTTTCTTGAATTGTATATTTTGGAGGGTGTGAGCAGCTCATAGGCACTCTGTAAATCTATAATGCCTGTACATGTCCTCGTGGACTGAAGTAGGATGTGATGTAGAAGGAGTTCCTCTGTGATTGTCGTCCTCGTGGACTGAAGTAGGATGTGATGTAGAAGGAGTTCCTCTGTGATTGTCGTCCTCGTGGACTGAAGTAGGATGTGATGTAGAAGGAGTTCCTCTGTGATTGTCGTCCTCGTGGACTGAAGTAGGATGTGATGTAGAAGGAGTTGCTCTGTGATTGTCGTCCTGGTGGACTGAAGTAGGATGTGATGTAGAAGGAGTTCCTCTGTGATTGTCGTCCTGGTGGACTGAAGTAGGATGTGATGTAGAAGGAGTTCCTCTGTGATTGTCGTCCTCATGGACTGAAGTAGGATGTGATGTAGATGGAGTTGCTCTGTGATTGTCATTCTCGTGGACTGAAGTAGGATGTGATGTAGAAGGAGTTGCTCTGTGATTGTCGTCCTCGTGGACTGAAGTAGGATGTGATGTAGAAGGAGTTCCTCTGTGATTGTCGTCCTGGTGGACTGAAGTAGGATGTGATGTAGAAGGAGTTCCTCTGTGATTGTCGTCCTCGTGGACTGAAGTAGGATGTGATGTAGAAGGAGTTCCTCTGTGATTGTCGTCCTCGTGGACTGAAGTAGGATGTGATGTAGAAGGAGTTCCTCTGTGATTGTCGTCCTCGTGGACTGAAGTAGGATGTGATGTAGAAGGAGTTGCTCTGTGATTGTCGTCCTGGTGGACTGAAGTAGGATGTGATGTAGAAGGAGTTCCTCTGTGATTGTCGTCCTGGTGGACTGAAGTAGGATGTGATGTAGAAGGAGTTCCTCTGTGATTGTCGTCCTCGTGGACTGAAGTAGGATGTGATGTAGAAGGAGTTCCTCTGTGATTGTCGTCCTCGTGGACTGAAGTAGGATGTGATGTAGAAGGAGTTCCTCTGTGATTGTCGTCCTCGTGGACTGAAGTAGGATGTGATGTAGAAGGAGTTGCTCTGTGATTGTCGTCCTTGTGGACTGAAGCAGGATGTGATTGGAGTTCCTCTGTCTTGTGACTGCTTTAAATACACATGAGCCACATTCTCATTCCTCTTAATGTCTGTGACATACCGTCAATCTTTGAGCGTACACGTATGTGTCAGTTGGTCATTGAGCAAAAAAAGGAGCACAGTTTAGTCCAAGAGACACCACCAGTGTGCAGATTTTAATAAACGCTAAATAAATTGCAGCGGCAAACCTGAGATTTCTCTTTTTTTTCTGATTGAGTCAGATGTAGTTATGATACCAGCAGGAGGTGAGACAGATGTGCCCCGACCTGTTCGAAACTAATTTAGAATTAAAACGCAAACTGCCAATCCCCAATATATACCCAATAATGGTAGCTAGAAAAGTAGCATTCTGTCTCTCCAAGTAGACTCCTCTGACGCTTCATTCAGAAAAGAGAAGCCGGTGGGCGGGTGAGGAGGGGGATTTGTCGGTTGGTAATGAAGTATGTGAAGCTGAAATTAAGTCTATAATAACGTTCGTGCATTTTCTTTTGTCATCTGCAATCACAGAGAGGGTTTTCTTTTTTTTGCAGAGATAATGACAGGTTTCTGACTGATTCATAGCCAGAAGACTCACTTTCTGAGAAATGGAAAATTAACTTTAAATATGAGATTGAGAGCACAGCATCTCACAGAATACCAACAAGTAATTATATCCACAAGTAGATAAAGACGAGTCACCATTTGCATTTATTAGTCCGTTTTCTTCGTTGGAAGCAATTACTTTGTCATGTGGTGTTGGGCGATATCATTCCCGGGTTCTTTTATACGTCTGCCTTTATGTGCACTCAAGTGAAAGCATTAGACTACTTTTATTTGACTTCATTTTCACGTTCATTGTAATACATTTCGCTGTACCTGTCATCACAAAACTTTAATTATTTATTCGTTTGGATTTGAATTTGTAATGGATTTTTGAATTGTAACTCCACAATTTAATTTATTAATTGGTAATATTAATTAGTGGTGTAATGTAAGAGGTGGAGATATATTCAGGGTAAAATAGTCTTCAGCTTGCCTCTTAGCTCTTAGCCCCGTCTCTATCCTCAGTCACTCCTATCTTACGTAATGAATACAGGTTATTATTTTTATGCCTCCGCGCCGGCGATAGTTGTCCGTCGGGTTGTCCGTCTGTCCGTCCGTACGTACGTCCCATTCTCGTGAACGCGAACGCGAATCTCATAACGCCTTGAGGGAATTTCTTCACATTTGGCCTAAATGTCCACTTGAACTCAAGGATGAAGTGAAAAGATTTTGGTGGTCAAAGGTCAAGGTCACTGTGACCTCACAAAAGACATTTTTGGCCATAACTCAAGAATTCCTATGCTAACTGACAACATTTCACACAAATGTTTAATAGGATAAAATGATGAAGTGATGACATTTTATATCCAAAGGTTCAAAGGTCAACTTCACTGTGACATCAGAATTTTTTTTAACATGTTCAGGTACATGACTGTACAGGTTATAAATTTAATTTGCAAATTAACAGTATTGGCTGGCTAATTAGCTTCTCTATCAGTCCTGTGTACTCCTCTGTAAAAATAGTCTCTAAGTGAAGACGGCATGTTTCTCACAGGACATTATGCACTGGAATCATACATGTCAATATAGTGATAACTTCCATTTCGCCAATAAATACACTTCATGCCTTTTAAATGCAATTCCTTCAAAGTCTTCACTACATATATTTTATGAGTCTGGCCAGACATGGATGTAAACTGCAACTTGACTTGTTGGCAGAGGCATAGAACGCAACGGGGTCTCTCCTGAATTGTAATCCGCTCTTTATTGGAGTGTCTGCTGAATAAATGTACTGCGGTGAAATGTAGTTCTTCTCATGACGATTTTACTTCTTCTCACTTTAAAAGAACTTGTCTCCTCCGTTATTTGGGATGTGAACTCGCAGTCGAGGAGGACCCAAGACGCGCTGCTCGAGTAGGTGTGGGATAATTGAAGCGCATGGTTTGCGAAAATCTGAGAAATCCTTACGCCCGTCTTTTATTCAAACTGGCAGCCTGTGAAAACTCCCCGCCGCTGAGGTTCTGTTGCTGCGTCGCGGAAGGCTGATCATTCTCCATGTTGTGGAAGTTGTCCCTGCTGTGGGCTGAATTTACCAACGGCCTCTGCGGGCTAATGCTGTCCCAGTGTCGTCCTACAATCCTCTGAATCCGTCGCTAAAGCGGGCGGCTTTAGAACAGTCTTTTGCTTTCTGTTTTTTTTTTGATCTTCATAAAAATCACCACCCGCGCTCCGCACCACACACACCCCGCACCACACACACCCCGCACCACACACACCCCACACCACCCACACACACCCCACACCCCCCGCCTCCAAAGTAGTAGTTGGCTTTCTCAAAACAATTCCGCCAAAACCGTACACATTTTCACTGAGAAAAGAGCAAGTTGTTTTTAAAAAAAAGGGGAAAACACAGTACCTCTCGAAAGGGGAGACACAGTACAAAAAATAAACGGCTCGGAGCGAATTAAATTTGTTTTGCACGCCGTTCGATTACCTGGAACACAAGCAAGCTTTTTTTTGTTGTAAAGCCGTAAGTACGGCATTTTTTTTCTGTTGTGGCTCAATTTCTCAGTGATCCCTCAGTGATCTCTGAGGTTAAAAATGGTGAAAGGTCCTTTGTGAGTCACCGCTCCTGTCACCCTCTCCGCTCCTGCATTCATCATCGGTTGTCATGGGAGAGCTTTCTTGCAGCCAATAATGGGGTTATCAGTTATCAGTGACTCATTGATTTCAACCAATCGCAAAATAAAAATCAAAGCAACTAAGAAAACTTTATTTATTTTTTTCTCGCAAGTCAGTGATTGACAGCTCATTGTAGCTCCACCCACTATGAGGTTCATGCGTCACCCCCTAACCCAACACTACTGATCAGGGCCGTGACTGAATGCGATCCCTGTCTACTATGTGCCCTGTCCCCTCACTTTGCAAGCAGTGTGTGAAAGAAATCCTACAAAACTCTTTCCAAACTAGTGAGGAAGTTATTTTATTTTATTTTATTGAGAATATCAATCAGTTTATATATGACGATGGTTACAAAGTGATTATGAATGAAGATAGAATTAACAAAAATAAAAATAGAGTAGTTTGTAATATGTCCCGTTCTTGTCCTACAAGTTGTAGTTTGTTCTTGCGGTTTACTTTGTGAAATTGTCGGATGAGTGTGCTTCTGAATCCCCTCAACAAAACCCCGGAAATAAGGGGTTCATCCTGGTATTTTAAGTGCCCCCATTTGTGAGAAAAAGTCGCCCACTCAAAAGCTTTTTGACAAAGTTGACTTGAAATATGCGCCCCCAAAAGGGTTCAGGCTATCGTATTTGGTCACGGCCCAGGTGTCATGTGACACTCTTGGTCACATGACTCCTTTGGCCCTTGCCAATACGGCAGCATGCAGTTGGTACCAAAACAACAGTAGGTCCAAAGAGTCACAATAATTATTGATTATTACTAAAGTGCATTAAAAACGGTCAATTTCTTGTGTAAAATGTAGAATAAATACACTCTCTAAGATTAAAAACACTCACAATCAACCTTTGATTTATATTCCAGATTTTAGACCATGAGTAGTTTATGCTTGTGGTAGTAGCCGTAGTCGTCGTAGTTGAAGTGGCACGAGCGGTTCTGTGTACTTTTATATGTTTTGTACATTATGTGAGTGTTTCTTACTGCTGGTGTATTTCTGGGTAAAGGTCACTGCCCAGGGGTAAAAGAGAGAGTATCTTCCCACCCTGATAAGCCCTGAGAATCCCCTGATGTTCAGGTGGAATCAGGTGTCTAGACTCATTTTAATGACAGGTGCATGCAACGTAAAGTCAGTGTCCGCAGAGATGTCGGGTGGGCGGCGTGTTACAGAAGCAGCGTGGTTTCAGAAGGCCTTCTCACGTTGTCAGTGTATTGAAGCACAGGGAAAGTAAAGTGGAGGCTGTTTTTGGAAAGAGTTGGAGTGTAAAAGTAGGTTTGTGAGAGCGAGCGAGAAAAGCAACAGGTCTGATGACACCCATTGAAATCATGAAACTTGCAGAGAACTTCCAGGTAGTGGTTGGTCCCCTTTGAATTTTGTGTCTTATAGCAGAGACCAAAAAAATTCATTTGGATGAAAAAATATATTCCTAATGTGAGCCATCTGTTTCAGAGCCCATCGTTCTGACGTTCAGGCCTCAGGCTGTTTTCGGGCCTTGTCAGTTTCTTTGGGAAATCTTCAGTAAAGTTCAGAAAGCTTTACCTTGTTTTTTTTTAAAAGTTTTTTTACCGGCTATTTTTGCAGATTTCTATTCAGCCACTTTTCGACACCTCTTTCTGTAAAGTGTTTCAGTCAGAAAAGGAGCCCGATGCTAGGTTTTCTTTTTTGTGAGACGCGAAGGTCAGAAATGGCGCCTAACGCTCGGCGGACTCAAATTGAACTTTTTTTTGAACGCGCCGCTCGGTCTCGTGGAGTCCAATGATGATGGACTTGTAATTTTCAGCCAGAATACTCAATTAGGCTCCCGGCCCTGAGGAAGGTGGCATTACAACGCGAGAGCGTTTTCAGCGCTGCGCT
This sequence comes from Ilyophis sp. 1 JC-2022, assembly GCA_022702515.1. Taxonomy (NCBI): domain Eukaryota; kingdom Metazoa; phylum Chordata; class Actinopteri; order Anguilliformes; family Synaphobranchidae; genus Ilyophis; species Ilyophis sp. 1 JC-2022. The sequence goes on along the minus strand of CM040404.1, from coordinate 6,833,017 downwards.
CGTGGGGGATTTGCTTTCAATCGCGAGCAGAGAGGTGAGGGGGATCACCTGGGCGAGGAGGCCACCGCCGCTGTGACTCTGCTAAACCCTCCTGGAATAACTTTGGGATCACGGGGATCGGAACGCCGGTGATTAAACCCCTGGAATTCACTCCGTTGGAGAAGAGGAAGGAATTGTGATGAAACGAGTAATGCCCTGAGTACCAGGGGTGTGAAGTTTTGAATTAGAAAGCGTCGCTTTTCAATAAAGGTTGTTTGGCGGGTCTGAAATTCGGTTTGGAAAGCTCCATGGTGCTTTTGACTTCTGGCGGAGGGCAATTTGAGGTCAGCCTGGATTATTTGCAGGGGCCTCCAGCGAGCAATTGGAAAAGTTTTTTTACCGGCAATTTTACTGCAGGTTTTTATTGTGTTTTTTTGTGGAGGTAGTTTCTGAAGGTCACTTTGTTTGGGAGTTTTGGTTAACGACCGGTCACGAGCGGTTAAACCTGATTCTCCATTAGACCAGAACGATTTACATGTTTGAGTAGCGGCCCTGCAGCACATTGTTTTGGTTTGTTGTGTGTGTGCACGTGTGCCTTCGTATGTATGTGTGCGTGTGTGTATGTGTGTGTGTGTGTGTGCGTGCATCCGTGCGTGTGTATGTATGTATGTATGTGTGTGTGTGTGTGTGTATGTGTGTGCATTCGCATGTATGTGCGTGTCTGTACGTGTGTGTGTGTGTATGTGTGCGTTCGCATGTATGCGTGTCTGTACGTGTGTGTGTGTGTGTGTGCGTGTTCGTGTGCATGCGTGTGTGTGCGTGTTCGTGTGCATGCGTGTGTGTGTGTATGTGTGCGTTCGCATGTATGCGTGTCTGTACGTGTGTGTGTGTGTGTGTGCAGTTAGGGGTGGATGCAGGTTTGGGAAAAAACTTGAAGCTCTTGTACACGGAGCGATATAATCAAGACAAGACTGTTTTTTCATGATAACCTGCGATAACTTCACAGAACTATGCGAGTGTGGCCGTTTCATCTCGATCAGCGTCTGTTAAAAACGCACAAATGCGTCTGTTCATTTAATCCATTCGTGTTTTAACTGACATACTCTGACATTTTTATTTGATAGTTTTCATGATGGATTTCTACTTAGCTAAGTAGCAAACTCTGTAGTCTGTAAATGAGGGTATTTTTCATCTCCCCTTAGCTACCTTGCTAGCTGTCATTAATTAGTTAACTCAATTTTGGCTGCTTTAAACTTTTGGTGCTCTTGATTAAAACAAGTGACATATCGTATAATTATTCAAATTCCTAAATCAGAGAAGGCTGTCTGTTGGAATAGTTTTATGGGAAGAGCGCAGGATCTTTCCTCGGATGAAGAGGATGAAAATCAAAAGGGAAATGAGATGCAAACGAACATCCCTTATTATACATTCTGGACAGTTTGTCTGAAATATTATATTTAGATCCTCTTGATTTAGACTTTCACAGAGTTTCACAGAGTTTCATGTCAGCTGACGCTCGATTTCTGTGTGTGCTTTCCCTCCATTTCTCTGTGCCGTTTGTTCATTACTGAATATTTCAAGACTGTTAAAAGTCTAGTTTTCCTCAAAATGTTGGAGATGACCCAGTTACAACTAGATTAATTTTGACTTGACACAATGATTTAATTTAAATTTTGCAACTTCAGATAAGTGCAAAATATTCCAATTATTTTTGTTTGGTTCCTCACTTGTATGTACAGCACATGTATGTACAGTCGTTTCTGTGATTCATCACATGTATGTACAGCACAATTATTTACAGTCGTTTCTGTGGTTCCTCACATGTATGTACAGCACACGTACGTACAGTCGTTTCTGTGGTTCCTCACATGTATGTACAGCACACGTATGTACAGTCGTTTCTGTGGTTCCTCACATGTATGTACAGCACACGTATGTACAGTCGTTTCTGTGGTTCATCACATGTACGTACAGCACACGTATGTACAGTCGTTTCTGTGATTCATCACATGCATGTACAGCACACGTATGTACAGTCGTTTCTGTGGTTCCTCACATGTATGTACAGCACACGTATGTACAGTCGTTTCTGTGGTTCCTCACATGTATGTACAGCACACGTATGTACAGTCGTTTCTGTGGTTCCTCACATGTATGTACAGCACACGTATGTACAGTCGTTTCTGTGGTTCATCACATGTATGTACAGCACATGTATGTACAGTCGTGAAATGTTTCCTGAAATGTATGTACAGTCGTTTTACAGCTTTGGCCGGGATGGGGGGGAGGGGTGTTGAGTGATTTAGGGCAATAGGGTAGAATCCTTTTAGTCATTAACTTCAAATCTGCCCAGTCTTGCATTTGCATTCTACACACTGACTCGCGATGTGGGGTCTAATGGCAATATCTGTGTTACATCTCAGTACCAACATCATTTAATTCTGTTTTTACGTAAGACCGAGAGCGATCTATTATTTATTTACCCATTGCCTCATTTTTCCACAATAATAATTTTAAAAAAACGAAAAATATTTTTTGGTGTTGTTGCTGGGGCAACCCTCTAAATGGAGACCTGATGCTTGCTGATGGAGATCTGCTCTTCTGTTCCCTGCTTTTGAAAATGGGGAATGAGAGAATTAAAAAAGATAAGTAATCAGTGACATGAAGGACGCTACAGGGCGCATCTCTAAAGTTTTAACGTTTTAGTTGTGCTTACAAGACTTCTCCACTCAATCTGTCTTTACATTATAGAACCTTTACCTATAGCCATAACACCTGGTGAGAGGCAGCTTTGTTTCCTGTCCTCAGAGCCTGTGCTCTTCTTCTGTCTGTATGATGAAGTTTAATGCCTGTTGAGTTCAGATTTAAAGAATGAGAGGGTTCGTGCTTCCAACATCACCTGGGAAAGGTCATTCCAACATGACCTGGGAAAGGTCATTCCACTGACCTGAGCGAAAAGCGTTGTGTGGTAGCTGGTGTAATGCATTGAGATCATAGGGACCTATTTGAATTAAGTGAAAAAATCACCCAAGCTATTGAGAATTATGGGTAAAATGTACATGCTGGTATTACAAAGCAAATTTAAAAAAAAAATTGTGGCATTTTGGTCATAAAGCAGTATTGAAGTCATGGCCTTGAGCGGATTATTTTAGAAAGTTTGGGTTTATCACTTTGCCAAGGTTTGTTGTTGCTACGACCTGGTCATGATAACCTATTGTCTAGTTTCACAGCCAGGTGGAATTGGAGAATGCGAGCACACTGGTGATGCAGCCACACACTCACTGTGCAGACCGTGAGGCTGCAGAACAGTCATATAACTGTGTTAACTGCTGTTGTGGAGAGGGGTTATGGGCTGGAACAGCTCATTTGTAGTTAATGGGAAGGACATATCTAAAAGCCTTGTGACATGGCTTGATGATTTCACTCTTGTCATTCGTCCCAATAGCTTTCTACTCCCTGGAGATGGGCATTGATACCAACTCCACAGATCACCACCACCTGTATCCCCTTCCCTCTATCATCTTCCCTTCCCCCTCTGTCTCTCTCTCTCTCTCTCTCTCTCTCTCTCCATTTCCTATTTAAATCCTATAAATTCTGCCGTGTGACCAGTTCTCTTCAGAGCAGTAGTCAATGATAAACTCACTTGGTTCTATTTTGAGTGGTTTGTTCTATTTTTTTTTCCCCCAGTGAAAAAACAAAACATGTCTCCTTTTGCACAAGTTAGTTAGTTTTTTGAAGAAAGCAGACGCTGCCTGTGAGATATTGAGCGGCAGCATCGCTCATACCTGGTGCGTTGAAGACGGCCTTTGGGCAGGTGTGTTTCCGCGCCGATGCTCACCTGATCACCAGGTTCACCTCACATCTGTCAGAGGGGTAGATGGGTGAGGGAGCGTGATTGGTCTGTTCGGCTCCATGAGCGGAGGGGACAGCCAGATGAAATGTGTCCCCGTGGCGACAGCAGACAGAAGGTCAGATCAATCAAACGTCTTCAGACAGGACTTGAGGGAGAGCTGTATTACATTTATTATATATCATAAAGCCGCAGCCTTCCCCAGCATAGCTGAGCTCAAGGACAGCTTTTTGAAATATTGTGTGAGAATCTTTTAGCCCCACAGATTATTCTCATAAGGAACTGTGGCACTTGGCATAAATCAGATATCTGCGTTTTGGTATGGAGTCGTTTCGGTGCGGAGTCGTTTCGGTGCTGAGTCGTTTCGGTATGGAGTTGTTTCGGTGTGGAGTTGTTTCGGTGTGGAGTTGTTTCGGTGTGGAGTTGTTTCGGTGTGGAGTTGTTTCGGTGTGGAGTTGTTTCGGTGTGGAGTTGTTTTTCGGTGCGGAGTTGTTTTTCGGTGCGGAGTTGTTTTCTGTGTGGAGTCGTTTCGGTGCGGAGTTGTTTTCTGTGTGGAGTCGTTTCGTTGTGTGGAGTCGTTTCGGTGTGGAGTCGTTTCGGTGTGGAGTCGTTGTAGTATGGAGTTGCAGAGACACAGACTCGAGCTGCGCCGTACAGGAGTAAACCGGGACAGACTCCTCATCCAGGCACCAGCTGCTACCCAGCGGAGTGCATTCTGCGCGTAACGCAGTGTGTCCAATTAAGCAGTTTAACACACGTGTTGACTTTGGGATCCGCGCACATGCATTTGTGTGCATTGCCATAATCTCCATTCTGAGGCCGTCAGCGTTGGGCTGTGAGAGGCGGCGCTGATAACTAAACCCGCCCTGGTTTAGCTCACCTTTCATGTTCCTCACATTCCTCATCTGTCCTTGAAGGGAAAGGACCAAGAAGCCCCTGGAGAGAGATATTCTAATCCCAGGCAGAATAAAAACTTGGAAAGTCAGCTGTGTAAGGACTTTTTTTATTTTATTTTAAATTTAAAAATTTTTTTTTTAACCCTGGCACTTCTCCAATGATACTGTAAATTCAATCTCTGCATTGGCCCTAACAGTTCACTCACAACTGTGTTAAGGATGCTTTTTTTTTACAGAATGGAAGTCTTGTAGACCTCCAAATTATTGTCAGTAAACATCTATTGGGCCTACCGCAGAAGTCTATGGCATTGAGAAATGATGGTCAGTGGAAGAGTGGAGAATCGGTATGATGTCATGAATGACATCATCTGACACCTCGTATGCCCAGCATCTCCAGTCTCCAGTGTCAGCCTCCGCATTCAACCACAGGTCCTGTGGGCCTCTCTGATTGGTCGATCCACTACCAGTTAAAATGGTGGTCAGAAATTCCACCGTGGTGAGAGGTCAGGGAAAACTGACCAAATTAAAATAAAATAATCTTTCAAGAAAATATCTTCCCTGCAAACTCACTCGCTTGATGTCACTTCCTATCAATTCCTGCATCAGAATGCCAAACTGACAAATTGGATAGCTCGCTGGTTTGTCATTAATTCCACTACCAAAAGTCATCGGCCTTTGTATACCACGTGTACCGTTGTCATAAGCTAATGTAATGTAATATGCTGGATGAAAAGAAAAAAAAAAGAATGGATGTCTACCCGACAAAAATAGGCTGAACTATTGCGCTAAAAATAAATCCTGGCGCTCAGACATTTATCGTGAAAACATAATTGAAAAGTCATGGGAAAATGGTGAATGTGATTTTTAGTTGGGGAACCTGTTGTAAAGTACGGTGTGAGAAGCGCGCAGTACTACCCATCTGAGAATTAAACAGGAGGCTCCACTTTGATTTTGGGGGGGGGGCAGACTGGGCAGACTGGGATCTGCAGCAGTGGGTATTATGTAAAGACCATGTTTTAATGATGTGCTTTGACTCTTTTATTATACACATTTCCCCTGCTTTCCTTCCTCCCAAATACAGCGAGATCTCCCAGGGTGCATTGAGGAAACCTGTCAACTCTAACGGCGATCCCACCAGTCCACTCCGCATCTGACAGCCCCGGTAACATCAAAGGTACTGTTTCTACTCTTTATTGTTTCTTTTTTATCTCCTTTAATCATCCGACTGAATGTATAATTGAGCCAATTTCATGGTGTCCCGTCCCCTCCCCCGCACCCTCGTTCATAATTGCATTATTAGGAATGTCTTGCTGCTATGTGGTGTATTTTCTGACTGACTGTTGCACCTCCATTTTGTGTTGTTTATTTATTTTTCTTCCCTTCCCAAGCGAATAAATTAAAAGCTTATGCTCAAGGGGGGTGGTACTTTTTTTAGATAATTAAAAAGGTGGAATCGTCTTTTCAAAGGTGTTTTTCCACCTATAAATAACAGGAGTGGGGAACATTTGTTACGGTACAGTTTGGCGAGACTCTTGCAGATAGTGTAAGTGAGTAATTGAGTGTTTTAAGTGGGAAATAAACATGTTGGCTCACTGAAGTGACAGCAAAGGGTCATGGGATACCTGGAAATTGTGAAATGTATTTTTCACCTCCAGTTTCTTTTCGGGTGGAAAGGGGAGAGAATTTTTCGGTTTCACATGATACTCTCTGTTTTTTGCTTTTATCATCTTTTATAATATAATCATATTTAGCTTTTTAAAGGAATTTGTGCCGTCACAGTGGTTGTTAGAAAAACAGTTTGCAGAACTGTTTATTTCGTTTATAAACGTTGTGTGCGATCTTTCTGTGGTAATTATCAGGAGCTTCTGTGTCTGTACACTGGGAGATATGTGCTCTTGTATAGTTGATTGATACTGGGTATAATAATATAATGGGTATATCGCAGCCTGTAAGGCTGGTTCATTTAACAAAGAATCTGAGACATCCTTAGCACCTTCTCTCTTTCAACTGTGTGTGTGTGTGTGTGAGTGTGTGAGTATTTGTATTTGTGTGTGTGTGTTCATATTTCAGTGTGTGTGTGTGAGTGTATGTATTTCTGTGTGTGTTTGTGTTTCTGTGTGTGTGTGGGTGTTTGTACCTGTGTGCTGTACTGTGTACTGGATTAACGTTACCTGTGTGCTGTACTGTGCACTGGATTAACGTTACCTGTGTGCTGTACTGGGCACTGGATTAACGGAACCTGTGTGCTGTACTGTGCACTGGATTAACGTTACCTGTGTGCTGTATTGTGCACTGGATTAACGTTACCTGTGTGCTGTATTGTGCACTGGATTAACGTTATCTGTGTGCTGTACTGTGCACTGGATTAACGTAACCTGTGTGCTGTACTGGGCACTGGATTAACGTAACCTGTGTGCTGTACTGTGCACTGGATTAACGTTACCTGTGTGCTGTATTGTGCACTGGATTAACGTTACCTGTGTGCTGTATTGTGCACTGGATTAACGTTACCTGTGTGCTGTACTGTGTACTGGATTAACGTTATCTGTGTGCTGTACTGTGCACTGGATTAACGTTACCTGTGTGCTGTACTGGGCACTGGATTAACGTAACCTGTGTGCTGTACTGTGCACTGGATTAACGTTACCTGTGTGCTGTATTGTGCACTGGATTAACGTTACCTGTGTGCTGTATTGTGCACTGGATTAACGTTACCTGTGTGCTGTACTGTGCACTGGATTAACGTTACCTGTGTGCTGTACTGTGCACTGGATTAACGTTACCTGTGTGCTGTACTGTGCACTGGATTAACGTTACCTGTGTGCTGTATTGTGTACTGGATTAACGTTACCTGTGTGCTGTACTGTGCACTGGATTAACGTAACCTGTGTGCTGTACTGTGTACTGGATTAACGTTACCTGTGTGCTGTACTGTGCACTGGATTAACGTTACCTGTGTGCTGTACTGTGCACTGGATTAACGTTACCTGTGTGCTGTACTGTGCACTGGATTAACGTTACCTGTGTGCTGTGTGCTGTACTGCGCACTGGATTAACGTTACCTGTGTGCTGTGTGCTGTACTGTGCACTGGATTAACATTACCTGTGTGCTGTGTGCTGTACTGCACACTGGATTAACGTTACCTGTGTGCTGTACTGTACTGTGCACTGGATTAACGTTACCTGTGTGCTGTACTGTGTACTGGATTAACGTTACCTGTGTGCTGTACTGTGTACTGGATTAACGTTACCTGTGTGCTGTACTGTGCACTGGATTAACGTTACCTGTGTGCTGTACTGTACTGTGCACTGGATTAACGTTACCTGTGTGCTGTACTGTGCACTGGATTAACGTTACCTGTGTGCTGTACTGTGCACTGGATTAACGTTACCTGTGTGCTGTACTGTGCACTGGATTAACGTTACCTGTGTGCTGTACTGTGCATTGGATTAACGTTACCTGTGTGCTGTACTGGGCACTGGATTAACGTAACCTGTGTGCTGTACTGTGCACTGGATTAACGTTACCTGTGTGCTGTATTGTGCACTGGATTAACGTTACCTGTGTGCTGTATTGTGCACTGGATTAACGTTACCTGTGTGCTGTACTGTGTACTGGATTAACGTTACCTGTGTGCTGTACTGTGCACTGGATTAACGTTACCTGTGTGCTGTACTGGGCACTGGATTAACGTAACCTGTGTGCTGTACTGTGCACTGGATTAACGTTACCTGTGTGCTGTACTGTGCACTGGATTAACGTTACCTGTGTGCTGTACTGTGCACTGGATTAACGTTACCTGTGTGCTGTATTGTGCACTGGATTAACGTTACCTGTGTGCTGTACTGTGCACTGGATTAACGTTACCTGTGTGCTGTACTGTGCACTGGATTAACGTTACCTGTGTGCTGTACTGTGCACTGGATTAACGTTACCTGTGTGCTGTACTGTGCACTGGATTAACGTTACCTGTGTGCTGTACTGTGCACTGGATTAACGTTACCTGTGTGCTGTGTGCTGTACTGCGCACTGGATTAACGTTACCTGTGTGCTGTGTGCTGTACTGTGCACTGGATTAACGTTACCTGTGTGCTGTACTGCACACTGGATTAACGTTACCTGTGTGCTGTACTGTACTGTGCACTGGATTAACGTTACCTGTGTGCTGTACTGTGTACTGGATTAACGTTACCTGTGTGCTGTACTGTGCACTGGATTAACGTTACCTGTGTGCTGTACTGTGCACTGGATTAACGTTACCTGTGTGCTGTACTGTACTGTGCACTGGATTAACGTTACCTGTGTGCTGTACTGTGCACTGGATTAACGTTACCTGTGTGCTGTACTGTGCACTGGATTAACGTTACCTGTGTGCTGTACTGTGCATTGGATTAACGTTACCTGTGTGCTGTACTGGGCACTGGATTAACGTAACCTGTGTGCTGTACTGTGCACTGGATTAACGTTACCTGTGTGCTGTATTGTGCACTGGATTAACGTTACCTGTGTGCTGTATTGTGCACTGGATTAACGTTACCTGTGTGCTGTACTGTGTACTGGATTAACGTTACCTGTGTGCTGTACTGTGCACTGGATTAACGTTACCTGTGTGCTGTACTGGGCACTGGATTAACGTAACCTGTGTGCTGTACTGTGCACTGGATTAACGTTACCTGTGTGCTGTATTGCGCACTGGATTAACGTTACCTGTGTGCTGTATTGTGCACTGGATTAACGTTACCTGTGTGCTGTACTGTTCACTGGATTAACGTTACCTGTGTGCTGTACTGTGCACTGGATTAACGTTACCTGTGTGCTGTATTGTGTACTGGATTAACGTTACCTGTGTGCTGTACTGTGCACTGGATTAACGTTACCTGTGTGCTGTACTGTGCACTGGATTAACGTTACCTGTGTGCTGTACTGTGCACTGGATTAACGTTACCTGTGTGCTGTACTGTGCACTGGATTAACGTTACCTGTGTGCTGTACTGTGCACTGGATTAACGTTACCTGTGTGCTGTGTGCTGTACTGCGCACTGGATTAACGTTACCTGTGTGCTGTGTGCTGTACTGTGCACTGGATTAACGTTACCTGTGTGCTGTACTGCACACTGGATTAACGTTACCTGTGTGCTGTACTGTACTGTGCACTGGATTAACGTTACCTGTGTGCTGTACTGTGTACTGGATTAACGTTACCTGTGTGCTGTACTGTGCACTGGATTAACGTTACCTGTGTGCTGTACTGTACTGTGCACTGGATTAACGTTACCTGTGTGCTGTACTGTGCACTGGATTAACGTTACCTGTGTGCTGTACTGTGCACTGGATTAACGTTACCTGTGTGCTGTACTGTGCACTGGATTAACGTTACCTGTGTGCTGTACTGTGCACTGGATTAACATTACCTGTGTGCTGTACTGTGCACTGGATTAACGTTACCTGTGTGCTGTGTGCTGTACTGTGCACTGGATTAACGTTACCTGTGTGCTGTGTGCTGTACTGTGCACTGGATTAACGTTACCTGTGTGCTGTACTGTACTGTGCACTGGATTAACGTTACCTGTGTGCTGTACTGTGCACTGGATTAACGTTACCTGTGTGCTGTACTGTGCACTGGATTAACATTACCTGTGTGCTGTACTGTGCACTGGATTAACGTTACCTGTGTGCTGTACTGCGCACTGGATTAACGTTACCTGTGTGCTGTACTGTGCACTGGATTAACGTTACCTGTGTGCTGTGTGCTGTACTGCGCACTGGATTAACGTTACCTGTGTGCTGTGTGCTGTACTGTGCACTGGATTAACGTTACCTGTGTGCTGTACTGTGCACTGGATTAACGTTACCTGTGTGCTGTACTGTGCACTGGATTCACGTTACCTGTGTGCTGTACTGTGCACTGGATTAACGTTACCTGTGTGCTGTACTGTGCACTGGATTAACGTTACCTGTGTGCTGTACTGTGCACTGGATTAACGTTACCTGTGTGCTGTGTGCTGTACTGTGCACTGGATTAACGTTACCTGTGTGCTGTGTACTGTACTGTGCACTGGATTAACGTTACCTGTGTGCTGTACTGTGCACTGGATTAACGTTACCTGTGTGCTGTGTACTGTACTGTGCACTGGATTAACGTTACCTGTGTGCTGTGTGCTGTACTGTGCACTGGATTAACGTTACCTGTGTGCTGTGTGCTGTACTGTGCACTGGATTAACGTTACCTGTGTGCTGTGTACTGTACTGTGCACTGGATTAACGTTACCTGTGTACTGTACTGTGCACTGGATTAACGTTACCTGTGTGCTGTGTGCTGTACTGTGCACTGGATTAACGTTACCTGTGTGCTGTGTACTGTACTGTGCACTGGATTAACGTTACCTGTGTGCTGTGTGCTGTACTGTGCACTGGATTAACGTTACCTGTGTGCTGTGTGCTGTACTGTGCACTGGATTAACGTTACCTGTGTGCTGTGTACTGTACTGTGCACTGGATTAACGTTACCTGTGTGCTGTGTGCTGTACTGTGCACTGGATTAACGTTACCTGTGTGCTGTGTACTGTACTGTGCACTGGATTAACGTTACCTGTGTGCTGTGTGCTGTACTGTGCACTGGATTAACGTTACCTGTGTGCTGTGTACTGTACTGTGCACTGGATTAACGTTACCTGTGTGCTGTGTGCTGTACTGTGCACTTTTAATGTGCCGTAGATGAGGACGCTTCCAATCACAAATTTGTGGGAGATTGACCGTGTGGCGACGCGTTCGCCTTTCTAAAAAAAATAAAACAAAATAAAAAAGTTAATCTTTAAAGTCATCCAGGATCGTGCATCCTGTTCGGCCTGTTTAAAACGTGCATCCTGATAGGCCTGTTTAAGACATGCATCCGGATAGGCCTGTTTAAAACGTGCATCCTGATAGGTCTGTTTAAAACATGCATCCGGATAGGCCTGTTTAAAACATGCATCCGGATAGGCCTGTTTAAAACGTGCATCCTGATAGGTCTGTTTAAAACGTGCATCCTGATAGGCTTGTTTAAAACATGCATCCGAATAGGCCTGTTTAAAACATGCATCCGGATAGGCCTGTTTAAAACGTGCATCCTGATAGGCCTGTTTAAAACGTGCATCCTGATAGGTCTGTTTAAAACGTGCATCCTGATAGGTCTGTTTAAAACGTGCATCCTGATAGGCTTGTTTAAAACGTGCATCCTGATAGGCCTGTTTAAAATGGCTGACAGCTTAGGCCAGTGAATCCTAGATGCCATTTACAATATTAGGTATTTATTAAAACTGACAACGTAGTCTGGCCTCAGTGGAGCCAATACCTATTAATGGCTTAAGCTTTCTGTTGAGGCTGACAGCAATCCCTGTGAACTGCATCTTATAATGAAGCACTTTATAATCACCGCGTACAATTTTGTGTTTTTTATTTCATCCTGAAGGAGTGGGCTGAGGGACTCTACTTTGAATTCAGAACGAAGATGCAAATTGATAGATTTGGGTTTTTAGGAGCCTCCTATGAGAAGTGCCGGGTTTCCATCACTTCATCTCGGCACTCACAAGGGGAGAAAAAAGCGTCACCCACCTCCATCTTGTTGGCTTTAATTTTATATTTGCGTTATGGAAGCAAACCACAGTGCATTAAAGTAGGCAAAAAAATACAAAACGAAGAAGCATCTCGCAAAGTAATTTCACTGCTTAATTTGTGCTATTTTCTGTTCCCTAACTGACTCGGGAGACTGGAGACTTTTTTTTAAAGTGCCCGGAGTCACACTGTTAAAAGTGTTTCTGCCGAATTGTTGTGTTAGCATCCCTGCCAATCACTAACACGAAGGGAGAGTGGCGTATCAGACCTGGGGAGAGTACTCCAGACCGTATCAGACCTGGGGAGAGTACTCCAGACCGTATCAGACCTGGGGTGAGTACTCCAGACCGTATCAGACCTGGGGTGAGTACTCCAGACCGTATCAGACCTGGGGTGAGTACTCCAGACCGTATCAGACCTGGGGTGAGTACTCCAGACTGTATCGGACCTGGGGAGAGTACTCCAGACCGTATCAGACCTGGGGAGAGTACTCCAGACCGTATCAGACCTGGGGTGAGTACTCCAGACCGTATCGGACCTGGGGAGAGTACTCCAGACCATATCAGACCTGGGGTGAGTACTCCAGACCGTATCGGACCTGGGGAGAGTACTCCAGACCGTATCAGACCTGGGGAGAGTACTCCAGACCGTATCAGACCTGGGGAGAGTACTCCAGACCGTATCAGACCTGGGGAGAGTACTCCAGACCGTATCAGACCTGGGGTGAGTACTCCAGACCGTATCAGACCTGGGGAGAGTACTCCAGACCGTATCGGACCTGGGGAGAGTACTCCAGACCGTATCAGACCTGGGGTGAGTACTCCAGACCGTATCAGACCTGGGGAGAGTACTCCAGACCGTATCAGACCTGGGGTGAGTACTCCAGACCGTATCGGACCTGGGGAGAGTACTCCAAAATGCCGAATAACGGACTGCCGTCTTTTTTACATTTATGGAATGGTCTTTGCAATAATGACGTGGACGTATTGTGAGTCCGCTGATGTGGAGGCAGACCTGGTGGAGCAGGTGTTCTTTAGCAGCCTTTTGTGTCTGGAGACGGACATTTTCCGATTTGGTATCAGGTGGATTTAGACAAGGAATTAATTTAAACCTCAATTACAGCTTCTGCAAAGGGGGAAATTAGGCGTTGTGCGGATGGAGGGCCAGGAACACATAAATACCACTCCCCCCTCTCCTCTTCTGCCCCTCATTAAGGGGGTAAAAAGGTCAGTTTGTTTGTTGCCAGGGTAGTCTTTTAGCAGCCAACGCTTCGGTTTTTCGGGGGGTAGCCCCTGTAACAATGAGGCTAATGCTGGGGGCTTTGAGGTGGAAAATCCACGTTCAGAAAGTAACAAGTCTGCCTCTGTATTTTGTTCCAATCACCTGGATTTGCTAATTAGCACAATTCTTCAGCCAGGAGGTAGAACTAATTAGTGAAATCAGCTGGCTGAGTTAATGGGTGAACGAAAAACATTGCAGGACTTTTACCTTCTGACCCCTTGACTGTCCACCTCTGTTTGAAAGCCGCACAACATTTGGTTCAGGGACGGCTGTCTCGCCGTATTTCCCCTTGCTTTGAGAAGAGGGGGCGCTTCGCCTGAATGTACCTGATCCTCAGACGACCCATCGCTACCCCACTGATGCCCGCATTTAGACGGAACCTTCTTAAAACCAAAAAGGGAGGGTGGATGAGTTTTATGTTATTGCGCCACGGCCAAAGAAAAATCAATCCCAGAAGATTTGACGAATAGGGCGGTGAGGATTTATCACATGATTTTCCGGCGGGGGTCTTTGAGGTAAGCCGCTCCTTGCGTGCCGTCTCTTAAAAACTGTGCCCAAAAGAGCGGCTGCTTGTGTGCGTGAGAGCACATTTATTACCTACGCTATTTTTAGAGCTCGCTTTTATGCTGAAACACATTTATCCTTGAGGAAAAGCCCCAAGCAATGCGAACGAGCACGCCGCTCAAGTTAAGGTGGCACATTGCAAAACACGAAGAAATATGATCTCTGTCTCTCATCAGCAGTGCCCCCCCCCTCTTTATGGAAATTTGAGTGCCCCCCCCCCCCCCCAAAAAAAAACAAAGCTGATGAGGAATTCGTTGTGTTTTTTGGTTTGGGCCTCAGTTTTTCTGTGTGGATGTGAAAGTTAAACAATGAAGAATGCTGGAATGTGCTGTGTGTGTGTGTGTGTGTTTGTGAGAGAGAGTGTGAGCATGTATTTTTTGGGTTAGGGGTTGGGTTTAGGGCTAGGGTTACAATTATGGTTATGGTTATGGTTAGGGTTAGGGTTAGGGTTAGGATTAGGGGTCAAAGGTTATGTTTAGGGTTAGGTTTAGGATTTAGGGTTAGGGCTAAGGTTATGGTTTAAGGTTATGATTAGGGTTAGGTTGCGGGTTAGTTTTAGGGCTCGGGTTAAGTTAGGGTTAGGGTTAGGTTTAGGACGTCCGATATGAATACACGACTGTGTGTGTGTGTGTGTGTGAGAGTGTGTGAGCATGTATAGTTTTGGGTTAGGGGTTGGGTTTAGGGCTAGGGTTACAATTATGGTTATGGTTAGGGTTAGGGTTAGGATTAGGGGTCAAAGGTTATGTTTAGGGTTAGGTTTAGGATTTAGGGTTAGGGCTGGGGTTATGATTTAGTCTTATGATTAGGGTTAGGTTAGGGTTAGGGTTAGGTTTAGTTAGTTTTAGGGCTAGGGTTAAGGTAGGGTTAGGGTTAGGTTTAGGACGTCCCCACACAGATATGAATACAGGACTGTGTGTGCGTGCGTGTGTCTGTTTGTGTGTGCGCGTATGTGTGTGTGTGTCTGTGTGTGCGTGTGTGTGTCTGTTTTTGTGTGAGTGTGTGTCTGTGAGTGTGTGTGTGTGTGTGTGTGTGTGTGTGTGTGAGTGTGTTTGTGTGTGAGTGTGTGTGAATATTTATGAGTGTATGTGTGTGTGTGAGTGTGTGTGAATGTGTGCATGTGTGAGTGTGTGTGAATGTGTATGAGTGTATGTTTGTTTTTTTGTGTGTGCGTGGGTGTGTGAGTGTGTGTGAATGTGTATGAGTGTATGTGAGTGTGTGTTTGTTTGTTTGTGTTGTGTGTGCGTGCGTGCGTGCGTGCATGCGTGCGTACTCATGTCAGCAGTTGCATATTGTATCCTGAATGGAGCATTGTGAATAAGAGGATAACTTAAGGAGGTTTTCCGATTCAACCTTGGACTGTCTGCACAGCGTGCAAACCAGGAGGAGGAATTCCTGAAATTCCATCCCAGCACACTTTGGTCTATTTTAGGAGTTGTCCAGGAATTGGTGGGAAGGCGAACAGCCATGCTTCAAGCACCCCCCACCCCGGCGACCCTGGGAGCAACACCCTTGTTTAATCCCCCCTACACACACACACACACAAACAAACATTCACACACTCAGCGCCGTTTGTGTGTACGTTACTGTTGGCATCTGTGCATGCATGGATTTAATAGGTAATGTGAATATTATGTTTGAATATTTGTTTTGTATGTACTTCTGTGCCACTTGCAACACAACCTCTGTAAGCAGCCATCTTGATTGTTATTGATCAGTAAATGTATTTGTCAGGAATTTTGCAACAACATAGGCCTGCGTTTTAGTGTGTTCTTTTCTCCGTCCCGGTGTGTGTGTGTGTGTGTGTGTGTGTGCATGCATGCATGTGTGTTTTTCATTTTAGTGTTTTTGAGCCTTGGTAGGCTGTTCACACAGAGCACTCTTAACAGGTACAGGTATACCAGTGCATCCTCCCGGTCATCATGGGTTTTATATTTGTATTAATATATATAGAGAATCTCCTCCTTTTCCAGAAGGTTCCCTCTTGGGACACACTCACCATGTACATGAATATAATTAGCCACTGTCTGTTGCTGCTTGTTAGCATTACACATACAGCCCTGTTCATTAAACTCCTGCTGTTGTGTTCTCTGTAAAGGGAGCAAGAAACAACCAGGGCGTATAGTGGGAGGTGGGGGGGTGGGGGGGCTTACCGTGAATAATTGTGGGTGCAGCTTTAATGATTCCATCTCCAGACTGTAACTGTAGAAGAAATAATAATAAACCATAAAGGGGAGTTTTCTCTCCCCTGGAGGGGGACGTGGGTCCCACTCTACCACAAAGAGGGGTCGGAGGGGGGGTAAGGTTTGGAAGTGTTGGAAAAAGTTCCATTAAAGATAAATAAATGAACAGCCAGAAACAAACATGAAAGTGGCGCTGTCTTCAAGGGGAATGTGGTTTTTTCGCTCATGGGTTCCCTGTGAACAAGGAGTGAGAAGGCCTGTTGACCCAAAGCTCCCGGGGTCTTCCGCGGTTGCAGCACCCCCGCTGGGGCTCCTAAAAGACCGAACATTGCTCTTCACCCATCTCTCTACACGCCCCGCTCTTTCTCCCGTTCTCTCCTTGTTAGCATGTTCCAAAAGGCATGTCGACCCTTTCTTCAGAATTGTGCACTCGGCGCTCAAGTTAGGTTGCCAGGTATCGTTTAAAATCTCCCGTGCAGGGAGAGTTTCGAGAACATGACCTGGCAACCTTCGGCGGTTTTTCGGTGTTAACCCAACTCTGATCTAACATCTCCTTTTTTTTCTTCTCTCTCCTTCTTCTTCCCCCTCTTTCAGCTTTTCTGATCCCACTTGCCGCTGTGCTCTGCCACTTTCTGTCCATAGTCGTGTGAGGGGATGTCATCTCTCTAACCCGTCTGCCTAATTAATCCACTAGGTGTGTATGAACCTTGCTTTTTCCACATTAAATGGCTCGTCTTGCCTTCTCGTGTTCTATTTTTGTCCTGGCAGATTCACAGCATCCCCTGAGGTTTCTTCCGCTCCGCTCGTCGTAACTGAATTATTAGACACCAACTTGTGTGTCATCATCAAAAAGGGCCTCACGGTCCGGTTAATCTCTGCACCTTTCGGTTCAGACTGCCTTGAGTTTTGTAGAACGGTACGAGTTAGCACGGAAGCTTAGGCCCTTTAACGCCGGTGCAGTTTGCCGTATGTTAATGTGACATTATGTGAATTTCTTGCTTGTGTGCTTCCCAGTGTAAATGGATACACAGGACGCACAAACAGAATATTGATTCGATCCTTAACTAGGCTTTTAGAATTTTTTTCCTCCACTAAATCAATATCTGTTGCATCCTGTCTTCTGTCAGAGGGGGCGATCTCTCAGACGGCAGTTTGCCGCTAATTTAAATTGAGGCGCGAGCGAGGGCTCACCTCCGGGATGTCGCTTTGCCCTTTTCCCTTCAGAACTCAAATACTAAACGGAGGCTTTTCTAGAATTTAACATGAGAGTTCGTGTGCTGCTCCAAATGACATTTTAAAGCTTATTTAATTTGATTTCTACACAGTTGGCCAATAGGTTTTTACCTACAGTATGTACCAGAAAAATATGAATCTACAGTCAATCTCTTGAAAATTAAGGGCAGAGTTTGCTACTAAGGGCCTGATTGGCTAATAACCTTAACACGTGCAAAACCTGTCAGCGCACGCAAAGCCAAAAACATGAGCAATGATTGGTTCTGGTATTCATTTTGCACAAATCATTGGTTGTGTTATTAGTTTTCTGTGCGCTGAAAGTTTTTGCACACGCTAAAGGTCTTCAGGCCCTTTCGGTACTATTTAGTAGCAATCCGCAATGTGAAATCTGCCTACTGTGGTGTGATTGCTTACTGTCTGTGTTTCTGATGGGAGGAGAATGAGGGTTAGGCATAGGGTTGGGAGAATGATAAGAAGCGAATGAGGGTGAGGGTTGGGTTATGGTTGGGTTTGGGTCTGGAGATAGGAGAAGAATGATAGGATGGTAGAGTGCTTGAGGTTACGGTTGGGTTTGGGTCTGGAGATAGGAGAAGAATGATAGGATGGTAGAGTGCTTGAGGTTACGGTTGGGTTTGGGTCTGGAGATAGGAGAAGAATGATTTGATGATAGAGTGGCTGAGGGTGCATGTAGAATGTATGAAGGCGATGTAGCCGAGTTCCCTTGTTTAGGAGAAACCCCCTGCTTAATGACCAGGTGACCCCCTCTCTCCCTTCCCCTGCCCCCCCCCCACCTCCCGCCGAACCCCACGCAAGATCGGTACACCTCTTTGGGAGCACGCGTGGCCATGGAGGACTATGACGTGCGGTCAGCGGCCAGCATCCTGGCCTCGGTGAAAGAGCAGGAGGCGCGTTTCGAGCGGCTGACCCGCGCCCTCGAGGAAGAGCGTCGCAACGTCTCTCTGCAGCTGGAGCGCCCCAGCCTGCCTCCCGATAGGCTGGGCGGCAGCCAACCGCTGGCCTGGCAACAGATGGTGATGCAGGTAACCGGGATACAGCCGGATATCACCACCCCCCTCCCCCCCCCCCCCCCTCATATCCAACCCACACGCTTCGTCTCCGCGCCCCATCGTCGTGCTTCTTGGTGTCCATCAAGTTTGGTCATTTCCACCTCCCATCGTGTTTGGATCATTGTGACCAGCTGGTGGCGACGTCGAGCCCCATTGCCTTTTCCTCACCAGCCCAGCCTGGTTTTCTTCTTGTGCTTTTTTTTTTTTTTGGCTGTTGTTGTGCTGTCCAGTGAGTCGCACGCTGACTTGAGGATGAAAATGAATCTCTTCTCATCGCTTCTCCAATCTATCCGTCTCGGGGATCAACACCCCCTCCCCCCCCCCCCACCCCCCCATTTTGACTGCATTCTGCTGCTGTTGCATGTTCTTCTTCCCAATGTCTTGTGTTTAACACTCAGGTCTATTTTAACTGTGTTTAACTGCTGTGCCGGTCGGTTTTGTCTTATTATACGTGGGGAAACATGAAGTGAGTCTATCGTGAGATGTTGGAAAGGTCAGTGATGTCGGTGGTCAGCGTGGGCCAATGGGAAATGTTTACAGCAAGAGACTTCTTTGACATTGACATCCAAGCCCTGCCCTTTTTTCGAGCCCTTTTTGCCTCAGCCCTGCTGTTCTCCCTTCAGACTTTTTTTGTACCGACCCCCTTTTTAACATTTTATTTATTTATTTTATTTTACAGGAAATAGCGCATTATTGCTGAGTGCCTGGCAGGGAATCCAGGCCTGGTTCAGCTCAGCTCAGGCTGTCGGCGGGAATGATGTGCGCGCTGTCCGCCTTGTTTTGTCAGTGATTCCCTCTCATCCTTATAAACTATGCGTGACAGACAGAGAGAGAGAGAGAGAGAGCGAGGGAGAGAGTGAGAGAGAGAGTGAGGGAGCGACAGCATGAGAGAGAGAGAGAGAGAGAGAGAGGGAGGGAGAATCTTAACGAGAGTGAATCAGCCAGTGAATTAGGCCTCCATTTTTACCAACCTCGCCAAAGCCCAGTGTTTGCGGGCTGTGTTTGTCAGCGAGGTGCGAACAAAACCTGCTACGGTCAGTCGGAAATGCCGCTGATTAGCCGCTGTCTTGCTTGTGGCTTCCCAACAGCCCGCCATGTTCATCGGTCCTGAATCCAAGGCTCAGAGTTTCTTCAACAGGCCAGCCCATATAGGCTCATCATTTACCTCCAGACTAGAGAGTATTCAGCACTGCTTCAAGCCTGGACTTGCACCCTAAGAGCATCCATATAGAGTCGATGTCTATTCCGGTACAGTGCAGGCAACCAGGGGCACCAGAGGACCCTGTGGTCGCCAAGGTGACCTGTCGCAGTCACATAGCAGCGGCCCTCATTTTGAGCCAAAGTGCAGGGCTGCTGTCTGTGGCTCTCCATTTGTGATACAGATTTTCTGAAACCCGTTTACCTGTTTCAGGATCTTGTGTGGCAAAGAGTCATTGTGTGCAAGAGTCACTGTATCTGAGAGTCACTGTATCTGAGAGTCACTGTATCTGAGAGTCACTGTATCAAAGATTCACTGTGCATGAGAGTCACTGTGTCAAAAAGTCACTGTGGATAAGAAGAGTCACTGTGGATAAGAGTCATTGTGTCTGAGAGTCACTGTGAAGTGGCCGTATTGAGAGCAGGGTCAGGGCGTGCTCTCTGTGGCTTATGTCAGATTTTTACTGAAATTATTTTGTGGAAAAAACATGCCTCATGAAATATTTGAAGTCTTTTTTTACTGTCGTTTTATTGTTCATTGGCTTGGTCCATCATCGTTAAGGCTTTTAACTTTTATTTTTTATTTTATTTTGTTTTTCAAAAGGAAACGGAGCAAAAGCTCTCAGAAAATGGATCCAAAAGCTCGTTTAAGGGTGACAGACTAAATGTTTGGTACAGCCAACTGCACAGTTCTCCTGTGGTTAATCTTTATTGGCGAACAATACTGGGTGCTGTTTAAGAAGGCTTCGCGTGTGGAACCCTCAGAACAGACTGAAGGGTTCTCACGGGAAGAACCGACGTTCTACCGCAGAAAAAAACTCTCTGGGGAAGTCCGTCTGCGGGTCAAATTATTTTTTAATGAGTTTTAATTTTTAGTTTTCATGTTAAGTCGGATCAGAAACACATGTTTAACTTTTCCTGACAACAGCTCATATCCAGGTTGGGAATCCGAGTTTGTATATATTTGCCACTTGAAATATATTATTTTTAAAAATCCCTTTAAAAAAAAAAAAAAACTTTTCATTCAGATACCCCATTTCATCCAGATATCCATTCTAGATTAAATAAGTTCTATCCTGTCAGTTATCTTAGTTTCAAACTAATAGTTTGTTATTGCTCATTGCAAACATGGCCGCTCTATAAGCAAAAGTTGGGGGGGGGGGGGAGGAGTTGAGGGGTTGGGGGTTCCCTGCCGATCTTCAGTGCTTGGTCTGGCCTTATATTTTATGAATATATAAAGTTTTTTTTTATTTTTAATCTTTTGTTTCTGAACAGTCTGACTGGTGAAGGCTTGTGCGTCCATGCTTTTGATCACGGTGAAGTCGGCCTACATCATAAAATAGTTTCAATGCAGGAATGATATACCTATGTGTGCTTGTTATTCCAACAGACGGGCCATAGAAAGAGCATGCGTAATCATAAAATCATAAATAGTCATTTTTCCATCAAAGCCTAAATGTACAGCATCCCACAGGCCATAGTTTCCTTCTTTCCACATCCTCGGTAATGATGTTTCTTTGCCTCCCCTGTTTTCTAGATTTTTCTCCTGTAGTTTTCCTTCACGCTGAAAAGGTCACGGTTTTGAGCGTGTGCTGCGTAGCAAAGAAAAGTAAATGTGCATTTTCACGCAGTCTGACTGGAGCGATCCCAGAAGCTGGCCCAGTACTGCACACCTCGCTCTTTCTCGCTGTGTTTACGCGCCAGTGGAACACGCACCAGTGGAACACGCACCAGTCGAACACGCACCAGTCGAACACGCACCGGACGCATCGCACTTCGCTCTGGCACCAAAGCTTCTCATTTTTAAAAATAACAAACAAATAAACAAGGGCATTCCCAGCCTTTCTTCCATTGGCGTAGGCAGCACTGGACTGCGGAAGTCTGCTCATGTGGGGCGCTCACTTTTGATACCCCGAGTTTACGGCAGCCCTACCAAAAACAGTGGGGGGCCGAGGTGGGCCGTGCCCTTTGCAAAAAAAAATAAAAATAAATACAAATAAAAAAAAAAGACCATATATTTATAACACTTTCCTGAGACATGAACAACACTGGTGAAATAAAAAATCAGCTTTGAGATGCACCTGGAATAACATTTGTTTTAAATAATGAGCAAATACAGTATGTTTTAATTCCATTTCTGAAAACATGTTGGGGGTGCATTTTAATTGGAGGTTAGTCTAAGAAAACGTGTTGGCGTCTGGAGAGGCTTGCGAGCCAGCGTTCTGGAGGAACAGAGCCTCTTTGATCCTCCTCGCCTCTCCTCCTCCTGTAAGACGGACGGACGGAAGGACAGACTCTCCTTGCGACGGCACCACCGCTTCTTCCTCGACACAAAGGGCGCAAAAGAAGTCCCTGGTGTCTCACACTGGCCTTCTTTGTCAGTCAGTGGGGCCCTGTGAGACTCGAGTTTCTCATAAATCACCTGCTTAACAATGAGACACAGTCCCCGTACCCCCCACCCCCCCCCCGTACCCCCCCCCCCAACCCCCATTGGGAATTCCCCAATCTCGCTGCGTAACCGTAATTTCTCGTGTTGAAAAAAAACGTAACCCTGTTGGCTTCTTTCTTCTCTCTTTATCTTTTTCTCTCCTCCCTCTCACATCTCTTGCTCTTTCACTAATTTTTGCCGTCTGTTTCTCTCTCACGCACGCACGCACACACACACACACGCACGCACGCACACACACACACACACACGCACACACACACGCACACACACACGCTCACACGATGCGCACAGCTTAGTTTTGCACACGCAGTAATATATGCTCGCTCTTTTTCACCCTGATTTTGGTCAGCATATTCCCCCTTGCATTTAACACAAATACCTGCACATGCAAACAGGCTAAGCAGCACATTATAGCCTAGGTGCCTGTACGTGCTAACAGGCTAAGCAGCACATTATAGCCTCGGTGCCTGTACGTGCTAACAGGCTAAGCAGCACATTATAGCCTAGGTGCCTGTACATGCTAACAGGCTAAGCAGCACATTATAGCCTAGGTGCCTGTACATGCTAACAGGCTAAGCAGCACATTATAGCCTAGGTGCCTGTACATGCTAACAGGCTAAGCAGCACATTATAGCCTAGGTGCCTGTACATGCTAACAGGCTAAGCAGCACATTATAGCCTAGGTGCCTGCACATGCTAACAGGCTAAGCAGCACATTCGTTTTACCATGGTACCTGTACATGCTAACAGGCTAAGCAGCACATTGCAGTCTTACCATGGTACCTGTACATGCTAACAGGCTAAGCAGCACATTATAGCCTATGTACCTGTACGTGCTAACAGGCTAAGTAGCACATTGCAGTCTTACCATGGTACCTGTACATGCTAACAGGCTAAGTAGCACATTAGTCTTACCATAGTACCTGTACATGCTAACAGGTTAAGCAGCACATTGCAGTCTTCCCATGGTACCTGTACATGCTAACAGGCTAAGCAGCACATTATAGCCCATGTACCTGTACATGCTAACAGGCTAAGTAGCACATTAGTCTTACCATGGAACCTGTACGTGCTAAAAGGCTAAGCAGCATATTATAGTCTTACCATAGTACCTGTACATGCTGACAGGATGCAACCTGGTGTGTAGTACTTAGTGCTGGCAGGATGCAACCTGGTGTGTAGTACTTAGTGCTGACAGGATGCAACCTGGTGTGTAGTACTTAGTGCTGGCAGGATGCAACCTGGTGTGTAGTACTTAGTGCTGACAGGATGCAACCTGGTGTGTAGTACTTAGTGCTGACAGGATGCAACCTGGTGTGTAATACTTAGTGCTGGGTTCTCACCCAATACGGCAAAGAGGTGACCCTGTTAATGAGGATGTGTGGGACTTACTCTCAGTAGAGTGCAACAAAGCACTTAAGCTTTGAAAGCCAGGAAACGCGGTGTTAAGGGTGAGATGTCATCCTGTGCCCGAGACGTATCACGGAGCTCGAGCTGCCTCTCTGTAGTTCGTAGGTTAGCCGGGCTAGAGAGGGGTTAATGTACCCGCGTGAGGTACGTGAGTTTGGCGGCTCTCTGAGGTCCCGGCTAAGAGAGGGAAAGAGAGGCACCTTTCTGTAAAGAAGCTCTCTTTATATTCCATCATGCAACTCCAGGTCCTCATCCTTCAAATCGCTCCCATTGCCAGCGCCCCCCCCCCACCCCCCACCCCCCCTCCCCAAATCGTGCCGTTTGATCACAATCCATTAAACCATTAAAGTCGCTAAAAGAGCCCCGTTTTGGAAAATTCACTTTTTATGACTTAATGATAGCTTTGCAGAATGCATAATTGGCATACCGTGCCAACCAGAGTGTCTGCCCCCATGCCATTATCTGTCCGAGGGCAAAACATTATCTCGATAGTATAAACAGTTCTCAAATCGTGGGCATCTGGCTATATACAGCTGGCCGGTGCACATGTTTAAAATACCAGGAGTTGTCCTTTGCAGCAGCCTCTAAGTCGCTCAAAGAATGTGACCTTTTGACCCCACCATGTGTACTCGTATAACAAAACATGGCTGGACACTGACCTGCAGGTTGTGGGTAAAATTTGAACCATTCGGAATTCCCAAAATCCCCCCCCCCGGCTGTTTATTTTTAAGTTGTTTTTGTTCTTGTAGTTTCATATAAATACTGATATTTTAACTTCATGAACTTTTTAGTTCTGCTAAAAGTTGATTACATTATTTCCAGAGTGAATTATTTTGCACGTTTTGTTTAAACGGCTAACGGTTGCGTAGCAGCGCGCCTTTGGGCCAGTCACAGTTCATATCCTCGGGGGTTAGCCAGCCTCGTTAATTAGCAGACTTGGCACTTCCTTTTTTTTGTGGTAAGCAGTTTTGGACGACTTCAAACTATCCCATAATAAGTCAGGCTGTTTATTGGATTGAGGAGAGGGCCTACATTTACCATTAGGAACTAGAGTTGGGGGTAACCCCAGCGTTCTGAGACACGTGGCTCTAATTTTGCCCCCTTGGTACTTGGTCCAAGGGTTGGGATCAATTTAATTTAAATTCAGTCCGTTCAGGAAATGGATCAAAATGTATCCAGTGACTTTATAATGACATGAGGAATTCACAGTGAATTTAAATTCATTTTCTGAATTGACTGACTTTCTTGAATCCTGACCTTGCCATACAGTGGTATAGTCAATTGTTCAAGCAATCGCTGGTCTTGTGCACTGAAAACTATGACACTTGATCGTTTTTTTTATCTTCCGATGTAGAATTAAAAATGTCACAATTCGGCTTTTTTTTCCACTTTTGTGTACCTCAGTACATAGGGCAGCAATGTAGTATCATGGTTAGAAAATGTTGTACGTTTGATTTCTAGATAGGACACTGTACCCATGATCAAGAAACTTAAACTGAACTGCTTCAGCACAAATACAGATTTATAAATGGATATAATGCCTTTAATGTAAATGTAAAATTAAGTATCAAAATAAACTAGATTTGTGTTTTTTTTCCAGTGCATGTCCTGTGATTTTAAAGACAACTGACCAGTTCCTTTTTTTTTGAGAATTCGCACCCTTAGCGCATTCATTAAACATGGACCTGATTAGAGAACAGCCTTTTTTTGAGCAATTCAGTTTATCACAGAGCTAAAGCTGACCAGGGAGAGGACGGAAGGTTCCTGGTAAAGGTTCACCTGAAATGGCGTTTCTGTGGGGCGCTTCGGGGGGGGGGCTCGTTCGGGATCCCGGTACCCGGTGTTCGCTTGCAGGATGGGGCGAGGGGCGAAAACGGGAGCGCTGTGGAGGGGTGGCACGCCACGCGGCCCAGCGTGGGGATAGAGGCTTGGCCATATAAGGATACAGGCCGGGCAGCGGGGGCTGGCGTTCGGGGGCCGACTGCAGCTTGAGTCCATTAGGAGCGCCGGGGGTGTGATGCGTGTAAAACCGGCAGACGGGTGCTGGCCCAGCTGCGTCTTAGTGTGTTACTTAACCGTTGGGATGGGGGGGGGGGAGTGCGGCATTTTTATGGCACCATCAAAGAGAGCCGAAATGTCTTTGGATAAGGGGGGTAACGTCAGTGCTGGAATGTGAAAATACTTTTTTTTGGAAGGAATCGTTGTTTCCACTGCTGTGTGTGCGTGTGTGTGTGTGTGTGTGTGTGTGTGTGTGTGTGTGTGCGCGCGTGTGTGTGTGTGTGCTTGCGTGTGCGGTTGTGTTTTTGTGTGTTTCTCCTCTGCCCAATGGCTGTGTCTTATTGTGGATTTGTGAGCTGGTGTGATACAGGGCCTTCAGGTCTGTACGGGGCCTGTCCTCCTCTGCTCTGCAGCCCTGTAAGAGGGCCTCACCAGACAGAAAGAGAGAGGGAGGGAATGGGGTATATTCACCAGACAGAAAGAGAGAGGGAGGGAATGGGGTATATTCACCAGAAAGAGAGAGAGAGATGGAGGGAATGGGGTATATTCACCAGACAGAAAGAGAGAGGGAGGGAATGGGGTATATTCAGCAGAAAGAGAGAGAGAGGGGGGGAGGGAATGGGGTATATTCACCAGAAAGAGAGAGATGGAGGGAATGGGGTATATTCACCAGAAAGAGAGAGATGGAGGGAATGGGGTATATTCACCAGACAGAAAGAGAGAGGGAGGGGGAGGGAATGGGGTATATTCACCAGACAGAAAGAGAGAGGGAGGGGGAGGGAATGGGGTATATTCACCAGACAGAAAGAGAGAGGGAGGGGGAGGGAATGGGGTATATTCAGCAGAAACTTTGAAAAACTCTGAGCAGAATGGAAGTGTGTTTATTTCTGCAGCTCAGTATTCTTTTAGGGGCTATTTCCTATTTAAATCCTATAAGTTGTGCAGCGTGACCAGTTCTACAGAGCAGCAGTCAATTATAACCTCATTAGGGTTTATTCTGAGTCTGTTCTGCTGTTTTTTCACCCCTACAAAAACAAAACCCGTCTCTTTGCACAAGTTTGTTGGTTTAGTTTCTTCGAGCTGCGGATTTTCACTGTTCCGCAGTGAGATGTCAACAGTGAGACAGAATAATACAATTTGACAGTAGTTTTTTTTCTTTCTCTGTCTCTCTCTCTCTCTTTGTCTGTCTTCTTTCTCTTAAAAAAAGACAGTTTTGCAGAAAATGCAGTTTTAACAGGTTTCAGGTTTGTTTAAGGTGCCTGACAGTCAGACAGTAGCAGGCTGCAGTATGTTAACCTTTCTGCCATCTGTTCAATAACCACAGCAAGACAGCAGAAAAATGGACTAAGCGGGTTTGATTACCTGCAGTATATTATTTATGAACAGTTTGTTTTCTTTTTAAATGATCCATCGTGTCTGTGGTGCTACGCAAGAATGTTTAAAAAAAGAGGAATTGTTTTAAATTCAGTAAATTATTCAGCATGCTACTTGAAGATAAAACGTGTTGTGGCACAGAGTTGGCAGGCTTCAGTTTAATATTGCATGAAAAGGGTAGGCTGTTTAATGCTGTAATTCTACAGAACGGCATTAATAGACTATTAAAATAACACTAAACTCTAACAGTTTGCCTTCCATTTGCTTTGCGCTTTCAAGTCTGAGACAAGAATGCAGTTCGGGCAGCTCTCTCTTCTGTGTATTATGTTTTATGTTATGTCCAGAAAAGAGCAGTTAAACCCCCCCCCTCCCCGAGGGGAAAGCCTCACTCGGCCTATCCTTGCTCCGAGTGTCCACGCCGAGCCGAATCCCGTTATTAGATTAACATTCCTGCTCACAGTGGGTCAGTACAGCGTCTCTGAAATCCTGCGCATTAATACATTCTCTCTCCTCTAAAAAAATACAGATCGCTTTTATTCTATCTCCTCTAAAAATACAAATCGGTTTTATTCTCTCCTCTCTAAAAATACAGATCGGTTTTATTTTTGTGTTTGGAAACTCTGCAGGGGGGGTGTGGGGGCCTCGAAGGAAAAGGGGGGAACAGGAGAGAGGGGTGAAGAACTGAATAAAAGGAATGAGAGAATGTGAGGAATGACAGAACGTGTGTAAGCTGAAGGCTCGGGGTACCCCCCCCTGTACTCCGCACCCCCCTCTTTCCTTGGGCACATTGGCTGGGTGGGGCCAGAGCGCGCATTGAGGGCGCGTTTCAGCTGCGTCTGTCCGTCAGCCCCCGCCCCCAGACGGGACCTCGTTTGCGTAGATGCTGTAGAGGAGGAGAACGGGGCAAACGACAGCGGAGACACGACCGTGCGGCCAGCTGCTATACACACACACACACACACACACAGAGAGAGAGAAAGAGAGAGAGAGAGAGAGAGAGAGAGCTTGCGAGTGGGAGAGTGAGAGAGAGAGAGAGAGAGAGAGAGCTAGAGAGAGAGGTAAGGTAGAGAGGTAGAGAGAGAGGCAGAGAGTTAGAGCGAGAGAGAGACTGAGCTAGGGAGCGTGAGAGAGAGAGCTATAGGGAGCTACAGAGAGAGAGCTATAGAGAGAGAGAGCGTGTGAGAGAGAGAGAGAGAGCTATAGAGAGACAGAGAGGGCTACAAACGATTGACAGCTTGTCCTCCCGGGAAGACTTCTATTCTCTCACACACGCCCCCCCTTCTCTCCTCTTCTCCGTCTCTCATTCTCTACCCCCCCCCCCCCCACCCCCACTGCCGTGAGGGGTTTTGTTCTCTTAACTCCCCCCACCCGTTATTTTGTCTGGTTTTTCTTCTGGATCCCTAGCAGCAGCAGCGGCAGCGGCAGTGTCGATCGGAGGGGGAATCTGTTCGCCCCTCTCCTTGCTCGCCCGAGGGAACAAACGGACGCTCTTCTCCTCTCTTCTCAGCCGCTCTAAAAAAAAATACGTTTATAAATCCGCCACGGCAGCATCTCTGCGCAGCGCAGGACTTGTTTTTTTAAAACATTTTTCTCCTCTGACTGGACCGAGCGTGTGTTAGCGGCGCGTGTGTTTGTGTGTCTGTGTGTGTGCGCGTGTGTGAGAGAGAGAGAGAGAGAGAGAGGGAGAGGGGGAGAGAGAGAACGAGAGAGAGCGTCAGAGGGGAAAGGATGTCTGCTTGCCTCTGAGCCGTTTTCCTCTCTCTCTCGAACGAAAGGAAAGAGACAGGGAGCGGAAAGGAGGGAAACTTATTTTTTTCCTGAAAGGAGGAAACTGTTGTGATTTTTTTTAGGAGGGTTTTAACGAAAAGGATTTCAGCGATGCCAGCTGAAGTGAAGCAGGTCAGTGCTGTGGTTTACTGTGGGGCTTTACCATCTCTCCTCTACCCCCTCTCCTCTTTCTCTCTCTCTATCTGTCTCTCTCTCTCTCTCTCTCTCTCTCTCTCTCTCTCTCTCTCTCTCTCTCTCTGTCTCTCTCTCGCTTTTGCTTTAGTCAAGGGACTAATGAGTGTCCCAGCATGTACAGGAAGGTCACAGAGAGCAAAGTTTTGTCGTTTTGTCAGCTGCGTTTCTCTCTCTCTCACCTCTTGCTCGCGTCCTTCTCCAGGTGCTGCTGTGCATTTAAAGGTTTTTTTTATTTATTTTTTAATCCGTCCTGCAGCTATTTAATAATGTGGCTCAGGGAACGAGCCTCCTTTAGCCTTAGGTTGCGTACGTGTTGGCCCCTCGCTGCGTGTTACGGGTTTGGTGACATGCTAATGACTTATCTTTTTCTGAGTAGCATTACAGTAGCATCCCGTGTTAGCGGTAGCGGTGTTTCACTAGACTGCCTATTAATCTGGCAGCCACTCAAGGGTGTAATGCGCGCAGGATATGTGAATGTATAAAGCGGCAGCGTAATGTGTGTAAACAGCAACGCGCCAGCGAGCTGGCACATATATCACGTGTGAACAGAAGCGAGACCCCAAGGAAACAACTTGATAAGAGTCGGGTTGAGGGGGGTGGATTTGTGATGCGGGCGCTGTGAGTTTCCCCGTAAGGATTGGTTACGCAAGGTGTTGGGGGTGACCTGAAGGCAGGATTTACAGCGCACAAACCCCCCCACCCCCCCAGAGAGAGCTTGCAGAATCCGCGGTCGCTAGCACATAACTATTTCATCCATTTTTGTTGTTGTTCTCGGGGGATGTTTGTCGCCCAGCAGAGTTGTAAAAACAGAGCACAGGGTATAGTTTGTGAGCGACGCCGTTAGCTCTGTTAGCTCCCAGCTTTAGCGCCATCAAAGCGCCAACCTGCGGTAGCATCCGATCCGATCGTGTGAAGTGCAAATTATGTGGCGTTTCGCCTCCCCCCACACACACACACACACACACACACACACACACGCCCACACACAGGCTTGGAACCATGCTCAGACACGTGAAGGGGGTTTATAGATTGACATGGGGGGGGGTAATGTGATGGAGTGGACTCCCGTGGACCCCCCAGGCCCCCAGCCGTAAGGCGAGCACGAGGACAGGGGTTGGGTTTTTGGGTTTGAGGCTCCGGAGCGAACCCTGGCACTGCTGAGCATTCTGTCAGCTGGCTGCCAACGTGTGATAATGTGTAGACTGGAACTGGGGAGGGCGGGTGTGTGTGTGTGTGTGTGTGTGTGTGTTTTTGTGTTTGTGTCTTGGTTCTTTCTTGCTTTCCCGAAAAACCCGCCGTTGTTTCCCGGTAGTACTGCCCCCCCCATCCCCCCCTCCCCCTGCACACACCCCCCAGACCCTCACCCTCAAATGGGCCCTGTCGAAACCAAAAAACACAGCAGCTCCTGCCCCGACCTTAACCACCCCCCCCCAACGAAGAGATTCCAGCCGCGCTCGGGAGCGTGTTCGTTTCCCGACACCCTCCTCTCCGCGCTGCCGAAGATTCCTTCTGGGAGAACACCTGCTCCCGGGGCTGTGATCCTGTCACTCACCAGATACCGAGGGGTTTTACGGATGGGGCGTTTCGGAGCTCCCCTTGTTTTTGTTGTTGCTCTTGTTGGCGGTCTGTTGTCCCGCCGTATCCGCGAGCGTGTGCCGTAGACCAGCGGTGGCGGTAGCGGTAGCCGACTCTGCGCATGGTCCGCTACAGGGCACACAGATTTTTTTTTCGTTTACATCCTAAAATCAACAAGCGGTTAAACCCAAGAGATCAGGGGAGCGGAGTTAATCGCTGTATCGACTGCTTTAATTGATCAATTAAGTGCTGAGGAATAACGAAAACGTACACCCCCCTGTGGCTCTCTAGGACCAGGATAGGGGACCCCAGCAGACCCTGCGGTTATCCAGGACCCCCCTGATGTAGGACCCCCCGCTAACCGGGCCTCTGCGCTGGTGCGTTCCCCCGAGACAGGGCCGGATCCATTTCTGGGTTTCAGTCCAACTTCAGCTCTTAATTATGTAATTACAGCAGTCTTTTACGAGATCTGTTATTTTATCTACATTCAGTGCTAAGCCCATGAATCAGAGCTGAGGACTGTCCCTGTGTCCTTTATACAAAGCGTTTTACTGTGATCTAATCTACCAGCAAACTGCCTTTAGTGTGCAGAGTTAATTAGCTAATTGAGTCAGGGGTTAATTGGTGGAAGTAAAAATATGCATACCCCCCAGAACGTAACTGCTAGAAGCAGCACTTACATTTTAGACATGTATCTAGACTTCCAGAGCAACGTAGACAGCTTACATTCTTATATGTGCAGTCCATTTATAAAGCTGGAAATTTCCTGAAGCAGCTCTGTGGCAGTGGAATCGAACCTGTGTAAGTCCAGTTCCCTAACCGCTACGCTGCAGCGATGTGTACGGCGTGTACGGCGCTTGGGGTCGTGAGAAACACATGCAGACACGTCTCGGTGTGTCTCAACCACGAAGCTGGTGAGAAGCGCCGTTCTCCGCTGTGTAGAATTTTCTCGACGCAAAGGCTACATGGCGGTCACTTTAATTGCGCGGGAGGGCCTGCTCTAACTACGCGCGTCGACGTCCGAGTTTAAATATAAACGCTTTCATTTTAAACTCGCTGTAAACCGAGGGGCGTGGCCCCACCCCGTCCCTCTCTCCCCCACCCGCTCGTGGCGGGGAGCAGTAAACATGAGACGCCACAAACTGCCGCCGCAGAAGAAAAAGGAAAAAAAAAAACGTTTTTCCGCCGTGTTTTACAGAGAACGTGGAGGTTCTCCAAGATCCGTGAGCCGGCCTGCTCCACTCCGTCAGGTGTGCCAAGCGAGAATTTACGGCGGTAATAAGACCAGAGTTGAATTTTTCACCAGGCCTTAAAGTACAAAAGAAAGGGCGAGTCTTTGTGATATGATTTACATTTAATTCAGACAGGCAGGAATTTTTCCTGTCGGCGGCCATATTTTAGCGGTTTCCCAAGCTGCTGCCGTTGCGTTAAGAGCAGATTTTTCCTTTTTGAGTCTGTGTTTTTTTTTTTTTTTTATAGTTCCTCTTGTGGAAATGTCTGTCAGATAATATTAGCAGTTTGGGAGGTTGTCTCCTGTGTCCATCGTGTTAACCTCTATTCACTCAGCTCCATATCGGCTGAGGTGGGGTTGTGGTCACGGAAAAATTTCGACGCACCACAAATCGATATTTGAAGATGAAGACTTTTACTTTTGGCATACCGCAGATCGATATTTGAAGATGAATAAATCACAAGAGATTGGGTGAATGTTCAGGAAAAACAGCCATATGGAATGTTATGTTTTTTGAATACCTCGATTTGATTTTAATTACTTTCCTGAGTTGACACGAATTGAAATAAGGCACAAACTCTCAAACCCTGTTTATGTCTTATTTGTGACCCCAAACCCTAGTATCTCCTGAATTTCTATATCATCTAGATTGTAGACCTAAAGGTACCAAGAAGTTCAAATGCAAAGTTTGACTGACGGCTGTTATGCTTCTGTCCAGAAGGCTTTGGATGACAGCGTTACTGAGCCGAGTGGTGGCGAGGGGGTGGGTTTTTGGGGTGTGAGGTACAGGCATATCTGTGTGGATATTTACTGAGGGGATGAGAGACCCCGCGACCCCCACCTGTTGACCCCCGCTTGACCCCCCTCCGCTGCGCTCCGATCCCACTGCTCCCCTGACCTTTGACCTGTGAGAGATGACGGTTCCAACTAGGTGCGACACACCTCCCTCCTGGGGGGGTGCTAGGCTCTTGAAATCGGAACCTTCAGAGCAGCTGATCCCTCCACCCCCCACACCTCCCCTCCCCTCCCGGTTCCCCCACACGCCCAACCAGACGACACACTGGTGGGCGTCTAACATTTAGGAGCCCTACAAATACCGCGTGGTCCTACTGCGACACCCCACCCTCCCCCTTTACAGCCAACCCAAGTAGCCAATCACAGGCAGCTGGCCGTAATCGATCTGGCGCGACAACCAATCAAACCCAGTTGAGGTTCCTGCGCTCCGTGGGCTTCGGCGGATTTGCACAAAACGGCTCGGGGCTCAGGTTCGACATCTCCCCTTTAGCTGCGGACTCCGAGCTTTCGTCTTCTGCTCATGTACAGTATTAGCGAGAATAACAAAAATAAATACATTTAAAAGTCGAGTGCGACAGCCTGCTTTGCAAGGAGATGAATGCTTTCATGTTTAGCGCCGTGTTTAGACGAGACGCTAGATTGGAACACCTTCTTTACATTATTCCGACGGTCGCATTAAGCAGACGGTCGCATTATTCAGACAGTCGCATTAAGCAGACGGTCGCATTAATCGCAGGGCTGCTTATTATCTCCACTGTTTTCTGTTGAGATTTTCCTCTTAGGTTAGAAATGAGTCATTAGCTAATATGTGGGGTATATTTCAATAAAATGCAGATGACATATTTTTAATAGAAGAAAAAGACTGTATTAATAGTCACGTTAAGCAGCCAGATGAACAGCTTCAGCCTCTCCCTGCGCGGGTTTGAGCGCGACAGGCCAGTAAATTGCCGTAAAGGTGAGGAGGGATAAGTAAATTGGTGGGATAAGGCGTAAAGGCGAAGTAAGCGTTCCTGTCTCACAGGTCAGAGGTCACAGATGCATTGTCTGTGTTAAGCAGATCTCCGCTGGGCCGTTTGGCCGTGGCCCTGTCCTGGTTATTCGCTCAGCGCTCTGGAGAGGACGAGACGATCACACTGCTGCTGTATTCTCACCCCTGAGCGTCAAATCGCCCCCCCCCCGCCTCGGTCTGAGCCCCGCCCGTGGAATCTGTTTCAGGTCCCAGCTGGAAGTTGGCGGCCCTCGCTGGCGAGCCGTGATTGGGCCAGAGAAATTATAGACCCGGGGCCCAGGAGGGGGGCAGGCAGGGCGGAGAAACAGCCGACAGTCAGGAGAGAGCCTGCCATGTGACAGGTGCCAGGTGACAGGGCGGGATTATAATATTATTATTATTTATTATTATTATGGTTTACTACCCTATCTGAGACCGCTGGTACCTCATACTGATAAAGGTGTGTGTGTGTGTGTGTGTGTGCACCTGTGTGTGTGTGTGTGTGTGTGTGTGTGTGTGTGTGTGTGTGTGTGCGTGTGTGCGTGTGTGCGTGTGCGTGTGTGTGTGTGTGTGCGTGTGTGTGTGTGCGTGTGTTTTCTCTCAGAGCAGCGTCAGCAGTGTTTGCCTGTAACAGGGTAAAACAGAGACGCGTACTGCAGGCGCATATATAACACACAGCAGTCACATCCATGGTGACTGTAATGAAGAGCTTTCCTCTCTGATGACGTCACTACCTGTGACTCAGTATGACGGCGGACATTCTGGCTCTTTCCCGCGCGTTTATTATCCTCTGCACAGGGAAGCAGGGCTGTCTCTCTGTCAGGATCACAGAGCTGTGATCGGAGCGCGGACACGCTGATGGGCACACGTGCAGGTTATTTGTTTTTGCTGCTGAATGGAGCGGAGCATCGATGGGGATGGGGGGTGCTTTTATTAACTTCCTTTCACAAGGCGGCAAATTCCATTGGTAACATTAACTTTGATTGGCAGGCCGGAATGGCTTTGTTGGGATTTTATCGCAGCCCCCGCCAGCTCGTGCTTTTTGTCCTGTGATGCTGGTCTGGCTGAAACACACAAGGCTGTGGTACAGTACACATTTAAGGGATTGAAATCTGACTTTGACGTTTTTATTTATTTATTTATTTTTCGTTTTTTTTTTAGAGTGACACACTCAACTGTCCGTCTTTGTAAAACGCATCACAACAGCAGCCAGCGAGCAGACGGATTGGATGAGAGCTGAGTGGGATTGAGAAGTTTGTGTCTCCCCTTCTTACCTCCACCCCCCCTCCACTCCATCCTCTTCTCTCCTTCTCCCGGTCCGTTGGGGCCTCTGAAAGGAATTGGGGTTTCTTTGACAGTTATGTGTGTAGAGACGCCCCCCCCCCCCCCTCGCTGTCCCAGCTGGAGATCCTGTGAAGAGGCCCAGAGGGGGGAGGTCAGGGTTCCTCCCTTGGCTCTCTTCACCCCCCCCACCCACCCCCCCCCAAAATGTGCACGACCCACCACAATGTAGTCTACCCCAGATCCTGCTTGTGTCCTTCTCTCTCTCTTTCTATCTCTCTCTCCTTCTCTCTCAGTCTCTTTCTCCCTCTCTCGCCCCCCCCCCCTCTCTCTCTAATGGCTTTTAAAGGCAGGGCGGGGTTGGAGTGGGGTGGACGGGGGGGGATGTGTGGGCATCGATCCTCCATCATCACACCATCTGTCTGAGATTGCTGTTTGGGGGATTAATGACTTCCTCCGACAGCCTCGAGAGACAGGTCTGAGGATGTCTCAATAAGGGCCCGTGGGACAGGGGGGAGGGGGGCATTGAAAGTTTGGGTTCGCCCCGCCCCGCTGTGCTCTTAACACGGGCCGGAGAGCACGAACCAAACCCAATCTTCCCTTTTTTTTCTTTTTCTATTCATACAGTAATGTTGGTCTTGCCCATTTGCACACAGAGAACATTCGGTGGTTTATGTCTGAGTGTAATAACAGAAGGGGCCACACATTGCTGAGTTGTGTCGTAAATACAGGCTTCCGCGCGTAACGCAGTCACGATGGCACGGACCAAACCAGCGTGCGTCTTTATTTCTCCTCTCCTTTTTCACTGTACAGTCAGATCGTTTGTCTGGCTCATTCACACCCAAGCAACGTTCCGCAGTAAAAATCTCAAACGACAACTGCTGTCGGGAGGTTTTCCTGGCCAGCGTCGGCTCCTAGGGAACGGGCCGTGCGTTAAATCCCAAGCAGCCGTTGATGGGATGCGACGATGAGGAACTGCTCTTGGAGGAAGCCGCCCCCCCCCGAACGACAGACAATAGATCTCATTATCCGTGGCAGCGGGCCAGCGGGAACAGGCCCGGGCCACTGTAACCAGGGGCGACACTTAGCCGGTAGCGCGAGGTCGCAATACCGCACACCGCAGCTCCCCGTCGCATTCAACGTTGCATTTTTTTTTTTTAATCACCGGGGTGAAATGGAAATGGAGTGGGGAAAAGTTCAGCCAAGTCCGAGCGGGAAAAAAATCTAATCACCCCGGAGACCCAATGAAGACGGCTCTGGTTATATTTGTGTTGAAATGCAGCGTAAACAACGGCACGTACCGTCCAAACAATACAGAGCCGCGCTGATTCAGGAGGCAGCTGTCACCCGCCATTATCTTCCCGCTAACGGCGCTGTTGCTCATCTTCTGTTTTTTTATTTGAATGTTCGAGGGGTTTGTTCTCGCCGTGGCACGCTGGAGCGCGCGACCATTGTGGCCCTCAGGGTTCCGCCCTCCGCGCCTAGGCCCAGCCTCACTTCCCGCCGTTTAAATTTTTTTAAAATCCTGGTAATTTGGCGGTCAGCAGGAACGTTGTTGCGGGCGTGCCAGGGCTTCTTAGCGGAGCGGGTGCCAGGAAACGGCGACGGCGACCCGACTCACCTGTACCTGCGGAGAAACTGGGCCTCCGTAGATGACGGACGGGTGATTGGCGGTGTTTCATTGGCGGGTGGCAGCAGCCTGCAGACTCATGGCAGTAAACCAGCATTTTTAAAGTGCATTTCCCTGCTTATGGGCCACGCCATTGTCTGTGTCTGTGTCCACTGTTTGTAAAGTCCGCCATTGGAAAACCTTTTAGCTGCTTTTCCACCTGCATTTTCAGAAATCTGCCTCATTAGCAGCACAGCTCTTATTTATTTATTTTTTATTTTTTCAGCTTTATTGGACAGTGTAGAAAGACTGGACGAATGGGAGCTAGAGAGTGGGAAAAACATGCGGCAAAGGCCGCGCGGCAGGATTCGACCCTTCGACAATGAGCATGTGGACGATACTCATCCAGGCGACGCCACGAGATCTCCCAGCAGCGTGGTTTTATTCCCCTTTTCTCCCCTGTTGTGAGGTCAGTGCCTGCTGCCTCGACCTCCGCTATCGATTCGGGCGAGCACAGAGGGGCGTGGACTCTCTTCCAGAGCATGTGTCAATCGCCATTTACACCGCATTCCAGCTTAACATGGTGGACACGCGGGCGGCCCAACGGACCAACGGGGGTCCCTGGTGCACTCCAAGCCACTGTAATCCTGGTTGGCCAAGACCTTCCTCTCATTGGGCGAGTGGCAGCCAACCGTGTGTCATCCTGTGGGGCTGGTGTCCGCAGTCACCACTGGCGATACCGGACCGTGGCCCGCTGAACACTAGAGCAGTGCCTTAACAGGACGTGCACCCCATCGGAGGAAGGCCGGTACAGGAAGTGGCACAGAGAGAGAGAGAATCGTGTGCGTGTGCGTGTCTCCTCCCCACTTGACATGGCGCATCGCGTGATTGCGTCGACTAGTGGCGCATTTTTATTCATTAATCCTGTGTCAGATTTGAGCGGGAGTCAGCAGAAGCTGTCCGTGGGATGTGGATGGAGCCAGAGGGGAGTTTAAATGGCTGTTTAATTATGAGTTATGAATAATACTCAATGGATTTATACATCTTCTGTTTTTCTGGTTCTGGGTGTTGCAGGGTTTATTGCACTGCAGTGTGATCCTGTGGAATGCAGAAGTGGGTCTTACTCCCTCGCAGTTATTGAGGGGAGGAACCGGGGGCGGGGGGGGGGGCGTTTGGGGGCTAGAGAGAAGCCTTCCCCCCTCTTCCCGTCCCGTCCCATGTGACACATTCCTCATGGCAACATGGGAATCTCCGGGAGGAGATGGGGAAGTTTTTCGGCCGGGAGCGTGGTGCACGTACTTGCCCCAGGAGAGAGAGAGAGAAATGGAGAGAGAGAGAGAGAGTTCGCTCCCACAGTTAAACAAACACAGCCTGTTGTTCGAGAAAAAGAAGAAAGGAAAAAAACAAAGCTTTCCTCAGATCTCCTTTCCTTCCTGTAGCTCAAATGCACAGCGTCACACAACACCGTACAGTTAAGCCACACTTTGTCCTGGAAGACTCTTTGTTCCGTCGCCATACCGACGCCCCCCCCCCGCCCACAACCCCCCCTCATCTTTTGTGGGGCAGTTTTTCTGTTTTGTTCTTCTAATGGAGAGTGTGGAATGGGGGTGGAGGGCGTGAGGGTGGGGGTGGGTTGGTTGGGCGGAGGCAGGGGGGGGCGCGCACACAGTGTTGTTTTTCTGGGCTGAGCCAGCGGGATGGAGGAGGGGGTGGGGGGCTGTCTGAGGTCACGGAGCTTCGACATTCCGGACAGCGTGTTCAAAATGGGAAAAGCTGTTTGCTTAATCGCTGCCTCCCCTCGTTTATCTCTCTCCCTCCATCCCTCCCCTCTTCTATTTCCCTCCCTCCGTCCCTCCCCTGTCATTCTTCAGGTCCTCACTAGCACACTGAATGATGGCCCTGAAGGCCATTTTAAGCTAATTGAAGTGCCTCTCCCTTTCCCTCTCACTCTCTCCCTCCCCCTTCTCTCTCTCTCTCCCTCATCTTTCGCTCTCTCTGTCTCTCTCTTCTTTTCTCTCCATTTCTCTCTCTCCATCTTTCTTGGTCTCTATCTTTTTCTCTTCTTGGTTCAGTGCAGGGGGAGGGGTACGTGAAGCGAACCCCTTATGTGGCGCATTCGGGCCGTTTACTGTCGTCTTGCGAGCTACGCAGCCCCACCGGTCATGTCCTGTCAGTCGCCCAGAGACCCATAAAAGCTTCCCCAACAGTCTCCTAAATAAACACATCTCATTTTGAGCGTATGTCGAAAGTAACAGTTGTACGTGCACCGTTACTAACGATATCCGTGTGCCTGGTCCCATTCGACCGTTGTGTATGATTTACAGTACGGCTGTGTCTATCATCACCAACATCAATCCTCCCAAGGCCCACCACTGGGTGTTGGCCCACATTTTGGGAACCACATTCCCTAAAGACCACCGGGTCCACCAATGGTTACCCAACAGTCCCTCAACGGTCCCCCAATGGTCTTCCAATGGTCCCCCAACCGTTCCACAATGGTCTTCCAACGGTCCCCCAATAGTGCTCCTCTGGTCCTCCGAACGTTCCCACAATGAATACCCTACTTCCTGTGTGACCCCAATGAATACCCTACTTCCTGTGTGACTGAGCAGCAGAATATAATTCCGCACTGACTCCTGGCTCATTACCCGCTCCGACCCTGGAGCCGGTTTTTATTGTTATTATTACAAATTATTCATTAATTTATTTGTTTTGTTTGGCTTAGCTTGCCTTTTTGTGGACATTCCGTCTACGGTTGACCTGGATTAAATGCATATCTGAAATACTTCAACTGTTTAGATGCCTGGAACTACTCCCGCAGATTCCTGAGAATTTTAAACTAAACATCTTACTAACAAACAGCCAATCGTGTGTAAGAGTAATTTAGTCCAGCGTGTGTACTAATGAAAAGAGATGTTTCGTTCTTGTTTCTGTCATTAATCAGCAGGAATTTAGTTTGGATCTAAAGGGGTTTAACGTACTGCATATCAGGTATTTGAACTGGGTCTGGTACACTGAATATATTCTTCTAAGCCAACTGGTGAGCATATATGAGGACTGAAATCATGGAGTGTAATTTGCATTAAAATCCATACGCTGCAGTTAAAATAATATTACAACCACTTGATTGTATGCATAATTTCTCATGGTTTGTCCTTTGTGAATAGCAGACAAAAGACCAGACTTTTTCTTTTTTAACGTCTTTCATATTTGGTTACATATCACGTTACCTCAGCGGGGGAAAAAGCAATGCGCAGGAGCTGGATATGTTTCTCACAAATTCATTGAGAATATAAGTGAGAACACTGATGGTAAAGATGGATCCATTTGTGTCGTTTTGGTTTAATCGTCTCGACGGATGGCGGAGAGAACGCGCGGCCCGTTTCGCTCCTTGAAAGATGTTCCGTCCCTTTAATTCGCGAGAATCTAGCTGAAGAGGAAGAAAGAAGAAAAAAAGAAAACCACGCTGGAACTGAATTTCAATAACAGCGATAATAATGAATAATGAATAATAATCTGGAGTAATGATATTCGCGTGGGCGTTAGCGTTAGCGGTGCACCTCGGCAGCCCCGTCCGTGTGTCTGCGCTGGTCCCTCTGTCCCGTCTCTGTGAAGGTTGCTGATTTTCGACGCTCCGGACAGTTTCATACGGGAGCGGGACTGTTCCCTTCGGTTTGGTGGGAAGGCGGTATTTGGCCACGGTGTGACCTTTGACCTTTGATCTTGGTTGCCAGGGTGCCTCTTGTGCAGCCTCTGGTCCTGAAATGCCGGCCCGGAGTGGGCACCAGCCCAAGACGTCCGGCCAAGTCCCAGTTCTGCCCGTCAGCAGCCATTCTGCTCACGCTTGTGTGTCTGTGTGTGTGTTTGCTTTTGTGTGTGTGTGTGTATATGTGTATGTATGTGTGTGAAAGAGTGAGCGAGCGAGAGAGAGAGAGAGAGAGAGAGAGAGAGGGGGGGAGGGAGGGAGGGAATGTGTGTGTGAGAGAGAGAGAGAAAGAGGGAGAGAGAGAGAGAGAGTGTGTGTGTGTGTATGTATGAGAGAGAGAGAGAGAGAGTGTGTGTGTGTATATGTATGAGAGAGAGAGAGAGTGTGTGTGTGTGTGTGTGTGTGTATGTATGAGAGAGAGAGAGCAGGGATTTTCTTAGAGCTCATATTACAGCAGTGCTGCAGTACAGAACTGCTCGGACCTGAACTGGGTCAGCTCATGTTCTTTGCCATTCCCAGCAGTGAAGCGTTCCGCAATGTGCTTCCATTACGGATTACTGAGCTTGGGAACACCGCAGAAAATGCATTTCAGTCATCGTTGTCTCTACTGTAAGTGTTTATCTTTTAATGATTCATGGCGGTTTGGCTG
This sequence comes from Ilyophis sp. 1 JC-2022, assembly GCA_022702515.1. Taxonomy (NCBI): domain Eukaryota; kingdom Metazoa; phylum Chordata; class Actinopteri; order Anguilliformes; family Synaphobranchidae; genus Ilyophis; species Ilyophis sp. 1 JC-2022. The sequence goes on along the minus strand of CM040404.1, from coordinate 6,792,152 downwards.
CAGATGCTGAGGTATTGTTGAACATCGGCATGGGGGGGTTAGAATTCATCGCTTATTTCCTGTCGAGTTTTTGCAGCTCTGAGTTGTGATTTAAAGCAATTGTTACGAACCAGATGTGGAGCCCAATCCAGTGGAGGTTTGAAGGGAGCGGAGGCGTGGGGGTGGGCATTACCCTGTCATTGGGATTTGCCCACATCTTGTTATTGCAAAAAATTTAAAATTCTCACATCGTTAAGATTCACCAGAAGTGCTGGGACTGTATGCTGCCTCCATAGGTTTCGTGTTCATCTTGTGAGAAAATGAAATGATTTTACCACCAAGATGCTTTTCTTCACGGTCATGTTACGGTTAAAGTGAGCGCCGGGATATTTTTTGCTGTCTTTCTTTTTTACCAAGCGGACTTCCCTCCACGGTTCTCCCTGGAGAGTTTATGTGAGAGGGGTAGTCCGTCCCCCAAGGGATATTTTGTATCACTGTGAACTTATTGTTCTTCCAGCGCTATGAAATCTGCAAGGTCGTCCCAACGCGTTCGCTCACTCCCTTTCTAGGCCGAGAACTGCGTCAGTACCGTAGCCTTGGAGCATGGATACTACACTGATTTTGTGGGAGACGATGTCGGAGGTCTGAGAGACGTCAAGCCCTTTCCCCACAAAAGAAAAGCCGAAAGCAGATCAAAGACACGTGAAAAGCTGATGGCTTGATGCCTTTGAATGCTGAAAATATGGTTTGACACTTATGGGAATTACCCCATAATGAGCGATATTTCTTCATTTACCTTTGACATGGCTGTTCGAAGCGAAGGTGCAAAGCCTTTGGACTTGATTGAGAAGGGGAGCACCCACGGGGAATGATCTCCCATTGACATCCAAGGCACTTGGATGGGGCGGCTGTGGCTCAGGAGGTAGAGTGGGTCGTCCGCAGATCGCAGGGTTGGCGGTTCGATCCCCGGCTCCTCCTGTCCACATGTCGAAGTGTCCTTGGGCAAGACACTGAACCCCAAATTTCTCCCAATGAGCAGGCTAGCGCCTTGCATGGTGGCTGCTGCCATTGGTGTGTGAATGTGTGTGTGAACGGGTGAGTGAGAGGCCATTGTAATGCGCTTTGGATAAAGGCGCTATATAAGTGCAGTCCATTTACCATTTACTTCACTGTCACCCGAACGCCGATTCAACACTTTTGCTCTGGAATCTATTTATTTTGATAGGGCCTAAAACCCGGTTTGATTTCCCCACTTGTTGCAAAAACCTTCGCCGATGATTAAAACGGCGGCCTTAACTATGCGGGGGTGTGCCGAATTCTCAAGCAGTTTGCGGTGGTAGAAGAGGGGCCTTTTTGCGAAGGAGAATTTCGCTTTCATGCACACAACCCTTGAAGATCAAACTGAATTCAGAGACGGAAAACTTTTCAAGTCCCTGACAGCTACAAGCATTCACGTTCCCCACGCCTGGCAGTCTAGACCAAACCTCTCCACTGGGGCGAGTGACTGATGTGACACATTCGGGTTTAAAAACACTACTAATTTTTTCAATGTATGACATCGTAATCCAGAAACGATACACTGGTAGCCTGCTCATTTCAAAGGAACAGAGTTCTTGCCGACTTATATTTTTCTTTGCTGGGAACGTGAGTTACTACTGGTACTCAGAATCAGGAGAACTTCAAGCTTATGTCAGAGTGCTAAAATGTAACCAAGGTTAAAGGCTAAAGGTTAAAACACATGTGTAGTCTCCACAGGTAATGAAGGACTCGTGTGCACTGGAAGCTAAGAAACGTGGGTTTTTTTATTTTTACATTTATTTTTACTTCTTTTAGAAACTGGGCCTAGTACCTCTCTAGCCATATTTATCAGAACATGAATTGAACATTAAAGATACGTGCTTCCCTTTGACTTGTGAGTACTCCGAGGATGAGTACTTGCTTTTGTTGGATGAATCAGGAAGAGTCAGGGGAGAAAAGGCAAGCGTTCCCTGATGTCGGACACGTGTGCTGTTCTCCACACGCTCTCTGAAGAAGCACTGATGCTTCATCCTGCGTCAGTAGGCGCGCTTCCGTCTTGTGGGGATGGCAAACAGTCGCTGGAAAAAAGAGCGTGGGGATTGAAGGGGAGCGGAAGGATTCCTTTCCTTTGCTCACACACTTAACCCTTCAAATATGTGATTAGAATTTTAATTTTTTATTTCATTTGTTTCTGATTTTTTTTCCAATTTAGTAGCCAATTGAACCCCTATTCTAATTAAATTCCCCCCGTGTAGCAACCGCTAGAGAACCACTGCTATACAACCCCGTTAGCCGGTAGTAGGAAGGAGGGCGCGACTTTTCGAGCTCCTGACCGTGATTCCAACTCGCCCAGGGCCTTTTTGTGCGCAGCGATTCTCTCCGAGCCCCTTCCCCCACCCGGAAGCAGCCGCCAATTGCCGCTCCCACAGGGCACCGGCCATGCTCAGATCTGGCAGGACCGGGGCGCAAACCCCAATCCTCCGAGTACAACTGCACTGACTTAGTCGGCGCCCTTACCGTTGTACCACCGCGGCGGCCGTCAGAATTTTCTCAACTGAACATTCTAATGCTGATGTAACAGTCACTACTGGTAATTGAAAGCGATGGGAGTTCTAGAACAATGACTTAGTATTTTAAAAAATAAAAATAAAAAATACATTATAAAAAATTTAAAAAACCTACTCTTCAAAGGGTTAAAAAAAATAATAAATAAAAACTACTTGGGACCTGTGTTCATAAAGCGTCTCATACCAGGAGTACTGATCCAGGATCAGTTTTACCTTTCATCTCATAATGTATAAGGTTAATATTTTGAAAGGGTGGAACCAGATCCCAGATCACCGCTTTTCCTCTGAAAGATTTTCTGAATGTGGACCCTAATCTTGGATCAGTTTGGCCTTTAAAGTCATAGTGTATGAGATTATGACATGAACGGGCAAGCCCTGATACTAGATCAGTGCGCTGTTCTCTAAATACTCTTTCTCTGTCTCTGCTTGCTCTCTCCCGCTGGTATTTAGGACAGGTAGTCTAAGGTCTGGCAGAAAGCTGGGCCACGGGAGCTTGGCTAATTTTAAAGAGTTGCGCACCTTGCTGCAATATGGGAATGTGGGAATGCCAGTGCAGCGTTCCTTAATCACTTCAACATGGAAGGAATTTAAGGGTCGATGTTCGCGTGCTTGCAGACGGTTTCGACAGGATTGACGGCTTTTCTTTCTGCAGAGTGATTATGCAGGGGGTGGGGGTGAGGGGGAATCAGAACTTGGGGGGGTGGCGGCGAAGGCTCTGCAGGGGATCTACGGAGTGCGTTGCAAGATAAAACCAAAGGTACGTTAGCAGGAGAACCAGTGCTACGTTAGCAGGAGAACCAGATCTGTGTACCTTAGCACGAGAGCCAGTCCTGTGTTGCCTTAGCGTGAGAGTCTGACCTGTGCTACGTGAGCATGAGAGCTAGACCTGTGCTACGTTAGCACGAGAGCCAGTCCTGTGTTACCTTAGTTTGAGAGTCTGACCTGTGCTACATTAGCATGAGAGCTAGACTTGTGCTACGTTAGGAAATTGCAGGTGTCTCAAAACAAGCTAGTTAGGGTTGTGATGGGGCTAGGCCCTCGAGACCATGTTGGAAGGAGGCATTTCCATTTCCAAGAGCTCAACCTGCAGACCAGTTGAGGCTGACTCAGCTGAGGCTGCACATGGTACACAAGGTATTACAACAGGGCACCCACAGTACCTAAGCCATATTTTTTTTTTCCAGGGAGAAATCACACAACACACACACAGGACTAGGTAGCCAACCTGCACCCCCTCGAGGTAGAACTAAATGGGGCAATGGGCAATGCATGCTGCCTACACACAGCACAGGAGTGAAATGCCTAATGAACTGCAAACAACAAACGAACCCACACCACACATTTTTTTTTGAAGATTTGGAAAATGCTATTAGCAAAGTCCAAAGATAGACAGGTAGGGGGGGGAGGGATTGTTAGGATGTGTACATGATGTTATATGTAGTGTTTTGTGTGTGTTGTGTGTGTTTTTGTTTTTGTTGTATGTAATGTTGAATATGTAAGACCCAAAGGACACAACGGAAAAAACTCTATGATTTTTTGTGAACTCCTTGACTGCTGTTTTGATGCATGACTTTACTGTTTTTATTTTAAATCGATATGTCGAATAAACTAAACTAAACTAAATAGCACGAGAGCCAGTCCTGTGTTACCTTAGTATGAGAGTCTGACCTGTGCTACGTTAGCACGATAGCCAAAACTGGGCTACATTTGCATTGCTAAGTCCTGTCTGGTCTAGTAATGCAGCTAAAATATTTCCCTCAGAAATTTTTTTTTTCTGGGGATGGGGGGCCTCTCACTTTCACAGATGCATGATGGGCCGGCCAGTTTCTTGGTCTAGCGTGAAAAACGAAACGACCATTGACGAACAGCAAAGCTAAGGGTCTGGGCGCCAGGTTGCTAATGTTCGCCTGCATTGTTGATGCTCAAGGGCGTGACGAATAATGATGCGTCCACTGTTCACCGGAACAAAAATGGCATTCCAGCTCCCGATCTCATTCCGCACCCTAGGCCCCGTGCTTCCCCGACAGGCCTGCCGCTCTGATCCGTTTTAATCCCACGCTCAAAACAAAGCACAGCGGAGCTATCGGTTTAATCCCACGCTCAAAACACAGCACGTCGGAGCTATCGGTTTAATCCCACACTCAAAACACAGCACGTCGGAGCTATCGGTTTAATCCCACGCTCAAAACACAGCACAGCGGAGCTATCGGTTTAATCCCACGCTCAAAACACAGCACAGCGGAGCTATCGGTTTAATCCCACGCTCAAAACACAGCACAGCGGAGCTATCGGTTTAATCCCACGCTCAAAACACAGCACAGCGGAGCTATCGGTTTAATCCCACGCTCAAAACACAGCACATCGGAGCTATCGGTTTAATCCCACGCTCAAAACACAGCACATCGGAGCTATCGGTTTAATCCCACGCTCAAAACACAGCACAGCGGAGCTATCGGTTTAATCCCACGCTCAAAACACAGCACAGCGGAGCTATCGGTTGACACTCACATGGAATCCCAGTTTTTTTTTTCCCAGAGAATATTGTTCTGAAAACATATTACATGTCAGCTTGCAGCGTCTCGGAAAGACGTCGCTGCTGGGTAGGAATACTTCACAGCCTGTGTAATGTTTTATTTATTATCTGGAGCTGAGATGAATCGGCATAAATTTTATTTCATAATGTGGTCTATCGCCCCACTGTAGTGCAGTACGCAGATCGTTTGTCTGGAAATGTTGTTTGCCTGGCCATTTCTCAACAATCGTGTGTTTTGGATTGTTGTTTGCCTCCGATCTCTTGGAAGTGCAAAGTTCATAAATACTAACAGGGTCTCCAGGGTCTTTGTCATCGGGGGGGGGCTTGTTTTCTCTCTTACTCACCCCTCCCCCTCCAGAAAGAATGCAGTCCAAGGGATTTGGGGCGCAATTGTTCTGGGCTACTCGTGGATAACATTCTTCTGGAACGGACCATGCCGCAGGGTGGATTCAGCAAGTTCCACGGGGTTTATACTTTTGCACGAAAGTCTCCCTCCCCCCCCCTTCAATGTAGCGCTCGCGTAGATCGGCTTTCTCCAGGACGGGATGTTTTTACCGGCACACACGTCCCTAAAGGCACGCAGGGAAGAGCGCCCGAAATCGGGCTGCTGTCTTTCTCGAAGCCGAGTGGAGCCCTGGCGCGACCGCTAACAATGGGCTTCATATGAAATATTTACCACAGCTTGACAATTCCCCACATAGGCCAGTCTGTTGAAAATATTTCAAATGGGGTTCGGATAAGAAGGAGAATAAGCGAGGGATATGAAAGGAGGTCGGTCCTGAGACAACGCTGAGCGCTGTCGCCTGCCTTTCATTTTATTATTGACTGGAGCTCACCCGTCAGTCACCCTCCGCTTGGCGACTGTCAAACACAAACAGTCATCTTCCCATTATTTCACTCTTTGTTTGAGGACAAAAGCGAGTCTATTAACGGCATTATAACCCAGGCTTTCTGTCCGGATCTGGCTAGCCGGCAGTGCATTTGTCCGTAGGCGAGATGGAAGGACACAATATTGGAAGCTGGTTCTCTCTCTTGACTGCCAACCTTCTGTACTGTCGCGGGTTATTGGGGTTCGGGAGCAGTGCATGATGGGTATTGCTGATGGATGGACTGTTTGTTTTTCAGGTGAAGAGCCGCCCAGGGTCGAACAGATGCGTATAATAATTGCGCTAAAAGCTTTGAGATCTCGTAGGGCAGGGTGAAATCGCTGAGATGTTTAAAACGCGCTCTGAATTTAACGGCGGCACGCCGCACACAAACGCTGGCTCTGATTAAGCGGTAAGCGATATCACGCAGACCCTGGATAATGGTGTCAGCTGTGTGACTGCAGTGGGGGAAGAGCCTTAGAGCTCGTGCGCTACATTCCTCATGAGAGTAATTGTCCACAGTACGCTCTGAGAGGAGGACCCACAAACAAATACATTCCCACAATGCACTGCAGTTTAGGGCAGCGTAATGTTGATTTGGAGGCGTGGTTTTGGCCTGTCCCAGTGTGACGTCACGTTGACAGCGTAACAAAGATGTGGGAAGGAGGGGCATCCATGTGGCATTGTGCAAATCGACTCCTTCAAAAAGAGTAGTGTCATAACATCCCACTGTAATTGGTGAGGGTGGCAGTGTTGAATAAAGGTTGCTGGGAACTGCACTTGTAACTCGAAGGTTGTGTGTTTGATTCTGAGCTGGTGTAGCCTTGTGCAAGGCTCTTAGCCTGAATTGCATCAGTAATTATATCAAGCTATGTAAAATAATTCTGTGTAAGTTGCATCTGTTAAATGCCAAATGTATGTATTAATTAAGTTTATTTATTAATGACAGCTAAATGCTGCCCCGCACAATGGGACCCTAATTTGCAAAGTAAAGACCGCTCGTCACGTGTACGCATGTCGACGCTCGACCACGCACGCGTCTGTTCCCCGATAACTTCCCGCTAAGAAACGACACGCACGTCCCGTCAGGTTCCAGTGTCGCCTGGCAACAAATGGAGGACACACCGGATGTTGAACTCATCAAGCGGAAAAAAATATATAAATAATTGACTCTGTATTATATATCCGCTTTTGCCTTTAATAATAGGATTGAACAACTGGTGAGTCATTGCAGCCGGGACGTTTATTGTATGCTAATGCACATTTAAATAGTGCTTGAGATGTGCTGTGACGGGATCCGTCTCTCGCTCGGAGCCTTGCCGTTTGTCACCGGAGACGCAGCCCTTGTGTTTTTGTTTTTACCCCACCTCTCGTCTGACCTCGTTTTATTTTCGTTTTGTTTAGTTTTTCTGTGTGTTGTGGCGTACTGTTTGCCGCCATTGTTAGCCCTCCTGCGGAAGGAGAGAGTTCGGGAGCCACAATGGCGCAGGAAGCAGGAGCCGATTTTATGGCTGTTATCTCTCTCTCTCTCTCTCTCTCTCTCTCTCTCTCTCCCTCTCCCTCTCTCTCTCTCTCTCTCTCTCTCTCTCTGACTCATTCTGCAGCCTGAATGAAAAGCCCTCTGTAACTAGGACTCCTACTCCTGCGCAAGCAGACGGACTAATTCAAGCTTCGCGTTTGGCTTCCTCTCTGCTTTATCATCTCTTATGTTTTATTTTTTTGATTTTGTTTTTGCAAGCGGCCAAACTTCACCCCCCCTTTTTGCCTTGGCAGTTTTTTCTCTACAACACTGGGCCCTCTGGTTGGAGCTGGGCAGCCTTCTCACAGGGGAGTGTGCTATGCATATCTGTGCTATGCTGAGCTGAGCTGATCTGTGCTGTGCCAGCTCCTATACCAGCCCCTATACCAGCCTCCATACCCATACCACCCCCCATACCAGCCACAGCCCCCATTGCATTGCATTCACACAGCCTTGGGTCACTGTAGCCGCAGAGCCTGAATGAAACCGTATCAAACTGTAGCTTCAAGGCCTACGCTGTGTCCTGCCTGCTGGTTCCACAGAGATATGAAATACGAGCAGCTGCTCCAAGCTGCGCTGCTGAACTATGAAACTATTTCAAGTGCAAGTAGCCTTGTCTCTGTTCTGCGGAGTGGTACTTAGGCCTTCCTGTAGACGGACCCTTCAGTCCAAGGGCCCCCCCCGCCCCGGAGTTTACAGGATACTTACGTTAAACACACCTGTCGATGACCTCCAGGATTCTCATACTGCAACGAGATGCATTAACTTAAATTTACCTTGAATCCTTGAGCAAAAATTAAAATCACCTGTAAATAGGCCATCATACAAGATTTACAAAGAGCATCAATCGGTCACGCTGTTAAGCGTTACATCAGAAGCTGAACCGGGGGAAAAACAACAACAACACGTTTCCATGTTCAAATGCGACCTCGCTTCACACAAAACCACCACAGCGACCTCGCTTCACACAAAACCACCACATTTTCTCTCAGAAATGCTACAATGAATTACATTCTTTGCCATTCTTTGTATTAATTCAACAAATTAATCAGACCATCGGCTGAATAATATACTACTAATACAGTTTATGAATAATCTTCAGAATAAACTTGACCTGGCCTTGTTAATACCGCTCTCCAAATGGTTCACTCTTTAACTCAGGAGGGTATCTGTTTTTAATCTTGTTTAGCCATTGTATATTTCTACAACCTGTCCCATCAGTTTTTTTTGTGGCTTGTGATATTGTCATTATAATTGTGTATATATCAGGTCCCCCTTGAAAAAGAGATGTCAATCTCAACGGGGGTTTCTGGCTAAAATAAAGGCTAGATAAATTAAAAACATTGGTTAAATGTTTAATTTTGGCTCGGATCATGCGTCGTGGCCATTTATGAAGGGGCTCCCATAATGCATTGGGGACGCTCGACATGGTCGGTGTGCAGTCTGCAGTTTGGCATCTCTAACGGATTTAAAACGATAAGCGTGGTGTGGAATTCCTGAGCCGTGGGACTGGAGGGAAGCCGACGCGCTTCCCGACGTTCCCTTCCCGACGTTCCCTTCCTGGGAAGATACTGGCCTGATGTTCGGAAGCTCGCATTGTTACCGTCGCCGAGGCCTTCCTCGCGCGCACCAGACATCTGGGACTCGGCTCTAATTATCGGAAGTCGTGTTTGTCAATGCCTTGTTGTTTTAGCGGCTGTTACTGTGCGAGTAGTTTATTTGGAAATGATATTACGGAGGCAGAATAACGGTATTAGCAATGTCTTTTGGTTGTGTGTTTTTGAAAATGTGTCTGGTGTAATCTCAGAAGCATTGGAGGTGGTGGTGCAGTGTTACAGTGAGGGAACTGGGCTGAATTGCCTCAGGATATATCCAGCTGTATAAATGAATACTATGTAAAAATAGAAAAGTTGTGTAAGATAGATACCTGTAATGTAATGCAATATATCTGTTGCAAGCGTTCTTGTTCTCACATGTGTTTATTTGAAGAGCATGAAGCTGATGTAGATCATAGTTTCCATTTATTTTTTTGGAAAATATAAAAAATAGCAAGTGAGCGGTATGTCGGTGGTGAAAATGTATTTAGTGGAAGGACGGTAGCTGGTGTGTTTAATAGGCTGGTATCAGTGTGGGGGCAGATGTTAAGGTGGAGGGAGAGCCGTATACTTTTAAGCTGTCAGTGGAACTCAAGGCTAAAATGAAACCATAATGATTTGGCAGCAGCTCTGTTTAGTCGTTACGACCTCCAGATCCTGGAATCCTTGATAATTAGCCTGGGATGAATGTTCCGGATGTTTTCAGAGCAAGAAGAGGCAAAACAGCCCTCGTGTCAGACAGAGAACGCAAAACAAAAAAGACAAAACAATGAAAGAGATTCAGTGGAAAAGGGACAGAGAAATCTCAAACTCCAGTCCTGGAGGGGGCGCTGTGTCTGCAGGTTTAACTCCAGTCCTGGAGGGCCGCAGTGTCTGCAGGTTTAACTCCAGTCCTGGAGGGGGCGCTGTGTCTGCAGGTTTAACTCCAGTCCTGGAGGGCCGCAGTGCTCTACACTAAAAGTAAAAGATGGGCCTGAATGGCCTGTTCTATTCAGGTTCATCACTTTCCCTTCACTGGCCAATTCAGGCCTTGGAGAAAAGTCATGCAGACACTTTAGCCAATCATGGAGTCAAATTAAGCACTTAAGTACTGAAACACAGCAAAAACCCACAGACACTGAACCACTCCAGGCCTGAAATTAAACCAACACTGCTGCCCTCCAGGAATCAAGTCTCGGATTACATTATATTTACATTCAGGCATTTAGCAGACACTGTTATCCTGAGTGCGTTTATACAGCTGGATATTTACTGTGGCTATTACTGTTGCTCAAGGGTAAAACAGCAGTATGGGAATTAAACCCGCAACCGCCGAGTCCATTTCCCTACAGCTATGCCCAGTCAGTACCACTGAGTTTGGTGGTCAGGCTCATCGCCCTGGTTACGGGGGGGGGGCTCTCCCCGTGGTTATTTCAGGTCACCTTCCTGTTTACTGTGATTGTACAACCTGTGATTCTGTTTCTTGTCGGCATTTCTTGTGCCGGGACGGCGATGATATGGGCCAGGCCAGCGGCGAGAGTGGGGATCACGCTGGGTTCCAGCAGAAGGGAAAGAAGGAGAGGCTTCTTACTGGGGAAGGCATCTATTTTTCCCAACTCTGCTCCCCAGCTCCCCAGCCCCCCAGCCAAGTCATAAACAATGGCCACCTGTGAGAATACACAACAGACAGGCCCGAACGTGAACAGAGCACGAATCCCAAACGCAATCCGTGGGGGGTGGGACGTGCTTCTCGATATATTCAGACCCGGCTGAAAATCTCTTTCATTTCCCGGGCCTGTGGGGAGCCAGCAGTGTTCAGGCGTAGCTCCTGTTTTAGTTATGCATTCAAGGCCAGCCAATATGCAGGACGGAACACTTTAGCTCTCAAGCAGTCTGGATAGCTTGACTTATGTTTGTAAAACAGCGTAGAGTAGGATTGCGACGATCAATATTGAGCTTCATATATATATGTTTCATACAAATTTTTTTTTTTTTTCCCCCTCAAACAAATATGTGCTATGTTGGAAAAAGTGGTTTACTTGTGTGGGGGGAAAAAATTCTTCAAAACTCCCTTTCTGAAATAAATCGGCACTTTGTGCCAGAATCCGTATGTTTTCACAGTAAAAATCTAAAATAGAGCAATGGATTTCAGGCAGATTTTTTTAAACTTTGGAGATCACACATGGCGTTTGTTTAAATATTCAGCAGTGGGTTCTCCCTCTCCAGTGTGAGCTACAAGCCCTGGAATACCACTGCTGTTTATTAGCTATTTATAAATATATATATATATATTCAGCAGCCTTCCAGAGAGTTCATTAAAAAAGTGATTGGTCCCCGTTGACTAGTATGTTGAAGGCTTTTTTTTCTCTGCCATTAATATGCTGCACAACTAGAAAGTATGTTTTTGCATTTTAAAGTCGTTATTTAGTCTGTATTTGCTGGAGTTTTTTTTTTTACACAGTCGGCATTTATAAAAGTAAACATATCTGGATATGGAGCCTGGTGTCAACTGTGATGGGCATGTAGGCCTACTACCATTTAAAATATTTATGATGTTCAGACCCTTCAAAGATTGCAGATGTAACGGTAATAATATTCACGGTGCATAACGATGTTCAATCAAACATTAATCTTGTTCTTGCTATCTGTAAATATTCCGAGGTGGGTAACCGTGGGTTACTGCATTATTTACAGTAGGGATGCTGTAGGTGACAGTAATGTGTCTCACTCCGCTCCGTTTGCTTTAATTGGTTGAGTATGCCACTACGTGACCTTTTAAAATGTCCGTCAGAGGAAAATGAGTTGCACCTCGCACAAATCGCTTTGCTTCTGGAAAAAGGAGTGGCCTCGGATGAGTTCACCTCCTGGGTTTTTTTTTTGGGGGGGGGGGGGGAGGCATTTTGTTCACCTTGATACGCTAGTATGCTTTGCTGTCTGGGGCGTGTATGGGACAAGAGTATTTCCATTTCTGAAGTCATTTTCTGTGAAAGGGACGAGGTGCAGGTATTCCGCCAGTTGTCGGATTGAAACCCGCAGCCAATTCAATCACGCTGTGCCTGCTGCACCAGGCCTGTTGTAATTAGTTTATCAGGGCGTGTGCTCAAACTGCGGCTCTTCTGCCAACCCACACAACACTGTTTCTTTCACAGGAAATAAGCAACGGAGATATGTGGCCTGTCATGTTGTATGTGGATTGCACGAGTGGCATTTACCAGCCCTGGGTTGAATAATTATTTTGAGTACTTTATCGCTTTAGACGCCAGTAATATTCCTGCGGATTACAGCTGACTATTTTAAATACTTTTACCAGTATTCAGAAAAAAACAAGATTGTACGTTGTGGTTTAGTAAGCGATTTCCAATTTTACCAGCACCTAAAGAGTAAGAATAATAAAAATGTGTATTTGATACATATATAATGTTTTATCAGAGTAGTTATGCCTTGTGTGTTACGAGCTCGTAATGGAAACTGTACCCTTATTGCACGTTATTGCATTTTATTGATTTAATTTACTTTTCAAAAGCTTATAATTTATGGATGGATTAAAATTAACATCAGGTCCCCTGTTGAATGTCTCCTTGTTTTACCTGTAGGAGGTGCCCAGTGACGTTTTACCTGTAGGAGGTGCCCAGTGACGTTTTACCTGTAGGAGGTGCCCAGTGATGTTTTACCTGTAGGAGGTGCCCAGTGATGTTTTACCTGTAGGAGGTGCCCAGTGACGTTTTACCTGTAGGAGGTGCTCAGTGATGTTTTACCTGTAGGAGGTGCTCAGTGACGTTTTCTCCTCCTTCTCCTGGCTTAGCCCTTTCCGTCTCCATTAAGGCTAAGCGCCGTAATGTGACTTTGTGATGCGCTGGTGTTTATAAAGCTGCGGCCGAGCTGGAGCTCTCTCTCTCTCTCTCTCTCTCTCTCTCCTCTTCTCTAGGCTAGACAGGAAGTTGCCTGTGAAAAGTAGGAACTGCTCATGATAAATATTCCCAGCAGTAGCCCAAACAGAGCTGGGAGAGCCAGCGGAGCGTGACACGCTGCTGGCGAGGAGTCTTTATTTGCTCTGTAAGGCGTCGTCCGCGTCGAGTCATTGGCGTGCTCAGCAGCCCGGCCCAGTGGCGGAGCGGGACATTTAGGCTCCTATTGGCCGGGACAAGTATATCTTTTGGTCGGACAGGTAATATTTTTCATCTCTTTGTTTGAAGGCACGAGAGATAAAAAAAATAAAAAGATCTGAATAGAAGTATAAATGGCATGATGCTCATTTCACCTGCCATTCTTGTTACATTGTTAATGGAAAAATTAAGTCCCACTTCACCTTAATGTCATTTGTTGGGGTGCTGTTGGGGGGCAGCGAATGACCCCATTCAGAACAGGCTGAATATCGGGGGACCCTTCGGTAAGTCTGCGCCCGGGGGGGCCCCTCCTGTAGACCCCCTGCACCATGCAGCCTCCCTGGGCCGAGCCGCTCTCTGCTTTGAGCCGATACAGAAAGCGAGATGGCCACATGCAGTCAAACACAATTAAGCTTACCGGTATATATATATTTTTTTTTTCTTGTTAAAAGGATTTCAGGTTGGCATTCGCTCTGCTGGTCTGACGTGTGGGATTTTCCCGCGCCTGGCTTTAGCGATGGTAGGAATGCCCAGGGAGACTGTTTGTGAGCTCTTATCTGCTTTAGCGCATTGAGGTTCGTTTGATTCGTTGGCCAAGAGACCCCACTCAACCCCACTCCACCTGGCCTCGTCCCCACGAGCATGGTTCGACCGCAAGCAGAGACCGCTGAACTCTCCCATCGGTGGCGTGCAGACGCTCATACTGAAAGGGAGTTGGACTCTTCCCTAATCTCTCTGTGTAGTATCTTTGGACCTGGGGAGAGTAGAGAGAAGTAAAACAAGCGTAATCAATCAGGTTTTGCCGCGCTGGCGTCGAGCCTCGGCAGACCGGCATGTCCGTGCAGTAGCTCAAGTTATGAGTCATAGAGCTCCCCGGTTTGCCCTTATCTCGACGCGGAGCTGAAAGTTTGGCTGTAAATCTCCTGGGATCTGTACGAGGGCAGGTCGGAACGGTCACTCAGCTGGCAGACGCTACCGGACAACCGTTACTCCCCTTGACCGCTCGTCTGTGCGGTTGTAAAAAAAAATAATTTCATGTAAAAAATGAGTTATCTGCTTAATTGGATTCGACAGGCTCCATATCACGAAGGCCGCCCCCCCCCCCCCCCCCATGTCTCGTTGTGCGCCATGTAGCAGCGGTCAGGACGGGAGAAAAACGCAGACGTTCCGCCGACATTTCGGCCCTAGAAATTAAATCTGCTCCCGAGGGAGGTTAAATGCGCCCGCTAATGCCTGTCGAGCTTCCTGGTGGGGGCATATCCTGCCCCCTGGTTTCAGGCTAATTCCATGAAATCCAATCTCCCCAGGCAACGGGGAACGCCGGAGTTGAAGCAGACAATGAGGGCTGTGGCGTGACCGGCCGTAGCTTCGCTGGTCCCTATGACAACCCCCCCGACACGTCCTCAACCCCCCCGACACGTCCTGAACCCCCCCGACACGTCCTCAACCCCCCGACACGTCCTCAACCCCCCGACACGTCCTCAACCCCCCCGACACGTCCTCAACCCCCCGACACGTCCTCAACCCCCCCGACACGTCCTCAACCCCCCCGACACGTCCTCAACCCCCCCGACACGTCCTCAACCCCCCGACACGTCCTCAACCCCCCCGACACGTCCTCAACCCCCCCGACACGTCCTCAACCCCCCCGACACGTCCTCAACCCCCCGACACGTCCTCAACCCCCCCGACACGTCCTCAACCTCCCGACACGTCCTCAACCCCCCGACACGTCCTCAACCCCCCCGACACGTCCTCAACCCCCCCGACACGTCCTCAACCCCCCCGACACGTCCTCAACCCCCCGACACGTCCTCAACCCCCCCGACACGTCCTCAACCCCCCCGACACGTCCTCAACCCCCCCGACACGTCCCAAACCCCCCGACACGTCCTCAACCCCCCCGACACGTCCTGAACCCCCCCGACACGTCCTCAACCCCCCCGACACGTCCTCAACCCCCCCGACACGTCCTCAACCCCCCCGACACGTCCTCAACCTCCCATCTATCAGTGGGAGGGTACAAACGGGGGGGGAGGGTTGTTTTTATGCTTCCCTTTCTCGCTGGGGCTCAAAGTTTTCTGGGTCACACTGAAATTTGGGGGGTGTTACCCTGTTATGGGCCACTGCAGCGAACCTTGCTCCCCTCCTACACCCCGTCCCCCCTGTCCCCGCTACCCAAATAATGAGCCCCTCAGCCAGGGCCACCCTCCTGGTGTTTAATCGCTCTCTGGCAGTCAGTCTGAAGAAAGATGGAATGTTTATTTTTACATTGTTTCTCTCTTTTTTTTCATCATCTTTTTTTCCCGCGACCTCTTTAACCGATATCTGCAGAAACGCGGTAAGACGCGATGTCACCGCTAGCTAGTCGCGGTAAGATGTGGTGTCACCGCTCTCTAGTTGCGGAAAGACACAGTGTCACTGCTAGCTAGTCGCGGTAAGATGTGGTGTCACCGCTCTCTAGTTGCAGAAAGACACAGTGTCACTGCTCTCTAGTCGTGATAAGATGCGGTGTCACCGCTCACTAGTCGCGGCTGAGCTTTAAATCCCGCTGCAGTGGCCCGGCTCTTTCAGAGTAGTGTGATATTTTTGGGTCTAAACGCAAACTTCTGTGTGTGGAATGATGGGGAATTAGGGAGTGTGGATTTAAAGATGATTGTTGCCATATGTTAGAAAAGGCCAAATATTTCACATTCTTTTATCCATTATTTTTCCTATGAAAACATATAAAGTCTGGTTTTTGTCTCCGTTTAAAAATAGCAAGACCTGGGTCATGACAAGATTTTTATTTATTTCTTTTTTACGCAAACAAAATACTTAGTTGAAAATGCTACTGTAGTGTTGCCATGGGACAAAGGGTTGCAACCCCCTCTTCTCCCACAACAAAAACAAGCTTCTCTGTCAGGATTCTTGGAAGAACAAAGATGTCTCTAACAATAGGCGTTTTATCCGGTTGGAAGGAGAGCACGCAGAGCAGAGTGTGAAAGACGCGTTCCTGCTGTGTAGCTGTCAAGCGCCATTTTCAGACACCCGGTATTCCGTGTTTGTGACCTCCCCAAGACCTCCCCAAGACCTCCCCAAGACCTCCCCAAGACCTCCCCAAGATCTTCCTGCCGCCATTTGAAAAACGGCTCGAGGTGGGAGCCCATCGGAATTACACCCAGTCAACCGAGAGCTCAAAGTTTATAACAAACCCCCCCCCAACAAAAAAGGAGGTGTAAGGGTGGGGGTTAGGGGGTGGAGAGGGTGGGGGTTTGGTGGGGGTTTGGGGGGGGGGGGGGGAAGAGGGGGGAAGGAATGATAAATGGCGGGTTTTGAAGCGAAGCTGGCATGCGTAAAGAAGCTCAACTGTGTGACAGGAACCGTGAGCACTGGAAGGCGGCGGCGGGGGTGGATTACCATCCCATAATGCTTTGCTGCTGAGCGAGAGTCGGAGAAGGTGGGGTTTGGGGGGGGGTGTGGTTGGGTGGGGTGGGGCGGGGCAGGCCAAAACTGTTCCCTGAGGCCAGCCACTTCCCACCGTCTCCCATCCCAGTTTAGGCATGTCACAGAAGCTTTTAGCCAAAGCCAGTTACAGTTGGTGCATTTAGCATGGAGAGAAATTTCACCTCAAGGGCCTCTAGTTAAATAAGCCCCGCCCCAATTCCCACTTCACCTTTTTATTTGGGGTTTAGCCACCACCGTCTGTGTCCGCGTCCTGCTAGCGGAGGTCAAGCCCTCTCCCTCCTCCCATCCTGGCTTCTCTTTTCCCCCCTCATCCTTCCAGTCAGTTAAGAAGCGGCCTGAGTCACCGGTCCCAGCGGCCTCTCACACTGATGCGCGGACTGGGCATCGAAAGGGTTTTTGTCTGGGCCCTTGGACAGGACTGTTGTCTCTGCTGTGCTAGCCTAGCGGCGTGATCCGCTGGGAGGCTGCCATGCATTGTGCCAGAGTACAATCTCAATGTCTACTGCCCCCCCCAAAACTGCCTTTCAGACAGGACTGTGTTTTTTATGATTATTATTGGCGCATGATGCATGGGGACTCTCGTACTGAAGGCTGTGCTGTGACTACACCCACAATGCCCCCCCCCCCCTCTCTCTTGGGGGGGCAGCTGTTTGAGAGAGCGCCTGTGATGGCGAGGTTGGAAGATAAGAAATGGTATGACGGTCATTGGTAAGGAAATTGGAAGACCCAGGGTTCCGCGAGGCAGTCTTTGCACAGGGATTAATTCTGTAAGAGTCCTGTAAGGATTACTGATCTGCATCCTGACTGCCCTCCTTCCCCCCTCCAGAGTCGCCCCTCCGCCATGTGATTTAGGGTGACAGCGACGGGCGGTCAGAACACCATAAAAATCTAATCAAATCTCATCTTCATCAAATACACATTTTTTTTTAAAGCCACAGCAGAGCCTATTTTAAACTACACTCCCAAGACAAGAACATCTACAGCGTTTAAGAAAAATCAGCGGATCAGTTAGATATTGCAAAGGATCAAAGCAAACGATGAAAAAGACTAAAAAGACTAGCTAAAAAAAAACGATTTCCAAGAGAACCATGTCACGGTAAGATTAAATTATGTAATTAATTTACAGTGAACAAACAGGCGAGATATTGCCACAGTTTTCAGCATGACGGGAGGATACAAATGGAGTCATGATGACAAGGAGGGGGAAAAAAACGAAATCAAAAAGAGCGGAGGGATAAAAGTCATAAAGAGGTCAAATTGAATCCCATTTGAATTGAGGCGTGGAAATGGTCAGTGTCGTAACCCAGTTCATTGGTCCAGTTTGATCCAGAAATGGTCAGTGTCGTAACCCAGTGCATTGGTCCAGTTTGATCCAGAAATCGTCAGTGTCGTAACCCAGTGCATTGGTCCAGTTTGATCCAGCCACAGCGGACGTAAATTTCAGGGGAAAAGAAAGGTCTGAGCGGGCCTGTGAAACCTCACATGGTAATTTACTGCGTGACTATGCGGAACATGATACACGGTGAGCGAGCTCCGCCCAGCGCTCTAAATCAGGGCTCCTTAACCCCCGTCCCACAGAGCTGCGGGTCTGTTGCTGCTTTTAGCCACATTCACATTCACATTTAGCCGTTTGGCAGACTCTTATCCAGAGCGACTTGCACAGATAAAAAAAATTTAAATACAGTTCAATTATACTGCTGGGTATTTTTTTTACCAAAGTAGTTCAGGGTTATGTACCTTTGCTCATGGCAATGTTCCTGCTGGGATTCAAACTGGCAACCTTTGGAGTTATTACTAGGCCAGATCCCTAACATTACACTACACTGCTGCCAGTCCTTAACATGAGCACACAGTTTTATACCCCAGGTGATTTAACAGCCTCATCAGCCAATTTAATCGATCGGCTAAATCTTGAGTAACATCGAATACCAGCAGACTTTGAAGCTATTAAGAACCACGGCTGAGGATCCCTGCTTTAAACCTTCAGAGCCCCTGTAAAATTCCTTCAGATCGTTGACAAGTTTAACCCTTTAATGGTGTGAGATCACAAATATGTGATTGGAATGTTCTTAACTGAACATTCTAATGCTGATGTAACCATCACTACTGGTGATGAACGACTGAGTTCTAGAACACTGACATTCCAAAAAACCTACTCTTCACAGAGTCAAAAGAAACATCAATCTATATTCAGAACAAAATTGTGTTCTGTCGCATTAATTTCACATTTTGTCGCCGAGGCAGGGGGAAAAAAACCCCGGCAGGTTCTGTAACCCTCGGTGACCGGGGTTGATGATCCCTGGCCAACTTTTTTGGTCTACAGCGCTGGCGGTGTCTCCCCCCCAGGTAGCGGAGCTGAGTCTTCAGTCGCGCGTGTGCTCCAATCGCCGCTGCGGTTTAGAGCGCTGCCACCTGCAGCTCGAAAGCTGTGATTTATGATGCGGCTCTGAAATCCTTCAATCAATTCAGCTGAATATCTGGCCTGGACATCTGTTTTCAGTCAGCGGCAGTCTGCAGTGTTACTGCTGCTGTGTCACTATGGGCTCTCTGTGAAAACAAAAAAAGAGTAAAAAACTTTTAATGAGCAGTAAACATTCTGTACATCGGCACAAACGACTTGAGAAAAGCCTTCCGGCTTC
The DNA here is from genome assembly GCA_022702515.1 of Ilyophis sp. 1 JC-2022. NCBI lineage: Eukaryota > Metazoa > Chordata > Actinopteri > Anguilliformes > Synaphobranchidae > Ilyophis > Ilyophis sp. 1 JC-2022. Next base: position 6,772,907 of record CM040404.1, on the reverse strand, counting down.
AGAAATACTAAATGACAGCAGAGTACTGAAGATACAGAGACACAGCCCTGCGCCGTATTTATGTTGTGATTGTATACACGTTCAAACTGCTCGATAGATGCAGGTCAAATCTGACAATGTTCCTTTAGATCCTGGACAATGTCCTGTGAAAGGTGTTACTGATTAAAAGTATGGTATGAAAGAATGCAGTTTGATAATTAGAATATGCGTCAGAATAGATGTTTGTGTTTAAATGGGCTGGGACCTGCTGGAATCTGGCTGCTGTATGAAAGGGTAAAGTGTGTTTCAAACCCGGGGCAGCCGCGTTAAAGTCCACAAATGACCCTCGTCCTTCCTTCCTTTCTCTGATCTGTGGAGTAGACGGGTCACAGGGATATGACAGAAGCCTCAGCTAGTCGATCAGCGGTCACTTCAGATGTGTGAAATGATGAAAGGATGAGAGAGAGGGGGAGAGGGGGAGAGGACAATACTTAGCAGTATTTATACCAGGCCCACATTTCCTCCTGCTTCCTCTGACAGCACCATTATTTCAGCTTTCACTGCCTGGAGTCGACAGCCAATCAGATGTGGCAGAGGCTCTTCTTCGTGTGTCTTGTCTGCCAGGTCGGGCCTGTTTGCCGTATCGTAATGTGTTCAGAATGGCAGCCTTTGGATGGAGAGGATTTTGATTGTCGGTCGTCTTCTCTGGCCTGAGTCCCGATTTTCCCTGTCATTGCAGTATTGTCTGTCTGTCTGTATGTCTGTGTGTGTGTGTGTATGTGTATGTGTGTGTATTTGTGTATGTGTATGTGTATGTGTGTGTGTACCCATCCACTAACTCTCATATTAGAGAGTGCAGCCTTGCACTTCCAAAGAAAGGGGCTCTCCAGAAGCCAAACATAAAGCTTGTTTGACAGTCACCTTACTGGTAGAAAAGAGATGAGATCCACCAATCACAGAGTTCGTTGAGGACAACCAATAGAACAATGTCAGCCATGATTGGTGGATACTTTCAGGCTACTTCCTGGCAAATATCCACAGGGAGACGGGAAGTATAGGCAGAAAATATCCACCAATCACCACTGGTGTTGTTCTACTGGTTGTTATCAATGTACTTCTTGATTGATGGAGCTCCTCTGTGTTTTCCTCACGCAAGGTGACTGACATGAGCCTTACTTTATTTTCCCTGGGTGGAGTCAGAGAGACAAAAAAACAAGAAACAGGAAGAGGAATTCTTAAAACTAATGATAGACTCATTTTCTGATCAGGGCACCTGTCTTTAGCTTTTGATCCTACAAAGGAGATCTGTGGGAAAAGTAAAGTTGGTGTCCACACAACCAGCCACTACGCCAAGCTGTGGCGCTCATGCGTTCATACCCTGGAGAAAGGGGTTCAGGTGTTTTTTATTATTATAATTGTTTTATCAATTCACAATCTGCCTCAATGCCGAAATCACAGAACAAAACCAGTCTCTGGCTCTGTCACTGTCTTGCAAAGTATTTTAGTGCTGCGAAAGCTTTCAAAGACAACCCTTCATTGGTTTGTGCCTTTCACATGTCAAAGGAGCTGACGCCAATGCTACTTGAAAATTTGTGGCGGGCTCCAAACTATTTCACGCTTCCTTGTGTTTTTTTGAAAAAGATAGTGTCAGGTTTGGTGTTTTTTGCGGGCAGACTAGATCAGAGTGAAGCGTTCGTGTTTATTAGGCTTTTTTTTCTCCTTCTGACCTCTGACCTGTGGGGGAGTCTTAGACCAGGAGTTCATAACCATATAAAGAGGTCTGCTGGTTCTGTCACTTTGCAGGCCTCAAATACCACCAGCTGACCATTATAGTTATGGGATTGTGCAAAGGTGTGTGTGTGTGTGTGTGTGTGTGTCTATCTGTGTGTGTCAGTCTGTCTGTGTGTGTGTGTGTGTCTATCTATGTGTGTCAGTCTGTGTGTGTGTGTGTGTGTGAGAAAGAGAGATAGTGTGTGTGTCCATATGTGTTTGTGTGTGTGTGTGTATGTGTCTGTGTGTGTTTGTGTATGTTTGTGTGTGTGTATGTGTATGTATGTGTCTGTGTGTGTGTGTGTGTGTGTGTGTGTGTATGTGTCTGTGTGTGTCTGTGTGTGTTTGTGTGTGTGTATGTGTATGTATGTGTCTGTGTGTGTGTGTGTGTGTGTGTGGGAGGTTTGAGAGGTGAGTCTTTGTTTCTATGAGTATAAATAATTAATCCTGGAAGTGGTTGTGATGTTTGTTGGTTTATTAGAGAGTTCCTCAAGATCACAATTATGTTTGTCTCACCCCTGACCTCTGTGCCCAGACAGTCTCACCTCCTCTTTCTTCCTGATTGTTCTTTTCCCACAATCCTCAGGGTTTACACACAGACTCACAACCCCAAACTCAGTCAGTTTCAGATCATTTATTTAAGGTCCTGCACATCCAAATCCCCCCATCACCACCACCACCTCATTTATTCAGCTTTCTCAGACTCCTGGGGTGCTGGAGCGTCACGGTTATGTGAGTTTCGAGGCCCCCTGGATTGTCAGCGGGTGCCCCTTTTGAGGCCGGGGGCCGGGGGCCCGAGGCAAGTCAAAGAAACACAGCCTGCTGAAAATTCAAGTTTTGATGGTCACATCTGGGGTCCTGTCAGCCGTGGGCTGAAACCCAGCCAGTCTCTGGCATATTCTGGACAGGCACCAGGATTGGACCCCTTCCAAGGGGCGGAACTACAGGGACTGGATATTGAAACTGACAGCCGGTTGCCACGGCAGGGAAAAATCACTGCACATATACAGAGGCTCTGATTGGTGCCACTAGAGCATAATTGCTGAAGTGAGAGGTTGCAAGTTCGATCATCAGATGGGGCACAGCCATATTTGCCCTTGAACAAGGTGCTTAATCTGAATTGCTTCAGTAAATTTTCCATCCCTGTAAATGGATTAAAGAAAATGTAACCTGCGTACATTGCGATGGATTAGAGCAGTGTTTCCCAACCAGTGTGCCGCGGCACACTAGTGTGCCGTGAGAGATCGTCAGGTGTGCCGTGGGAAATTATCTAATATCACCTAATTAAAGGGGTAGGAAACCCTCGGTTACATTCTCTCTCCGCCCACTCCACGAATTCGAAAAATGTAATTAAATGGGCGTGGAAAGCAGCAGCCGAGGGGGAGGGGCGAGGAGAGAGGCTATCGTCACCTGAAGACACGCCCACAAGGGAAAATATTGCGAGTGAAACTGAGTCTGTATCAATCGCTGACTAATTCGGTGATATCAGTCAATGGCTTCTTCGAGGTGGGGGACATCTCCCCTCCGGAATGCTCTGGGCTTTCCACCGCCCAGGAGTATGAAGAAGAAAATGGTCTTATACATCTAACGTAGCTATGCTTCACGAACATGACAATAAAATATGTAAACGAATGCCAAGTGAAACTAAACGGCTGTTAGCTATAGGCTACGGCTACGGGAGACTTCACAATCTGCTCAAATCGATGTTCTGCCCAGTAAATTAACGTTTGTCAGCAAATATTCATTCTGACATAACGTTACCTGCAGATTATACAAACATGAAAAAATACAACACGTAGGCTAATGAATGTCAAGTGAAACTGAACGGCTTTTGGCTTTTTTATTTTGTTTTACCTACGTTATCCTAGCCATCTACAAATGCACGTTTACTAGCTATCCAAATAACTTAACTAAGACATACGTTAACATAAGCACAGCATTATCACTTTGTACCTTGTACCATTTTTATTTCAGTAAATACATGTTCCAGCCATGGGGGGTTCCAGATAGTGCAGTTAATGGTTATCCATCAAACGTAACTCCGTAACTCCTGCTCCAGTTAACTATGGTTAACGATACGAAAACAACTCAAGTAAATATCTTTGAGGCTACAAGATAACCATCACGTTAGCAAGCCAACAAGACGCCGTAGGCTGCACTTAATTTAATTTACCGCATTTGGAGGGACAGAAATATCAGTCGGGCTTGGTAACGTTTCCGCATTCCTTTGGCTGGCATACCCCAATTCAACCTGGGCATAGTGTAACTGTTAACGTTAATCCGCGGATGCTCTTGCACCCAGAGAAAGCACACTTGCGACCCATCAGTCATTGCTTGTAAATTGAAACTATTGGAATTGAAAAAACGAATTTACAATTGTTAATAACTAGCATAATTGGAAAAATGCTAATACATTGAAAGAGACTAATTGTAGGCTACAACGATATTGCTTGTCAAATGGATATAGCCAAAAAAAACAGTTCTTCATGCTTTGGCTTTTGCCTACTATACACTTTGTGTGAGCTGAGCTTCTCAAGCTTGACTGCGATAAAAAATAAAAACAGAGAGAGACTGAGAGCTGTTGAGGAAGAGCTTCGTGTGTGTCTTTCTACCATTACTGCCAGGATATCCATTTTGTGTTCATCGAAACAGCCCCAGGTTTCCCACTAAGTATAAATACATTAAAAAACTATATTATTAACTATATGTATTATAATAAAGGTCATCTAATCTAATATGTACTGTGTTAGAGTGTCATTTTGTGTCATTTTGGTTGGTGGTGTGCCCCAGGATTTTGTAAATGTAAAAAATGTGCCGCGGCTCAAAAAAGGTTGGGAAACACTGGATTAGAGCATCTGTTAAATGTGTATATTCCAATTGCAATGTACTTCTTCATTTTATCAAACAGTGGTGTGTTACCTTTGAGTGGAGTAAAGATGATCTATTGCCATGTCAGGATAAATTGTGCAAAAAATGTGATATTCGTTGTGTATAACCTTCCTTAGATGTTTTTTCTTTTGGCGGGAAAGGCAATTGATCTTCATCTGTTGTATAATTAATACACCTTATTTCGTTTGAAGAGCACTTTGCTCTTTATCTGAAAATAGGTTTAAGGTGTCGGAAACGTGATGCTTTAAAAAGTTTAGGCACTGCACTCACTGAAGTCCCGTCAAGCGCTTTCCGGAAGAACTTTGCAATGAACTGAAAGGTCAGTTGTTGTACAAGCCTGCTTTCATATGGCCAGTAATATTTTACTACTAGCTTAAGCGCTTTTGGCTACTTTCAGAGTGATGAATCACGAAGGAGACAAACTAAAGCAGCGACGGACTCTCCTGAGTGGGGAGAAAAGTTTCTTTGACTTTGACGCTGAAAGACAGCCTTGAAGCTATGAGCTACGAGGGCGTGACTCGCCGAGCGCGTGACTCGCCGAGCGCGGAGGGTTTCACGAACGATGGCGAACATGAAAAGCGAAAAAGAATCGAACAATCAGCTAAGGTGGCAGCGGATCAATTGGACCCCGCTCTCTGCTTTGAAGGGCTCCACTGGGTCTGATCGACGGAGAGGCGCCTCTCGTTAGCGCTCTGAACGGCCGACGGACCAATGGAGAGCAAGCGGCCTCCTCTCCTGTTTCCACAGATTAGCGTCTGTTAGCCGCGGCGGCGCAGTTTTCTCTCTGAATCACGGAGAAGAAAGGCCGTGTTCACTCAGTGTTTTCTTTCCCTGATTTCAGGCTGATTTTTATTTGTATTATTATTGACTTTCGCTTGGCTTCCTTCCTCTCTGTGATTAGGTGGGTGCAGTTGCCAGGTATCTTCTCGCTCAATCAAGGGCCTGGTTTTTGTTTTTTGGACGACGTCCTGTCTTTTCCTCAGCTGGGTACTTTTCTCACGTCTCTCACGCACTCACGGATTTCGGTTGGGTGGGGCGGGGCTCTAAGTAATCGCCCTTTTCTGCGGCGCTCGACATAATCAGCATTTGCTGCCCAGACATCCGTTTGACCGGGTGAAATGTACTCAGATCTCGACAGTCGTAACCGTTGGGCCGATCGCAATCTCGTAAGACTTCGTGTTAACCTGCCAAAGAGGTTGGCGTAGGGCCGATCTGTAGGCCCCGGCGGTGGCAGCGTATTCCACAGTGGGACAGAGGAACGGGCGTCCTCGGAACTCGGCCGATATTGGGCCCTCGATGACGATCACTTCAGTGCCACACCTGGGACCCTACCTGTAGGGCTGTTTGAAGGGCTGGGGGGTCAATTCCATTTTTATTCAGTCGATTCAGAAAATGGTTAAAAATTCCCAACTTGAAAAAATTACCCATAATGCACAATTAGGTTTTTTGCACAAAAACAATTTTTTTCCATGAATTAACTGAATTTAGGTTTGGCTGGTCTAAAATGCAAATTACCCCGAGCTCTGATTGCTGAAATTGAAATTGCCGATAATTGAAACTAAGGAATTGACAGGGGTGTATTGCGTACTTGACTGACATCATTTGACAGAAGGAACTGTTTTTTTATTGCAATTTAATTAATGGAATTTCAGTTAATTTCCCAAATTGACCGAATTTGAACTGGAATTATAGCGCCTTAACTTCTGTTGGTTCTGGCATCGCGTTCTGGCATCGCGTGGTTGTTGATTCTGACTCTGGCATCGCATCATTGTTGCCTCTGAATCTGGCATCGCGTGGTTGTTGGTTCTGACTGTGGCATTGCGTGGTTGATGGTTCTGACTCTGCCATCTCGTTGTTGGTTCTGACTGCAGCATCACGTGGTTGTTGGTTCTGACTATGTGGCATTGCATGGTTGTTGGTTCTGACTCTGGCATTGCGTGGTTGTTGGTTCTGACTATGTGACATTGTATGGTTGTTGGTTCTGACTCTGGCATTGTGTGGTTGTTGGTTCTGACTCTGGCATTGTGTGGTTGTTGGTTCTGACTATGTGGCATTGCATGGATGTCGGTTCTGACTCTGGCATTGTGTGGTTCTTGGTTCTGACTCTGGCATCTTGTCATTGGTTATGACTCTGCAGCATCACATGGTTGTTGGTTCTGACTATGTGGTATTGTATGGATGTCGGTTCTGACTCTGTCATTGTGTGGTTGTTGGTTCTGATTATGTGGCATTTTATGGTTGTTGGTTCTGACTCTGGCATTGTGTGGTTGTTGGTTCTGACTATGTGGCATTGCATGGATGTCGGTTCTGACTCTGGCATTGTGTGGTTGTTGGTTCTGACTATGTGGCATTGCATGGATGTCGGTTCTGACTCTGGCATTGTGTGGTTCTTGGTTCTGACTCTGGCATCTCATCGTTGGTTATGACTCTGCAGCATCACATGGTTGTTGGTTCTGACTATGTGGCATTGTATGGATGTCGGTTCTGACTCTGGCATTGTGTGGTTGTTGGTTCTGACTATGTGGCATTGTATGGTTGTTGGTTCTGACTCTGGCATTGTGTGGTTGTTGGTTCTGACTATGTGGCACTGCATGGACCTCGGTTCTGACTCTGGCATTGTGTGGTTGTTGGTTCTGACTATGTGGCATTGTATGGATGTCGGTTCTGACTCTGGCATTGTGTGGTTCTTGGTTCAAAGCCCTAACTGCCTCCCTCTCTCTTTGTGGCCCACAGGAGCAGAGTCCCAGTAACCAGACGTCTCTGGCCATGATGCAGGAGCCACAGGAGGTGCTGGAGGAGACGGTCACCATCGAGGAGGACCCGGGCACCCCCACCTCCCACGTCTCCGTGGTAACCTCAGACGATGGAACCACACGCCGCACAGAAACCAAGGTAGAAGAAAGGGTGTCGATACGGCCTCTGCTGCTGTCCAATGAAATACAGCCTGGAGCACGATCTCGGGGGTGGAGTGGGAGCACGATCTCGGGGGTGGAGTGGGAGCTCGATCTCTGGGGTGGAGTGGGAGCACGATCTCGGGGGTGGAGTGGGGTTTTTTATGTCAGAAACATACAATATTGGACTCAATTCCATATTGGTCCAGTCGGGTAATTAATTTAAATTCAATTCATGAATTAAAAAAATGGCCATAGAACATTCTAGGCATTTTAAAAGTCCTGAATTGAATTTCAGTTAATTTCCTCCACTGATTGACTTGATGTGGAATTGGCCCCCATCCCTGATGTTAAGTATTGCAAGTGTGTGCTAATATAAATGGTCAGATCACGTTTATTACTAGCTGGCTATGGCTACTGTATATTACACATTTAATTTTACTTGTATAAGCATTTTTATTCTCTTGGCACTGGTTCGTAAAGCTCTCTTAAATTAAATGGAAAAATCAATGTGACCTACACGCATACAAGCCTGTTTAATTAGAAATGATTACTGTGTATTCTTAAATATTTTACAAAACGGGGGTATTGCGTGCATTTAAACACATACGTATGCCCGTTTTTAGGCGGAGGGGAAATGAACCATAATTCCCTTTTTGTATCACAAGAAAAGATCGCACACCCTCGCTACATGTGCACTTTGAGTGGTGACACAGGAAGCACTGATCGATGCTAGCGCTCGCGCCTGATTGGCCGTGTAAGCACTGCTCATGTCACTGCATCGTCATGGAGACTGACTGGAGTGAAGTGCACTATAAGCAGAGGTTGACATAAGCGGTACGCAAGTACCCGTGCCAAAATAATAAAATGCGTGGTGGGTTTATGTCACGATGCCGGGATTACGTAGAACCCACGTTGACTTCTAGATTCCGGCTTTTTCTCACTGGGATAAAATGGAGTTAAGAGTACAGGAAAGGTCGGGTCACTCTGGAATAAATATGGAAACTTTAGGAGTGTAATCATTTTCAGTTCAGTTTTTATGTTCAAAAAGTACAATTTGGCGAAAGCTTTGAAAGGTTCAGACATTAGTCATGAGCGCTGCCACATTTCAAAGGTGGGCCAGCGTAGTGGGTTGCAATTGGATCGGTGAGCTGCACGGTCTCCCAGGTGAGACCTCGCTGTTGTACTCTTGAAATGAACACAGCGTGAACACGGCAGATTGCTTCAGTACATATCCAATTTTATAATTGAGTAATGTGTGTGCCCTCTGTGTAAGTCACCCTAGAGGACGGAGTTTGCGAAACCTGAAAATGGGAGGGTCAGGTATTTTTTTCATTTTTAGCGTTGAATGGTCAGGAATACGAGCTTATTGCTCCCGTTTTTATCAAGCACGGAAAACATGGATGGAATGGGAGATCCAAATGGGTTTGTCAGATTTTATGATTTTATTTTATTTTATTTTTTTACAAAGTTTTTGCACCTCTTCTCTGTTTCATCTCATTCTGTGTTTAATCCAAAGGTCCTGGTTTACAGTTATCAAAGTTATCAAAGTTATGAATAACACATCATTGCCCTCTGCTCTGTTATTACATGTTTAAATGGTGCTCGGTGGCCTGTTTGCCTCCTTGTTTTTGGATGTGTGCGTGTGTGTTTTTATTTAATAATTTTGTTGAAGAACCCCTTTTTTGATTTTGCCCTGCTTCGTTTATCGTTTCTTGATAAGGATATGTCAGCTAACGTAAAGGTGAGTGCAAACTTTCATCGCTGCTCTCTTAAACTCACCGCGACATCCCTTGTCCGTGTGTCCATTCCACTGCGAATGCGCCCCGGTCTGTGCCACGCCCACTCGGTGCCACGCCCAATTCTGTGCCACGCCCAACTCCGTACCACGCCCTGTGATTTTAAGCATTGCTGCCTGGATTCTTTATTCGTGCCAAAAGATCCCTCCTGCGTTACGCCAGGACCCCGTGTCTCGGGCTGCCTCTGTAGTGCCTGCAGAGTTATGGTTAATACTAATAAGTGTGAATGAGTCTGAGTTGTAATTATCAGTGTGATTAAATTATCCTTACACCCTGGTGAACTTTGACCTTCGATTTCCAACCTTTCCGGACCTAAATGGTAAAAATAGTGTTTTGACTAAAAACATGTTTTTGTTACTTTTGATTGTGCAAATTATTTAGTCACCAAAAATTATGGTCATATGATTATGAAAAATTAAAGCGGCTGATTATTCCTCATAATTGTTGAGAAGGAAGCGCAGTTACTAAACCCAACCTGGACATAAAACACAAGAGAAATGTGTGTCATCTCGACCTCTACCTCTGTACTGTCCGAGTTTGAGGCACCCGAATGCACGCCTGATTACACCTCGGACAGACGGGTTTCCGATGGGCGTACGAGCGAGGCATAGCGGCGCAACCCGCGGCAGGCTCCCCCACACACACCGCTTGAAGGAGCTGGCGGTAACACACACCGCTCGAAGGCGCTGGCGGTAATGAAAATGCACCTTTAATCCCCCTGCCATACTGCGCTGTACAAAGAGAGCACATCCAGTCATAGAGCCTGTTTACGACAGGAGGGAAATTAAACGTAATCACGGGTCAGGATGAGGGCGTGTCGCTCTCAGGGCGTGTCTGGTATAGACGCCATTTTAAAAAGCGGGAGATTAATCCGGAATAACATTACAGCACAACAACACAACAGCCCCCTGGCTTCATTTGTGGTGGATTTATGCCACCCGCCGAATGATGCGTTTCATTTCTTTATTTCTTTTTTAAGAATAGTAGCTCGCTGTTCTATGATTTATGCATTGTTTTGTTGTGGAGAGTAACTATTAACTAGTTATTTATTTTATTCAAAACACACTTAATGTGACTTCTGAGGGAATGTGTTTTTCTCTCCGTTTCTCCCTCGCCTCCTGCTTTTCGGATAACGTGACGAGAGGCTTTGATCATTTCCTGTTGCAGCTACCGCTGCGAAACTTGATAATAATGGCCATTATTCACATTATTCTCAGTATCTGTTGTTTAATCTAGACGCTAAAGCCCTGATTCAGCCGTTTAAGCGTCACGTCTGTGTTCTCTGTAAAGCGGAGAAAACGCACCTCCTTTTCTCCAGAATCCAGCTTCATCTTCTTCAGGCTTTGGCTGTTCAGTTTGTGTGCTCAAAATGCGCTTAAAAATGCAACATTCAAGCAACAGGCAGAGTATTGATGTTTCGACGGCCATTCTGCCTGTATTCTAAATGTAGCTGAATGAGGTTGTTGGTGGGGAATATAAATTGGGAATCGAAAAGGCTTTAATGTGCTTTAATAAGTGCAGAGATCGGCTAGATCGCACAGTGAGGGCCGAAGAACGCCAAGGACACTGTATCTCTTTTGCAGACCGTGAAGAACTGTCGCCGTGGAAACGTGCGCTGCGTGTTTAACTCGAGGGCGGAGGCTGTGAATAGGTGGAAGGCCATATTTTCCTCGTCGTCCGTATTGTCGCAAACGCTCCCGTTTGCTTTAGCCCCCCCACCCCCACCACCCCGACGTAGGTGACCAAGCTGGTCAAAACCATCGCCCGCCACACCTTCCACCCTGCGACCACGCCCGAGAAGCAGGCGGAGCCGTCGCCGGCCACGCCCACCCCGTCGGAGATAGACCCCGTAACTCCAGCTCCCCGTTTGCCCCTGCCGCTCCTGTGCCTGACCGCTAACCCGCTAACGCACAGCTGGCATGCCCGTAGCAGAGAGCGCCGCAGAGATGGTGAAACCCTTACAGGGCCGTAAAGCCTGTCCCCACCCCTCTCCTCTTTAACAGCCTAACGGTCGGCACGCCCGGCCTGCCTTTGCGCGTCCTCTATGCAGGTGTGTCTCATTATAGTCAGAGCTCACACCACAAAGTCTGCTCTCTCTTCAAACAAAAGATTAGACACTGAAGACGACTTAGGCCGAAACATGTTTGTCTATTCTTAAGTTCGCAAACAAAGTCTAAATGAGTATGAAGAAGTTTGAAGGTGCCAAGAGGTTTCTTTTTTGATAACTTTTGTTGCGATTTGAGTGCGCACTCCCGTGTCTCTTCGTCTCTTCTCAAACACAACCAGCGATGGACCGTCTGCTTTGGGCTGTGCGTGGCTGCAGATAAACCTGAAGCCCTTTCCTGTTTAAGGCCAGCTACTGAAGCCTGTCCAACGTCCGCTTTGTCCTGATGATGATCAAAGCGTGTTTGAAGCCTTTCTTTATGGTTCCACACTCACGCACACACACACTCACACACACATATAGTCACAGACTTTAAAAAATATATATATATTGGCTGTGAACTTTGGGCAGCTCTCTCTCTTTCTCTCTCTCTCACTCTCACACACTCATATGCACACGCACACACACACACACACACAAACAAACAGGGAGAAGGAATTTCCTGAAGTAATGAGGTCGGCAGGATGCATGGAGGATCAACAGCTCAGGACGGTAGCCAATAGCGTGAGGGTCAGGTTTTAGCAGGACTGCCAAAAAGGCACCCGCCACCCCGCCACCCCCCCACCCCACCACCAAGCTTCCCTCGCTTCTGTAGCATTCCAAGTGGTGTACGGCCATCATTAGGTTGTACACACAGAGAGAGAGAGAGAGAGAGAGAGAGAGAGAGAGAGAGAGAGAGAGAGAGAGAGAGAGAGAGAGAGAGAGAGAGAGAGAGAGAGAGAGAGAGAGACACAGACACAGAGAGAGAAGTCTGTGTTGCATTAGCTTCATAGTATTGTAGTATTAGCGTAGTAGTATTAGCGTCACTACATAGTTGTGTAGTTATATTGAAAGGGAATTAAATGTGTTAATAAGGGGAGCTTGTAACCCAGCCTGGTGTTTCAGGGCTGTTTGGCTACAGTTGCTTCATTAAGGTGCCATTTCAACCAAGGGCTTTCCGTTTTTGACACAAAAGGAATGGTTATTTGCGAGCTTCATGCAAAGAGGGGAGAATTGATTTTTTGTTTTCTCTCTCAACAGTGCCCGTTACATAGAGCACGCCACTCACGATAAGGCAGACTATAATGAGAAGCTTTATTTGGCTGTATAGAGTTTTGAAAAGAGAAAAGACAGAGTAAATTGACCTTTAACATAGTTGGAATGAAGAGGATTTTTCATTTTTCTCCTGGGAGAACCAGCCGAAGCCTGAATCGAAAAAGAACATCTGTGAAAACCCTTCCACACAGGCTCTGTGCTCATCACATAATAAATAAACCAGCTATAATAAGAGCTATTCTGTGCCATGTGTGACTACTAACTAAGCTAAACCCTTTCTAGTAACTCAAGGATGTAAACATATTCTTAACCCCAGTTGGATGGCATGAGTTTGAATTATTTTTCTAATTTACAAAATTTCTAATACTTTTCAAACTCTTTTTTTTTTTACTGTAACAAAAAGATGTTCATCCCAAGAGATATTATAATCATTATGATATTATTATAAGTCCTTGCTTCCATGTTGATCATAACATTTGTTGGAGAATTTCTCCACGGTCAGGTATCACAGAAGCCGGCTCACTTTTACACCTTGTCGTCATGGCGATTCCTGATGGGATTGCACATTGTTAAAACTGCCACCTGCCCCCGTGTGAACAAAGACAGGTGCGGTGATACTGCCACCTCATCAAAAGTGACTGGATTTCACCTGGGTGTAGGTGTGTTTATTACAGTGCAGTGTGCCTTTCCATTTCAGTTACTGCACAGGAATTCCTGCGTACGCACGGGAATACTGGAAAACCTGTCACCTGTCACCTGTCACAATGCACACGGAAATTAAAATCTGCTGTGGTTGCTCTGGACCATGTGATTAAAAATAGAAGCATTACTGTAAATATGTTTCCTGATTAATTCAGCTGGAGTTCCTACTGTATCCTCTCTTCAAATATTCTGCTCGCGGAAAATTATGGCTTCCTTTAGGTGCAGTAGGCAAGATTTTTTCAATATACTTTTTTCAAAATTACTAAATTTGCTCATTACATTCCCGCAGCTATCAATAAATCAAGTGTTCTGAGAAAAAATCTGGTTTCTGCGAGTGTCCTGGGCTCTGTATTAGGCTGTCAAGAAATCTCAAGCCGGTCTTCCAAAAACCAACCAATCAGGGCTAGCTATGTAGCTACCAATCAGGGCAACTACCTACAAGCAAAAGATCCTCCCGGTACGATAAACCCCTCCCTGTCTGCCTGTTTCCGTGTGTGCACTGGAGCATAATTTTGTGGGAGGGGCTTAGGAGAGAGATAGGAGGGTGGAGTGCAAAAGGGAGAAGTATTTTTTGTATATTTTCAAACTTGCCTAATGCAGCTTTAACCCTCTTTTATTGTGCGAGTGTCGTAAGCCCCATATCTGTGGCAGCTATATTTAATCTTCCCCACACAAACGCCTTTGACTTCAGTGCCCCTAGACTTTAGTAATACAATTATCCAGTTTACACACACTGTTTCTTTAGGTGTGGTTACCTGCTCTTTAATGTACTGTGAAAAGAAAGGAAACATCTTGAGCTGACAGTGCTGCGGTAATCATCCAGACACAACTTTAATGAACCTTCTGGAGCATGACAAGGCACTAGAGATGCCACTGGCAAATTTTATGAATAACCCAGATAGTTTTTTTAATTCATTTTATTTTTATTTTTTTTTGCTACTTGATTAAAATCGAATTCAGGAAGATATTTTCTCTTCGCTTGCATTCACCGGAGGAGGAAGGAAAAGCTCGTTAAAATGAACAGACAGTAATGAAAAGAAGAGCTGAGGAGATGCTGTTGTTATTGACTCTGACGGCTCGGCTAGCCTTTTTCCTCTAGTGGTGAACCGCCGGTACTGCATCAGCTGTGCAGTCAGTGCGTCAGTGAGTTAGTGAGTTCATTAGCCCGTGCGGGATGCGACTGTTCTGTCTGTTGGCGGCCTCAGGTAGAATTGGAATTTAGGGGCAAATTAGACGGCTTAGTTTTTATTTTATTTAATTTTTTTAGGGTTTTTCAGCTTTTTATTGGACGGCACTGTGTAGAGAGACAGGCAGAATGGGAGAGAGAGAGAGAGAGAAAGAAAAAGGCATGCGACGAAGGTTGCACGGCCAGATTCAAACCGTCGACATCGCTGCTCGCAATGAGCATGTAGGTGATGCTCTGCAGGCTACGCCACCGAGACACCCCTACACCTTAGTTCCTTTAAGCATTTCCTTTCCCCACAATAGGACTACTGCTTCTTTATTTAGTTACTTTTTAAAAAGTGGTCAGAACAACACAAAAACGGACACCAGGCCACCTAAGGCTTCTAATGCAGCGAGGCCCACAACAGAGTAGAGAGAGCCAGAAAATCGGGAATCCCTCTCGAGCCGTGATTACTTTTCATCAACCTCATTAATTTCTAAAGAGGAATTTATAGCTGTGGACAAAATAGCCAATTACCGCCGAGGACAATTGACTGGGCAGCAGATTGGTTTCTGTGTGGGGGGGGGGGGGGGGGGGGGGGTGTGAGACACTCTGAGACAGATGCAGCCATTTTTCCCCCTGTCATCCCCACAGAGCTCTAACACTCATTTATTGGGGGCGGGGGCGGAGGACAGAGGAGAGGGTGTCCGGTGACAGATATGGCGAGCTCGTAACACGCCCTGCATCCCAGTCTTGATCCTCTCTCCCTGAGTTGGAAATATTCAGGGCTGGGTTCTGCTCTGTTTGGCAAGCGAGTGAGAAAGAGGGGAACCCCCCCCCCCCTTTTTACATGCACACACACACACACACACACACACATCTACACACACAATTGCCCGGTCTGCCCTCCATGCTAACGTGCTAACCGTTCCCCTCCCGACTGCCCGCGGTAATTGCCCATTGGTCAGTCTTTTCCTTGAGTTTGTGAATGCGGTCCTAAGCGTTAACGTTGCGCGGTGGGCAGTGAGCTCGGGAGTACGGCGTCATTAAGCAGACCGGCAGCTTCCCGCCTGTCAGCTTTACAGCAGGAGGGAAAAAAAGACCAGAGGCTCGTTTAGTGAGAAAATACGCCATAACTTCGACCAGCACTCCTGATGCTTCACTAGTTCTGAAGAGTATGAGACTCGGTTATCAGGCTCCTGTGTCATAGATCATGGCTGTCTCATGCATGACCCCGCCCCTCCAGAGTCTGCTCTATAAGGTCTGTGAATGTACTCTTTCATACAGTGGAAAACAAACAATAAACACGTTTTCCATGTTACCATTTGTCAGAAAATCCCACTTAGCCTGCTTGGTTGGGATTTTGTTGGATTTGGTTGTGTTTTGGTTCCGTTTTGGGGATTTTGTTTTATTTTTGTTGGGTTTTGATTCGTTTGGTTGGCTTTCTGGTGGCTTTCAGTTGAGTTTTGGTTTGGTTTGCTGCTTGTGGTATGTTATGGGGCGGCTGTGGCTCAGGAGGTAGAGCGGGGCGTCCGCTGATCGCAGGGTTGGCGGTTCGATCCCCGGCTCCTCCTGTCCACATGTCGAAGTGTCCTTGGGCAAGACACTGAACCCCAAATTGCTCCCAATGAGCAGGCTAGCACCTTGCATGGCAGCTGCCGCCATTGGTGTGTGAATGTGTGTGTGAACGGGTGCGTGAGAGGCCATTGTAAAGCGCTTTGGATAAAGGCGCTATATAAGTGCAGTCCATTTACCATTTACCATTCTGTTCTGGCCTGATATGATTTGCATCAACTGCTTGTTTTTTGGCCTGTGTTGGTTGCCGTAGCTAAGGCGTTGTGGAAGACCTGAATGTTGCACCACTCATTTGCTTTCCCGACTCTCTTTGACCTCCTCTTCTGTCCTTCCTGCCCCCCCCCTCCACAGGTTACCAAGATGGTGAAGACCGTCACCACGCGAACGGTTCGGCAGGTGCCCCTGGGACCTGACGGCCTGCCCCTCCCCGAGGGCTCCTCCCCCATGGGCAGCTACACAGACTCCATCGACCGGCGCTACATGAAGAACGGCGACCGCTTCATCACGCCACAGGCCACTTCGACCCTGGGCCGCACCTACAACAGCTCCTATGCCGACCCCTACGGGGACACGCCCGAAGGCCAGTACCGCCACTACGGTGTCCATGACGGCTACGCGGACATGACCGACAACTACGGCAGCCTGTCGCGCGGCGTGGGCTACCGGCCCCGCTACCCTTACACGCCCATCAACAGCTATCGGCCCGAGAACAGCTACACACTTCCCGCCATCCGCAAGGATGACTACGGCCACGTGGCGCAGCCGCAGGTTGGCGTGGGCATTGGCGGTGTGGACCTGAACCGGTCCCAACCGGAGCGGTTCCAGCCAGAACCCTATGGTCTGGAGGATGACCGCCGCAGCCTGGGGCCTGAGGAAGAGGAGCCGTACGACCTGGAGCCGGACTACTCCACCGCCAACCGCCGAGCCCTGGCCGGGGCCGACCGCGGCAGGCCCTTGCGCGAGCCAATCAGAGACGTCCCCCGAGTCAGGTGAGCATCGCCCCTGGTTCTTTCAGATCATTTTCTAGCTTATTCTCTGGATAATTTTTTTCTGGTATTTTTTGTGTTCATGAAGTCATTCTTTTCACTCAATTTTGCCGGATCCTTCGTAGCTCGATCGCATTTTAAAGGGTCAGGGCTGATTATTTGTTTTTTCCCCAAATTTGCTCAGTTGGGGGTTTTTGTACCTTGTCACGGCCCTCTGGGAAGCACTTGTGTCATCTGGTTCGGAAGGACAGACAATAGAAGCCACATCGTTTATATATCTCATCCTATTGTGAGGCGCTGTGTAGGAGCCGTGTATTTATAGCGCACATTCGGCTGTGGAAAGGTGCTCGGTACGTGCTGCAGCTGAAGGGTAAATGAGGAGAGGTGCATTGGAGGGCGACGGGGCGTTTTAATGCGGGCGACATGCGAACATGTGTCGCTGTCAGGGTGGAAAAAATGCAGCGCTTCTGAGGTTCATTCATCGCCAAGTTCCAGGGGCCGTCCCACGAAGCGACCTTCACAAAGGGGGGGTCCTCGCCCGACGCGTCGTCCGCCATCTGGTACGCAAAAAACGCCCGATGAAGCGGCCAGCCGCTCCCGATCGGCTGCAATCCTTTCTTCTTCTTTGTTTACTTTCTATTGAACACCATGGCTGTAGACCTGCTTACATTTGGCCTTGAATATTCAAGCAGGCGGACGGGGGGGAAAAAAGAGGCGCTACAGAAGTGCGTAATTGAAGCAGACGTTTTTTTACGTTAAAGTGCAGCGTTAACGCGCTTTAAAGAGCTTTTCATTCTGACCAGCGAGCTGTGACAGACGCATTTATTGAGGTTTTCTGTACTTGTCATCTTTTTCCCTGTGTCTCTCCCCATTATTAGCTCACTGCCGACAGAACGGGATTCTCGAAACAACCTCCTAACCTTCTTTTAGCCGAGTCTCCCTCTATGATCTATGTGATTTAATCTAAGTTTGATTCAAGAGATTATAATTTGTCTCAGTTTTCTTCAAAGCAGACCGAGGCCTAAAAACGCCCACAAAAGCAAGCCTGGGGTGACAAGCAAGGATAACTTTTGGGGGGACACACATTGGGGAGCCCATCTTTCCAGTGTTTGGGTTCACAGCGACCAACGCAATCAGGTCAAATTCAATGTCATTGAGGACTCTTAAGTTGCAGGGCCGGCTTGTTATTAGCTGTTAGGCAACAGAACGGGCGGAGGCCATCTCCCAAATCCCGCTCTGTCACGGATCAGCTAATCACACGCCGACCGCAACTTCACGTTCTCTCTGACAATGAAAATTGTATTACCTCCATTCCTGTGTGTGTGCGTGTGCGTGCGTGCGTGTGTGTGTGTGCGTGTGTGTGAAGTACACCACATATCAATCACAATATCACAGAAATGCAGACTGCATTAACCAATCACAGATGCGCTCTCACCTTTGTGCAGACTGCATTAACCAATCACAGATGCGCTCTCACCTTTGTTCAGACTGCATTAACCAATCACAGCTGCGCTCTCACCTTTGTGCAGACTGCATTAACCAATCACACCAATGCTCTCACCTTGTATCACACGGGACAGGAAGATGCAGATTAGCACCGCTTTAACGGCTGCCTTTAATCAAGGCTCGAGGTTTGGCCTAGAGATATACACAGCCTTCTGGGAGTGAGTCATCGCCATTGTGGAAAGGAGAGGGAGAACGATGGGTTGTGCTTCGCTGAGTCATACAGGGGTACCCACACACGCACACACACACACACACACACACACACACACACACCGGGCGGCAGCCAGACCAGCGGCGGAAATTGCGGTGACAAAACCGCACGGTATTAATGGCACAGTCGTTGTTTTGGGAAACATGTCCTCGCACTACTCTGTTTTCACCGACACCCCCCCCCCACCACCTGGCCCCCGCCATTTTAACACGCTCAAACGAGCGCCTGCTCCAGAGCCAATCGTAGGGACAAACAGCTGCGTTTCAGACTCGCCATGAACTCATGGAAAAGCAAGTCTTTTTTTTTTTTTTTTCTTCTTCCCACCAAACTCCCAAAACACCCTCGTGCATTCATTAGCATTCCCGTAATAACAGACGTTGACAAAAATCGCTATAATGAATGTGAGAATTAAAGCCTCTTAATTATAGCTTATCGTCTATAGTCAGTTAGAAACCTTCAATTATGCAAAAGGGAAATTAAGATGTTTCACAGAAAATGATTCCCCCCTCCCCACACTGCCACCCAGAACACATCACGCCCTATAGTGCGCTTAATTTATTACAGAGTAATGTAGGAGCTCTATAACGTGAGCTTCCCTCCTCCCATCTGTGTGTGTGCGTGTGTCCGTGTGTGTGGGGTTGCCAGTTTGATTAATGGCCGCTTTTGAACTCGCTGCCAGACAATGGGGGCGTCTCCCGCCAATCGCTAATGGCTAATCTCTCCTTGCGTGACCCCCGCGCACCTGCCTGCCAGCCTCCCTCTGGTGCCAAGCGAGGTCACCGTGGAGATGACCCCAGGGGAGAGGAGGGGCCAGATTACAGGCCACGCCTCCTCCATTTTCTCACTTTTTACTGGGGGGGTCCAGTCCACGCTGTCCTCCCCTTGTCTGGCGATGTTGAAAATTAATGGATGAGCAGATGTGCCCACGGGTATTATGGGTAATACTCTGAGAATAGCGCCTGCCGCTTCAACGGCGGACGATATTTCTTGTTTTATGGGATACAGGAGGCCTCTTAAGTGTAGTGTTAGTGGCATTAAAACGAGCCCAGCCTCGGTCATATTAGCTTTTCTCTTCCTTAGTTAAAGCACTGTAAGGGTGAAGCGTGAATTACGGTTTGAATGGCAGTGAATGGCATTTTTAAATAAAAAAAAAAGAATAAAAAAACATGTCAAACACTAATTAAAAGAATAAATGACAGAATGTTTAAGTGAATGGGAAAAGAAATGTGGCCTTTGACATCTCAAAATGAGCAGTTCTCTTCACCGAAAAACCTTGTGGTCTTCTTCAAATATCCGTCTCGAGAGAAAAGAGAGATGGAGGGAGAATGAGAGAGAAAGAGATGGAGAGAGAGAGAGATATCCTGAATCCTTTGCTTTTTTCCCCCTCATCTCAATGTGCAAATTGAGTGGGTGGGACATTCAGAGCTGACTTGTGGATGCCCTCTTTTCAGAGGGAATATTACATAAACACAGAGGGGTGATCTTCACTGCCCTTTTACAAGGTACCGTCTCTCATCTCATTCTGAGGGACATCCGGCAGCTGCTCCATTCAAAACTGTGAAATCAAAATCATCATTTTTTATCGTAATGTTAAACAGAAAAGAACCAAAGAAAACAGATGGCATGACACTCATGCTATTTTATCCCATTGAGATTTTAAACATGTTTTTTTATGTTTTACCCTGAGAGATTACTGCCTGCTCCAAGAAGATTTGGTATTGGTCATTTGGACACCAGGGGCTCAATCTTGGCGATCTTAGCACTTTGTCTAAAAGCATGGCGTAAAGTGAATTTAGGGCGTGTCCAAGTCCACTTTTGCTAGTTTGACGGTGTGTTTTTGAGCACAAAGCACGATGCAACATGCAAATGGACTGAACCTAGGCTCTTTATTAATTATAGGTGTGCCTTGGGTGGGACATGCAATAAACCAATCAAAATGTCATATCCCATTCCCTTTAAAAGCCTGCTTTTCCACCTTGGCGGATTGCTTATATGATGGCGAAACAGACATGCTAGTGCGTGTTTAGTGCGATCAAGGAATAGGCTATATGCATCAATAGTATGATCAATATTATTCAGACTAACCATTATGAGTTCCCGGTAATTCCCGACATCGCTGTTAAAAGCACCTGCAACAGCTGAGAATAAGATACCAATGGCTCCCGTCTCACCTTTGAAAACACCAAATTAGCCTTTCGTTTGATTATGCAATGAAGCATTGTCAAACATCAATTCCATGAGGCTGATTCTCATGGAGTTCTTGAAATTCAAGCTTCATCCAAAGTTCATTACCTGCATTCTAATATTGATTAATAACATAAATACCGTTATGTTGCCTTCATGATGACACTAAATACAATAAAGCTGTCAGGTCGGCAACCCAGCGGTCCACGAATATTTTTCCTTGTTTTATAATGTCTTGCTTATCGAAATAAGCTCTCCATTTTGTTATTCGTCTTCGGAAATGATCAACTACTCAACAGATTTGCGGAGTGTGTGGACTTCCCTCGGGAGCCTATAAGGCTATAACCAACTACAAGTGTAAAACTACAGTGTTTTGATTGGCAGTAGACTAATCTGACAATGACTGCCTGCTTGGTCATGCACAGATGTATCCTAGATTTGGAAAGCGAATAACTAACCTAAATTAGCTAAATGATAATCTTCAATCTTTAGCTCATAAGCCAGCTTGCCTCCTAAAAAATGGCCAGGTAACGTTAAAGATCTCGTCTTTCTTCCATGTAAATGTATAGGCTAAATGAAATGGGGAGAGAATGGTGACAGTTGAAACTGTTCTGATAATACAGAAACTAACGCAAACGTTCCGGTGCAGCTTTATGAAACACGCCTAGGAGCGTAACTAACTCATCTAAGTAAAGTTTACAATCTTCCTTACAGAATAAAACTCCTAAATATCCCAATCACAGAGCAGCGGTTAAACAATATTATAGCCATCTTTTTTGAACAACTGATTTACTTTATCCTCTCTTCTCGCGTCCTTTTTCATTATTTTCCGGTGTCTTATTTTCTTTAATGTCTGATATTTTTAAGCACTCGTATTTATCAAGCCAATTACATTTATCATTTACAGAATTCTACAATTCTGACTGTTTTATTGGACGCTCTGCCACTTGTGCAGGCATAAATATAGCAGATAAATATTTTCCATGATATGACTAAGAAATATGAATGAAAAACAAATGCTTTATACTTTTTAAATATTATATCATTGAATCCAATTTAGATGACCACCCGTAGTAATAGTAATAATTTTTTAAGGAAACGATAAGGGAATCGATAAAGAATCGAGTCTGTTTTGTGAGCGGCCAATCAGAAGTGAGCTGGAAGTGAATATCCATACGGAACGGATGCGCTGTGCCAGATCTCGTGTTCAGGGAAGACGTTCTCTACATTGAAAGGAAATTATTTTCCTGTTAATACGTTTTGAAAAACGCTTTATGCGCACTTTAAATGTCATGGGGGAAAACGTGATTTCATGGGGGACTTAAACATGGAGATGTGCAGATATCTCTCTTCCATTTAAAAACCCAGTGGACAGGCTTTCAGATTCTATGAACACCCCTCACCCCACACAGACACACACACAAATACACTGCTCAAAGAAATTAAGGGAACACTTAATCAACACAGTATAACACAAAGTCAATTAAACTTCTGGGATATCGATCTGTCCAGTTAGGAAGCGTAAACTATTGTGAATCAATTTCACCTGCTTTGGTGCAAATGAAAGTGACAGGAGAGGCAACAGCAAGACAACCCCCAAAACGTAAATGGTTTTGCAGGTGGTTGTCACAGACCATTTCTCTCTATTTATCCTTTCTGACTGATTTTTCTCTAGTTTTGCATTTTGCTAGTGACCTTGTCACTACTGGTAGCATGAGGCGGTACCTGCAGCCCATTCAGGTTGCACAGGTAGTCCAGCTCCTCCAGGATGGCACATCCATACGTGCCGTTGCAAGGTTTGCTGTGTCTCCCAGCACAGTCTCAAGAGCGTGGAGGAGATACCTGGAGACGGGCCATTACACAAGGAGAGCTGGACAGAGCCGTAGAAGGGCAACAACCCAGCGGCAGGACCGGTATCTGCTCCTTTGTGTGAAGAGGAACAGGAGGAGCACTACCAGAGCCCTACAAAATTACCTCCAGCGGGCTACTCGTGTGCATGTTTCTAACTAAACTGTCAGAAACAGACTCCGTGAGGGTGGCATGAGGGCCCGACGTCCTGTAGTGGGACCTGTGCTCACAGCCCAGCACCGTGCAGCTCGATTGGCATTTGCCAGAGAACACTAGAATTGGCAGGTTCTCGCCGTTGGCACCCCGTTCTCTTCACAGATGAGAGCAGGTTCACACTGAGCACGTGTGACAGACAGTCTGGAGATGCCGTGGCGAATGTTATGCTGCCTGCAGCATCATCCAGCATGACCGGTTTGGTTTAATTGACTAGGTGTTATACTGTGATGATTAAGTGTTCCCTTCATTTTTTTGAGCAGTGTATATACACAGACATACAAACACACACACGCACACAAAAACACAGACACACACATGCAAAAACACAGACACACACACACGCAAACACACACAAACACACACACACACGCACACAAACACACACGCACACAAACACACATACGTAAACACACATGCGCAAACACACATACGCAAACACAAACGCACACAAACATACAAACACACACACACACAAGCCTTCAATTTAAATGCAAATCTTCTGGTTCCCCTCCCTCAACCTGAAAAGGTTTGCGTAACATCAGTTGTATCTGGAATGATTTTTTTCATCATTCCACTCAACGACCGTTATAAGGGAAGTTATGCAAATAACCCCTTTTTCATTTTGATGTTATTTTATTTCAGCGACTCACCGGCTTGTCGTGATCCGGCCCCCCGATCCGCTCTCTGGATTGTCGTGAATGTACGCGTCCGTTATTTACATGTTTCTCTCAGCAGGAAGTCTCTTATTTTCCCGCCATTTCAGATTTGCCTTCCTTCACATCCCGCGGTTTCCGTGGTTTCAAACAGAACCCAAACACAGCAAGTATTGCATCATTCTTCATCTAAATAAATGACTGCTCTAAATCAGAAGCTTTATGGAGAATAATGAGGGAAAATATGTCCCCTGTGGGAGAGAAGCGCTAGTTTTGGTTTGTGGCGTCGTATCGCTCTTTTGGAAAATTTGGTGACCATTTTTCTATCTGCTTTTCTGGGGGCTCGATCCTGAGCGTGTATGTCATAACCAACCCCCCACCCCCCAATCATTGTTAGTTTGGTTTGGTTGTACACTGTACAAATTCTGCCAAAGAGTGGTACTTTAATTTATTAACTTACATAATTTCACATCGTTAAGGGCTTGAATGTCCGCTAACAGGTTTGGGTAACGTATCGTTGATGATGTCATCTCTTCATACTTGGCCTTCATGCGAGCGTCTCACTTCCTGGAATCAGAGCGGACCGGTAACGGTTTCTTTCTCACCAGCTGCCAGTCAAGTCAACGGTTTATTTGCGAATTTGCAGCCTGCCTGAGATCACCTTGAACAAAATGAACGTGTTTTTTGGCAAGCTCTCAGTTTGGAAAAAGCTCTCGCATCTATCAAAGGAACCAAATTTACTGGGTAAATGTGCCAGGGTTCAGGAAAAAAAACCTACAAGTGAAGTAAATGTGAGAGGAACCTTACTCTCTCGCCACAAGACTAGAGGGTCCAGGCCCAATACTGGCCCTTAATCCCACACCACAAGACTAGAGAGGGTCCAAGCCCAGTACTGGTTTTTAATCCCACACCACAAGACTAGAGAGGGTC
Organism: Ilyophis sp. 1 JC-2022; assembly: GCA_022702515.1. Taxonomy (NCBI): domain Eukaryota; kingdom Metazoa; phylum Chordata; class Actinopteri; order Anguilliformes; family Synaphobranchidae; genus Ilyophis; species Ilyophis sp. 1 JC-2022. The sequence goes on along the minus strand of CM040404.1, from coordinate 6,748,404 downwards.
CAAACCCAGTACTGGTTCTTAATCCCACACCACAAGACTAGAGAGGGTCCCAACCCAGTACTGGTTCTTAATCCCACACTACAAGACTAGAGAGGGTCCCAACCCAGTACTGGTCCTTAATCCCACACCACAAGACTAGAGGGTCCAGGCCCAATACTGGCCGTTAATCCCACACCACAAGACTAGAGAGGGTCCAATTCCAGTACTGGTTCTTAATCCCACACCACAAGACTAGAGAGGGTCCCAACCCAATACTGGTTCTTAATCCCACACCACAAGACTAGAGAGGGTCCCAACCCAGTACTGGTTCTTAATCCCACACCACAAGACTAGAGAGGGTCCCAACCCAATACTGGTCCTTAATCCCACACCACAAGACTAGAGAGGGTCCAAGCCCAGTACTGGTTCTTAATCCCACACCACAAGACTAGAGAGGGTCCCAACCCAATACTGGTTCTTAATCCCACACCACAAGACTAGAGAGGGTCCCAACCCAATACTGGTCCTTAATCCCACACCACAAGACTAGAGAGGGTCCGAGCCCAGTACTGGTTCTTAATCTCACACCTCAAGACTAGAGAGGGTCCCAACCCAGTACTGGTCCTTAATCCCACACCACAAGACTAGAGAGGGTCCAAGCCCAGTACTGGTCCTTAATCCCACACCACAAGACTAGAGAGGGTCCAAGCCCAGTACTGGTTCTTAATCCCACACCACAAGACTAGAGAGGGTCCCAACCCAGTACTGGTCCTTAATCCCACACCACAAGACTAGAGAGGGTCCCAGCCCAATACTGGTCCTTAATCCCACACCACAAGACTAGAGAGGGTCCCAACCCAATACTGGTCCTTAATCCCACACCACAAGACTAGAGAGGGTCCAAGCCCAGTACTGGTCCTTAATCCCACACCACAAGACTAGAGAGGGTCCCAGTACAGTATTATAACCCAGTCGGGTTGCAGTAGGGTTGCAGCAGGGTTGCAGTAGGGTTATGATCTAGCTCTCAAGCACCTTCCCTTTGCGTACTGCAGTGTTCATCTACTACTTCTTCCTGGCTGCCAAATAAAATAAAAAATGCATTGCATATGTGCCAAACAATTATTTATTTTATTTTATTTCATTTATTCTTTATTTTACCAGGAAAATCCCATTGAGATTAAATCTCTTTTACAAGGGTGTCCTGGCCAAGCGAGACATATGCTCCATTTATTTAGAAAACAATGTACAAATAACTTATATTGTGTGATGTGTGTAAATAAAATATGTTAAAATATTCTTAAAATATGAGGAAATATTAACTTATTATTCTGTCACTAGTGGGAGGTATACTGACACTGTGAAGAAGCTTGGACGTGGACTTGGACTCCGGCCTAGTCACCAATTTCCGATGCATCTCAATACTTGTATTATTTTCATTTATTTATACTTTTTTTTTCTTTTCAATAATCAAAGGGCCAAGAGCCCATCTGTGACAGGCACACATTTGGCCCTTGGCTGCTATTTGAACAGCCCTGGCTCCTGGCTCACTGAGTGTGGGTGTCAGTTTAGCATAATGGCTCGACTCAGTATCAGTGGGCTTGCAGGTTTGATTCCCAGTTGGGGCACAGCCTTGAGCAAAGCGCTGAACCTGAATATCTGACTGTGTAAATAGAGTGTATGTAAAGAACATAAGCCGTCTAAAGCGAACGGCATACTTTATCAGACACGGTCGACACAAGGCGCTGAACCTGAATATCTGACTGTGTAAATAGAGTGTATGTAAAGAACATAAGCCGTCTAAAGCGAACGGCATACTTTATCAGACATGGTCGACACAAGGCGTTTTGACAAAGACTAAAGACGTCCACAGACACCTCGGACGATTTACTTGAAAAGCTGAAAGCGGTTAGAACTGTCATATTTAGACCAATCGCAGACAGGGGCGGGTCAATGAACAACGGACTTCGCCTGAGAAAGTTGGCCTCGGCAGCCTACGCAGAAGATGTCGTACGAAGGCAAAAGAAAATGTCTCTCTGTTCTATTCGATGTCGCCAAGACGTCTAAATGACAGTGTCTGATGAAGTATGCCCGTCGGGTTGAGTCGCTTCCACGGTTAGCATGTGAATGAGGGGTACAGGGGACCTTAAAATCCCCTTTAAAATAATACTAATGATAATACTGCAGCTCCCACGTTACCCAGGGTTACCCAGCTGGCTTAGCGCTCGATATCACGCTCTTAATAACCCCCCGAGCTTCTCTGGCAACGGCGCATTTCTCCTGCATTCCCCACCTGCGTCTGCTGCATGCCGCATGCATCGATTCTGTCCCCGAGTGACGTGTCACGCATGCCACTACCAGATGGCGACTAATTATCATAAAACGGTTATTTGCGTTGAAGCGCGTGGCTTGTAATCCCACCTACATTATGTTCGGCTGAATCTCTTTTTTTAAAATAATTATTTCTTGAGGGATTTTTTTTTCTCATAATAAATTTACTTCAATTAAAGGTTGGATTTTTCTAATTTTCTAAGTGTGAGATTAAGCTAATTCACTCAACGGTGAATTTTTTATAACCCTTTTTACTCATCTTTACCAGGGGTGCCAATAATAGTGGCCGGCACTGTACGTGTGAGAGAGAGCCAGGCAGAAGGTTGCAGTCTAATTGGACTCCCCTCCTGGCTTCCTGTCCGCCTCATCTTTACTGGGTCATAGCGAAGCCGCTTCAGCACACAGGCCAGAATAACTGAACACATAGAAGCTGGTTCCCTCCGGATTACAGCAGGGTTGCCAACTCTCACGCTTTTGGCTGTCCTGCTTCCCAAACACACATCACGCCAAATGAAAAGCAACTAAAAACGAAGCTGCTCCCCGATTAAACAAATTATGTGTCGGCTCAAAGGACAAAGGGAGATTGGTTCATAAACATTACAGTTTTATTTGATTGGCTATCTGTTTGACAGCAATCACCCCACCCACACCCACAAATGCAATAAACCTAGCCAGCTGACCAAAGTTGCCAACCCTGGTTTCGAGCGTCTTCTAATGCTAGTAATGCAAGTAATGTAATGTGTGTCTGTTCTGAAGTGTCAGTTGTCTTTCTCTCCTCGTGGTTGTGGTTGTCTGTGGTTCTGTCCTTGCGGTTGTGTGTCTGTGGTTCTCTTCTTACGGTTGTGTGTCTGTGGTTCTGTTGCGGTTGTGTGTCTGTGGTTCTCTCTTTACGGTTGTGTGTCTGTGGTTGTGTGTCTGTGGTTCTGTTGCGGTTGTGTGTCTGTGGTTCTCTCTTTACGGTTGTGTGTCTGTGGTTGTGTGTCTGTGGTTCTGTTGCGGTTGTGTGTCTGTGGTTCTCTCTTTACGGTTGTGTGTCTGTGGTTGTGTGTCTGTGGTTCTGTTGCGGTTGTGTGTCTGTGGTTCTGTTGCGGTTGTGTGTCTGGTTTTGTTGCGGTTGTGTGTCTGGTTTTGTTGCGGTTGTGTGTCTGGTTTTGTTGCGGTTGTGTCTGTGGTTCTGTTGCGGTTGTGTCTGTGGTTCTGTTGTGGTTGTGTGTCTGTGGTTCTCTCTTTACGGTTGTGTGTCTGTGGTTCTCTCTTTACGGTTGTGTGTCTGTGGTTGTGTCTGTGGTTCTGTTGTGGCTGTGTGTCTGGTTTTGTTGCGGTTGTGTGAAGAGCACATCACTCTGAGCTGACAGATGATTAATAATAAAAGTGGCTCCTGTTTCTCTTATCGATGGCAGCTGGTTTTCTTTTTTTTCTTTTGGGATGCTGGCAGAGCTTTTAATAACACGACAGACACGGGATATCTTCCTCCGTCTCTTTCTCGCTCTCTCTCTCTCTCTCCATCCCTCGCTCGCTCCTCTCTCACTCCTTCCTGCTTTTCTTTCTTCTCTTTTTAAATTAGTTTCTCACCTGAAACTCTACCTCACTCCTGCTATCTCACCACCCAGTTTATTTTCTTTTTTCCCCCATTCACACTTTCTTTCTCTCCTCTCTATCGTTCTCTCCCTCTCCCAAGTCTATGTTCTCTCTCTGTTCCCTGCTCTCACTCTTTCTATCTTTCTGTTTGTCTTTTTTTTATTTTAAATTTACAGTTACAATTTAGTCACTACAATTGAGTATTTTTCCCAAAAGTGCATTAACAGTTCGGCAAAGAGCACTAAAGCCAGAGATTAACAAAGTAACACTCAGATAAGAGTCATCGGTCAGATGTGTGCCTCAGGACCTGCCACATAAGAGAGGGAGGGGTTACCTGTGTGCCTCAGGACCTGCCACATAAGAGAGGGAGGGGTTACCTGAGTGCCTCAGGACCTGCCATATAAGAGAGGGAGGGGTTACCTGAGTGCCTCAGGACCTGCCATATAAGAGAGGGAGGGGTTACCTGAGTGCCTCAGGACCTGCCACATAAGAGAGGGAGGGGTTACCTGTGTGCCTCAGGACCTGCCACATAAGAGAGGGAGGGGTTACCTGTGTGCCTCAGGACCTGCCACATAAGAGAGGGAGGGGTTACCTGAGTGCCTCAGGACCTGCCACATAAGAGAGGGAGGGGTTACCTGAGTGCCTCAGGTGTGTTACCTTTCTGCTTTCCCTTCTGTCCAGTTTTACCTGTTTTCTCTGTGTCCTGTTACCACACTCACTCACTACTCTCGTTCCCCCTCTCTTTCCCTATCCCTCCCTCCCTCTCTCCCTCTCCATGTGGAGTATACCCATGTGCAGCTTCAAAATTACCTCTGTGTTTTTCAGGCAGTTTGGTGTGTGGGGCAAATCTTATGCTCTTGCACAGGGGAGGGTCTTGTTGTACATCTGACTTGAGTTTAAGGGGCTGGAGGGTACAAATCTCATTGTTTTAAGGGTGTAAGTATTGTAAAGAGATCTTGTTTTTTGTTTTCTTTTTTGGTTTCTTTATTAGATTGTTTTGGGGTGTTTTGGGGGGGTTTTTTCTCCAAAAGTATTTTTGTCTGTAATGTTCTGATTGTGTGAGAATATCTTTTAGTAGCAGAGCTACAGGGTAGTACTGGTGAACTTTTTTACATGGTCAGGCAAAACTTTGGTCACACGTAGGAACATGCTGTGGGGTGGTGGGTCCACAGACGTATTGGTATTGCGACTGTTTAGGGGTTTATGTCTCTGCACGCCTTTGGGTAGAATTTGAGTATTTAAAAAAGAATGTGGTGTATCAGGGAGGCTGTTTTTGTGGGAAGTGAAGAAGAGATGGAGATATTTTTAGGTGGGGGGGGGTTGGTAAGTTTGGGACTGGAGTAGGTTGTAAGGTAATTGTGGAAGGTTTTGTGTTTCAATAAAGGAACATCAAAAGTCAAAGTCTCTCTCCCTCTTTCTCTCTCTCTCTTTCTCTTTCCCTCTCTCTCCCTCTCTCTCCCTTCCTCCCTCTCTCTCTCTTTTTCTCTCTCTCCCTTCCTCCCTCTTTCTTTCTTTTTCTCTATCTCCCTCTCTCTCTCTCTCTCTCTATTCCTCCCTCCCTCTTGCTATCTCTTTTTCTCCCTTTCCCTCCCTCTTTCTCTCCCTTTCTCTTTCTCTCCCCCTCTCTATCCCTTTCTCTCTCTCTCTCAGGGGGCCTTATGATGACCCCATTGAGGCGGAGCTAATAGACGAGCGACACCCCTACATCCAGGGCATGTACCCGGCGCCCCTGGCCCAGCCTGAGAGGGGCAGCATGGCCAGCCTGGACCGCATGGGGGGCCGGCGGTCCCCCTCCATCGACAGCATCCGCAAGGACCCCCGCTGGCGGGACCCCGACCTGCCCGAGGTCATCGCCATGCTGGGCCACCCCATCGACCCGGTTAAGTCCAACGCCGCCGCGTACCTGCAGCACCTGTGCTACGAGAATGACAAGATCAAGAAGGAGGTGCGTCAGCTGAAGGGCATCCCCGTGCTGGCCAGCCTGCTGGACCACCCCAAAGCCGAGGTCCATCGCAAGGCCTGCGGGGCCCTGAGAAACATCTCCTATGGCAAGGACCACGACAACAAGGTGGCCATCAAGAACTGTGACGGCATCCCTGGCCTCGTTCGCCTCCTCAGGAAGACCAACGACATGGAGGTGCGCGAGCTCATCACAGGTACGGCCCCCCCGAGCTCCCCCAGAGCCTTTTATAGCTCTGTCCACCATGGGGCGCACACAAGCACTTTCACAAATTTTTGGATTTTGTTCACCAGGGGTCCTCAATCTTACCCATCTTATCCATCCACAAATAATATGAACACAACACAAGGGTTAACAGCAGAGGTCCTCAATCTCTTCCAGTAAGGGCCAGTGTGGGTGCAGGCTTTCGGTTCAACCAAGCAGTTACACACCTGATCCTACTAACCAACCACTAGAGTCTTTGCCAAGGACCCAGATTAGTAGGGTCAGGTGCTTTACTGATTGGTTGAACCAAAAGCCTGCACCCACACCGGCTCTTACTGGATGAGATTGAGGACCTCTGCTGTTAACCCTTGTGTTGTGTTCATATTGTTTGTGTACCCCGTATCCACAGGGTCAAAAATGACTCACCCCTCACCGGACCCCTTGTGATAGAGCTTCTTCATTGAACTTTAAACCCTAAATCTATTTTTCTTGTAGAAACAACCTGTCATTCAACAATAAATCAGTTAATAACTGTGCTTCTCTATTTCACAGTCCAGATGGTATTTCTTCAGTCTACCACAAATTTTTACAACAAAACACGTCATAATTGATTTCTTTGGGTGTTATAGATGTTTTAATTATTGTTATGACTTCTGATTTCATAACTGCAGGGTTACAAGACAATCTTTGTGCCTAGATGGAGTGCTGCTTTTATAAATATGTTTTTTTTTTAAAAGGCAATGGTAGGCAATGGTAGGTTTTTTTTTCATGGTAGGATCTCGCCAGGAAAAGTCATCAAATTTTTAGACAAAAAAAAAAACTACATTTAGGGGCTTTTTCCACTGCTGTTAAACTCAGAAAAGAGTTATTCTCGACCCGTGAACAACACAAGGGTTAAGTCCGAGGGATTTTTCATTCATATCATGCCTCTGAGACTCTGGTCTAGGAGGGCTGTAGGATCTGCTGATTTTCCTCGTTAACTCAGAAGTTAATTATGCAATTATAGAGGCTGATTGCACGGTTAAATTATCTCGCCTGGTTTCTGGGGTCTAGAGCGGCTGATTGCATGGTTATATCATCTCGCCTGGTTTCTGGGGTCTAGAGCGGCTGATTGCACGGTTATATCATCTCGCCTGGTTTCTGGGGTCTAGAGCGACTGATTGCACAGTTATATCATCTCGCCTGGTTTCTGGGGTCTAGAGCGGCTGACTGCACGGTTAAATCATCTCGCCTGGTTTCTGGTGTCTAGAGCGGCTGACTGCACGGTTAAATCATCTCGCCTGGTTTCTGGGGTCTAGAGAGGCTGATTGCACGGTTAAATCATCTCGCCTGGTTTCTGGGGTCTAGAGAGGTTGATTGCAAGGTTAAATCATCTCGCCTGGTTTCTGGGGTCTAGAGCGGCGTTTAAAGTAAACACTAAAGCCTTGTGTGGCTCTACAGGTGTTGTGGCTCCCTTGGATACAGCATTCTTCTGACATAAACCTCAGGACTTATACATCAGTGTATATGCAGCGCGGCAGTGTAGCGTAACAGTTAAGGACCTGGGCTTGCAGTGTAGCGTAACAGTTAAGGACCTGGGCTTGCAGTGTAGCGTAACAGTTAAGGACCTGGGCTTGCAGTGTAGCGTAACAGTTAAGGACCTGGGCTTGCAGTGTAGCGTAACAGTTAAGGACCTGGGCTTGCAGTGTAGCGTAGCAGTTAAGGACCTGGGCTTGCAGTGTAGCGTAACAGTTAAGGACCTGGGCTTGCAGTGTAGCGTAACAGTTAAGGACCTGGGCTTGCAGTGTAGCGTAACAGTTAAGGACCTGGGCTTGCAGTGTAGCGTAACAGTTAAGGACCTGGGCTTGCAGTGTAGCGTAACAGTTAAGGACCTGGGCTTGCAGTGTAGCGTAACAGTTAAGGACCTGGGCTTGCAGTGTAGCGTAACAGTTAAGGACCTGGGCTTGCAGTGTAGCGTAACAGTTAAGGACCTGGGCTTGCAGTGTAGCGTAACAGTTAAGGACCTGGGCTTGCAGTGTAGCGTAGCAGTTAAGGACCTGGGCTTGCAGTGTAGCGTAACAGTTAAGGACCTGGGCTTGCAGTGAAGCGTAACAGTTAAGGACCTGGGCTTGCAGTGTAGCGTAGCAGTTAAGGACCTGGGCTTGCAGTGTAGCGTAGCAGTTAAGGACCTGGGCTTGCAGTGTAGCGTAACAGTTAAGGACCTGGGCTTGCAACTTCAAGGCTCAATTACCAGACAGGCAACTGCTGGTGCACACTTGAGCAGTTGCTTCAGTAAATATCCAGCTGTATAAATGGATTGTATGCAGGGTGGGAAATTAGCACCCGCCACCCGCCAAATGCGGGTAGATTTCAGAATTGTCGGGTAAATGTATCAAACCTACCCGCCACAGTGGCGTGTAGCAAAGTGGATACAAGCAGGAATAAAAAACACTTCAGGTTTCTTTCTCTGATTGCCTGAACGTGAGTTAGAATATCCCGAGGCGAGCCCGCCTGACCCGTGCTCACAATCCGTTTTTACGTACCATAAATCCTCAAAGCAATCCCCGCCCCCAGAGCTAGGCAGAGCCATAACAGATCTGACGGAAACAACGAGAGAAAATAGGCTACCGTCTGAACTCCTCGCCGAATAAGTTAACTGGAGTTCAAGGAAAAGTCTATGATATACTTCTCCCCACATCTCAGCAGTGGGTGAATCCAGACAATATTAAATAACACACGTTTTCATTGTGTAGCCTGAGTTTCTTCTAGAGAACGTTAGGAGCAGAACTTTGCGAGTCTTGGCTCTCAAGTTAAATGAAAGAAATAGCCTAGGTTACTTCCCAAAACATGCTACGGTATTATGTCATACCCTCGATATAAAGATTGATTTTGGACAGAGAATACATGAATTATTCGCCTAATAAAATTTGTATCATTTTTATAAAACAAACCTTTCAGAATGAAAACGGGTGTTATTTAATATTGTCTGTTAACATAATTTTATTAATTTGCTGGAAAATAAGATTGTTTTCAAGTTGTTATCAAAGAAACGAGTTGTGAAATAAAAAAAAATTCTACTTCCGCCAATTCCGATGATCCGTTTAGCGCAGAGTCCAGTGCAACTGATATGCGTTCAATTTACCATGAAGCAATTTTAACAAGCGTCGCACAGCATCACACAGAAAAACAGAAAACTGACCAATACTTTTGTCAATACGCTCTAAGGTAAAAGTGATATTTACGGACAGCTCACTCTAACGTTAGGCCTACTGGCATCTGCTCGTTCAGAAAAATGTATCTCGTATTAGATAATAGATTAGCTATATGAAATGTATGTAATAAATGTATACACATGTTTGACTGTTTGACCTGTAATACATGATAAAATAAATACTATTTTATTAGAGCTACTAAAAATGTGTGCGTTCTGAAACGTTATTCTACTGCATGAAAAAAAGGTGTCTGGTAAAATTTCGGGGTGGCTGGTAAAATTCGGCATCTACCAGCCACAGTGGCTGGTAGGTCAGAAAGTTAATTTTCCACCCTGGTTGTATGTAAGACATATATCAGCTGTGTTAATTCACTCTGGACAAGAGTCTCTACTAGATGTACAGTAAATATATATTAAGTGATTCTGCTGGCAAACGTGCTCCAGTTGAAGGGAATGGCGATTGGTGTTACGATATACCCGCTCAAGCTTTGAAAGGGTCTGGTAAATGTCTCTCTACAGCCAGTATGCTAATCTCTGCATAATTAGTTTGACCTGACAGACACTTTTGTTAAATGCTCACGATTTGAGAAAGGTCATGTGGTGGATGGGTTAAGGGGTCAAAGGTCAAGCAGCGACTCCGCTCGCCGTGTCGGGGAAATCTACCTCTCTGAGCCGAGCTGTCTCCCGCCGACTCTGCCAGCTTCGTGATGTCTCTATCGGCACGTTACCGACTCACGCATTCCACAGCCAGCTTCCCCATCCGCCTGCCTGAAAAGACGCCGAAAATTGGCAATTACCTCGTCCACTTTGACAAAGGCGCGTCGGAAGGCGCTTTTGGCAGAGGCGGTGTTCGGGGCCGCGGGCGGACGGGCGGACGGGTGGTCGCGGATGTGCTGGTCTCGGCGGGCGGCGTTCGCTGCCTCTCGTTACCCGTGACGGCGCTGTGAGGGATCGCTCCGCTCCGGCGCGAATAATTGCCTTTACGGCGCAACGTCGCTTTCAATCACGGCTAAAAATATCGTCCCTCCCGCCCTCCCTCTCTCCCTCCACAGGTCTGCAAACGAGCGAGAGAGCGAGTGCAGGCCGTGCGGTAACGCAGCGAGGCCCCTGTAAAAACAGGCCCAAAGCGGGCATGTTTTTCTACAATTTACTATAATTACAGGCCTTAAAAATAGACCCCTCTTCAGCCTCCCCCCCGTGTGTTTTTATAGCTCTCTCCGGTCACTCAAAACCACAGAGATGCCTGTTCTTACCAGGCGGAGTGTGTAGCTTTGGAAACGGGGAAGTAACAGGTTTTGAAAGCACAGACAGAAGCTGCCATTATTTCCAGATCTTATGCCTGTTTTTGTCTCTTTTTTTTAAAGTTGTTTTTTTCTCCTCTCTCTCTTTCGCTCTCTCTGTCATGCTCTTGGTGTCGGCCTGATAATTAGCGATTATCTCCAGAAGCCTCATGTCATTAAAAGAGAGAGGCAGTGTGGTGCGTGATTTACATTTTTCTTATTTATTTATTTATTTTCCCTCCACTTTTCCTCTGGGCGTTTTTTTCTCAAAGGAGATGAACGCTGAACGCTGAACGCTGAACGCTGAACGCTGCCGTTGCATGTGATGTGGCCGCCGGTGTCCGTAACTCCCCGTGAAGCTGCTTGTGGGGAACTTCACGGAGACAGCAGAGGCAGACCGGTTTTATCAGCGCGTGTGAAGCAGGGGTGGGGACGCGCCACGCATCCACAATCTGAGATGAAAGGGTCGGAGCTTCCCCTCAGCGGCACTTAATGGAAATAAGCCCCCCGCCCCCTCCGCCCGCCCATCCACACGACTCCTTCCTGTCGTGCGTTTGTCTCAGGGGCGGAGGGAGAGAGAGAGTGGAGGAGACGTGAGGGAGATAAAGGAGAAGATGGAATAGCTCTGTACGGGGGCTGGTTAGCCCAGGATGTCCCGTGGTTTGGGGGGGGGGGAGCTCGGAGGTGTGAAGGGAAGGAAGGATGGCGGCCTGCTACTGCAGGGGTGCACAGAGAGGGCCCTGGTACAGGATATACACACACCTACATACGCACGCACGCACACACCCACACACATGCACGCACTCACACACTCGCACGCACTCACACACACACACACACACAGACATGTGCACACATACTCACACACACACCTACACGCACACATACTCATGTTCACACATGCACATACACACATGCACACATGAACATACACACATAAACTTATTCACACATGGGCACTCACACATACACGCAAGCATGCACACACACACAGACGCATAGATACACGCGCTCACACACACGTGCACACATAAACGCAGGCACACACACACTCTCTCACACACACACTCTCTCTCACACCCGCACACACACACACACACATGGACACACATAAATGCATGCACACCCGCACACACGCACACAAACACATACACACCTTGTTCCATCATTTATATTGTTTGGGAGTATTCCATAAAGGGCTCAAATCTGTGCTTTACCTTCACAAACTCGTGCACAATCCAGACCTGGGCTGGAATCTCCCAGGCTTCCTCAGCTGCCCCCCCCGGGGGACCAGTACTAGGCAACAGTGAGTGGCCATTTAGAGGTACCTGTCAGGCAGCACCCAGGAAATTGAATTAAGCAGGAGGTTCTGATGGTAACAAGGCAGGATGGGAGAGGAGAGGAGAGGAGAGGAGGGGAGGGGAGGGGTGGGGTGTGGCAGTGGGGAACTCAATAAGGCTGCACCTCCGGGCCCTCCTGACTGCCACTCTATTTGGTATCTGATTAGCAGCCTATCCTGGTGGGGTGGGGTGGGGGGCAGAGAGGAGGGGGGTGTAACTGAAGAGACCGTTTGAAATCACACCGCAGTCACGGCAACGTGATGTGGAAACGCTTAGGCCTCTCAAAAACGCCCCCCTCCCCCCTCCTCTTTCACATCAAATTACACCCAGCAGCAGGGTCAGTGGTCTGCAGTCTCCAGAATCGGGTTCTTTTACTTTTCTGGTCGCCTTTCACACCAGACTGAGGCTGTGTTGGATGGCGACTCAGCGTCGGTGTAGTACACGGTCCTGTGGCGTAGTACCGTTCCTGTGGAGTAGTACCGTTTCTGTGGCGTAGTACCGTTCCTGTAGCGTAGTACCATTCCTGTGGCGTAGTACACAGTCCTGTAGCGTAGTACACGGTCCTGTGGCGTAGTACCGTTCCTGTGACGTAGTACCGTTCCTGTGGCGTAGAACCATTCCTGTGACGTAGTACCATTCCTGTGGTGCAGTACCGTTCCTGTGGTGTAGTACACAGTCATGTGGCGTAGTACCGTTCCTGTGATGTAGTACCGTTCCTGTGGTGCAGTACCGTTCCTGTGGCATAGTACACAGTCCTGTAGCGTAGAACCGTTCCTGTAGCGTAGTACCATTCCTGTGGTGTAGTACACGGTCCTGTAGCGTAGAACCGTTCCTGTAGTGTAGTACCATTCCTGTGGCGTAGTACCGTTTCTGTGGCGTAGTACCGTTTCTGTTGCGTAGTACCGTTCCTGTTGCGTAGAACCGTTCCTGTAGCGTAGTACCGGTCCTGTGGCGCTAAACAGAACTGCCTTTTCCCCTCATACGTGCAGCGTACACATCTGTGTATTAATCAAGTTAAATTTTTTTATTTTTTTTATTGTATTCAATGAGTGTCTGTTTGCGCTCCTGGCAGTTTGTGCAGTGTACTGATGGGAGGCTTTTGGGGAGGAGGGGCTGGTACACCATATCACTTGCTCGCTAGCTTGTGGCAATTATACACGATGGATAGATTAGCTTAAATTACCACGCGAGGCAAAAATCGAATTCCACTTTGGTGCATTGCTTTGAGCCAGGACTAAGATGCAACAGCTTTATAGCTATTTCAGTGAAATATTGTTCATATTTTTTTTCTTATTATTTTTTCCAATATCTTGTTACTATAATTAGAGAGTTTTAACCTGAGATGGTTTGAATACACGATGTGACCAATGGCTGAGATGCAGAAGCTTAAAAAGGGTCAATCATGGGTAGAGATAGGGGGGAGGAGGGGACATGTCACCCCACCAGGTCCGCGGTTAAACGCTCCCCCCCCCCCCCCCTCAGTCCACAACAGGTATCTGAATCCCCCCCTCCCCCAGCTGTGTATACAAAATGATACACACCTTTACACAGACACTGCAGAGATGGTCTGTGCTTATGTCCTTATTAGCCATACAGACAGGAAGTGTTAGTTGCTAAGGAACTTTGCATATTTCTTTGAGCCCTGTGATTGGCAGAGCCACAAGGGGTTACTGTCACCTTGTTTTAAGCACCGTTGCTGCACAGTCGCTGTCTTTGCGACAGCAATAAACTACCTTCAATGTCGTTAAAATGGTGGCCAGGTGCCAGAAGAAATTTTTTTTGCGGGTGGATCCTCTGGCGAGACCAAGCTGCTGCAGTCTCACAGGTCGGGCGAAAAGGAGGATTTTCCTGTAACTTGAGTGGTGATAAGACTGCCACTAATGTACTGTCTATATCAGCTGCAGAAAGGCAAAAATAGGCACGCCCTTTGCCTTCTCCCCCACGCGGTCTTGGCTCAGGTCAAACAATAACAGTGATTTGCTTCAGTTCTGTCTCGAGTAAATTTAGCCTCTATTTCATGTCCTCTTCCGATCTAATTTGCAGGAGAGCCGACACTTTCGCCAGCGCCGGCTCTATTTGGAATATTTCATTTGAAGTGCCATCTGGAGAGCGCGGAGGAGCGCGCTGCACGCACCTTGAGTGTCGCGGAGGCTGTACGGAATGCGCCCTGTTTTCTGTCCGAGTGCTGTACTGTCCCCAATGCCACAGAAAACTATAAACAAATCATTTTCCCACATATCGGCAAAACCTTTCTCATTGCAAATAATATTTTGTAATTTGAAGGTAATACGTTTTTTGTTATTTACAGCCATGAGCTCATACAGGGTTGAAAATGAAAAGGCCCAGGAGTAGAACTCGCATACTCTTTTAGAATTAACCAGGGCTTCAGCTCCAGATTTTTGTCGTTAATAAAATAAATTTTAAAAGTAAAAATGGAGAACGGCAGACAACAGATGAACAGGAAGACTGGTTTAGCGAAACCGAGACGGTCCTGAAGGTTCGGCATCAGCAGTTACAAGCTCCATGTATACCGCGTACCCAGATATTACCATCCATGTGCATCACCCATGACAACATAAAGCACAGAACAGAAGGTTACTTTGGGCTAAGAGGTCCCACAAGGATTTCTGCAGTAAATAAGAAATCATGGAAAGTAGATTTAAATTCAGTGAATCAATGATGGCATTTTTAACTCATGCATAACAATTTATGTGGCAGATTTAATGTTTTACTTTTTTCTCCCTTTATGATTACTGGCTTTCAAATCGCATTTTTGTTAGCAATAAAATCTAATTGAATGCTGTCAACATTGCGGTCAATGTACAGTTATACAGTTTCCATTTTCCGCTATATGTTTTGCGTAACAGTGCATAATTAAACACGATGTTGCTGTCGGTGGCTTGTTGTTGAAATAAATGAAGTGATCCTAATCACACACAAACACAGAGGTAATCATCCCATTAGCCTTCGAGCGCCTTGTTTCAGTCACCATCACTCTGCCTAAGTGTCGGGACGTCTGCAGCGATCGTGCACGCTCCAATGCAAGACGCGCTGGAGGGAGTAGCAATCGCGCAGTCAAAGTCTTCGACTGCAACTTTCGTTCTGTCCTTTCAAGCGAGTCTCTCTCTCTCTCTGGCGGTGTTTGGAAACGAAATCTATCCCCCACAGCCACACTGAACGTTTAAAGCACGCTCTTTCTCTGGTCCATTTATAGAAAACGCACAGACACAGGTTTTTATTGGAGGCTTGGAGACGACGAGTAGCCTAGCTGAAACCACAACCACTCCAGATTTTTTATATCACGTCGTGTTTTTCAGGGTTTTTTTGCATTTAGTTGGTAAAAATGGCTAGAGCTATTGATTATTCACCAAGTGGAAAATGTACAGTAATGGTACCGAAGAATTGGAGGATTGGCAATATTTTCTGCCTGTCGTTTTACGGCCGTCGTTGCGAACGGCGTGCGCGTCTGCAAAACTGTAAATCAAAAACAGGGCCTCCTGTCTGTTATTGTTCCGTCGTAGGAAGAAATCGGGCCAAAACCCCTCAATTTCTCCTCCCCCCACAGCGCCCGTAGGAATGGATCCACATTCTTTCCGACCTAAAGCTGGGAGATGAAACGGGTGTATTTTCACCGTTATTATTTTAAGCAGTTCCTTTTGCGGACAGCGTGGGGTTTGTAAAGTTAATAACATGGAGATTGTGGTCTGCGTGTGTGGAATTAAAGTCAGTAATATTGCGTTCCGCAAAGCTTCATTCCTCATCCAGTTTTTATTTAAAATTCTCTTCCTAAATTTATTTTATTGTCAATGTTACTGAGTCAGTGTTGCACTATATTAAGAATAAAATAATTTTAAAAAGCATCGGTGCATCCGTCATATTTGCAGGAAAACCTTTACCTCTGAGACGGCGCTCACCATGCTGGGCTGGAGATCTCTGAAAGAACAGTGTGTTACAGCAAATAAGGACGGTGTTTTTACCAGGGCAAGAATTCAACAGGGACTTCCCAAATATTCACTGTTCTGCCATTGCACATTTTTGTGGTGTTGGAGGAGCTGTGGGGAAAAAAAGACTGTATATTTTATTATCTTCGATGTTTATTTTTTGACATCCTACGCTCTCTCCCTTATCGTGCTCGTTGCTTCTGTTGGAAGACGGCCGAATCCTCACGTGTGATTTTATTTTTGGCTTCAGTTGACACCAACAGTAATTCTCAAGTCACAATTTTACACTCGCTAAAGTGTCTATTTGGAATGCTTTCCTTTTTTGGAAGCGGGTTTGTTTTTTCTTCGTTTTCCCCCCCCTGTATTCTGATTATTTAACGCTCAGTTGAAACCGAATGGTTGACTTTCAGCCTTGTAAATACTGAACGTACGAACTAGGAAGTCCACCAGAGGTAGAGTCTCGGGGGTGACGGAACTTGGTATACAACCAACAATTGTGTGGCTGATGAGAGGTTGATGTTGTTAGTGAAGGGTGTGTTCTGTGGAACGTTCCAAATGAAACGGGACTGGTTTTAGCTTTTCATTTTGTTTGTGTTTTGGTCATGTGATCACGTTTAATTTTTTCCTTTTTTTATTTTTATTTTTGGATATTTTTAGCTTGTGTTTGACTTTATAGTTCAAGAAAAGGCCTTGAAAAGTTAAGTCTTCTCTCTCTATCTCTCCCTCTCTCCTCTCTCCCTCTCCCTCTCCTCTCTCTTTCTCTCTCCCTCTCTCTCCCACTCTCCTCTCTCCCCCTCTCTCCCTTGCTCTCCCCCTCTCTCTTTCTCTCTCCCTCTCTCTCTCTCCCTCTCTCCTCTCTCTTTCTCTCTCCCTCTCTCTCCCCCTCTCTCCCTTGCTCTCCCCCTCTCTCCCTCTCTCCCCCTTTCTCTCTCTCTCTCCCACTCTCCCCCCCTCTCTCTCTCTCTCTCTCTCAGGAACGCTGTGGAACCTCTCCTCCTACGAGCCCCTGAAGATGGTCATCATCAACCACGGCCTGCAGACCCTGACGAACGAGGTCATCATCCCGCACTCGGGGTGGGAGAACGAGCCCAACGAGGACTCCAAGCCGAGGGACGCCGAGTGGACCACCGTCTTCAAGAACACGTCCGGGTGTCTGAGGTAGAGCTCTGCCAGGCCCCCCCAATGTGTTTCCCCCTAAGCCACACCCCTGCCACGCCTGTTCCCTAAGCTGCACCTGAAATGGCATAGAGCTGACAAATATACTTTTTAAAAGTCTCTCCTGTTAATTGATTTGGTGTGTGGATTATTGGCGTTCGAGTGGTCGGGGGTACGATGTCTGTGATGACGGACCTCTCGTAAAGACAAAACCCAATGTCGCTGCACCCCGTGAGAAGCACACAGAGGTGGCGAAGACAGACGGCGTGTCGATAGCATTGTGCAAAAAGAGCGTTGCACGTAGTGCTAATGGAACTGGCTGGCAGACGCACGCCGACGCCCATGTGCCTTTCTGAAAGAGAACCCCCCCCCCCTCCCCTCCACCCACTCCCCTCCACCCCACTCCTCCTCCCAAGCTCTCAAATTACCTCTTCAGTCCATTTAATAACCAAAAAAAAATGTACATAAATCTCTAGGGGCGATCTAAATTACTCCACTTTGTTGCTCTGTCCATTAGCATTAATCTAGCCTTTTTGTTTTTGAGAGATAAGTGCAGAACCCATGGGGTGTGAGGGCTGTGTCTTCAGAAATAAAGATATTTAAGCTCGGAGTCTTAGCTTATCGTCATGACTCGTCAACCTTACAATTTTCCATGGTGGAGGGTTCTGTAACGGGTGTAGAAGAACCGTACAGGGAGTCTGTTTCCGTGTTGTTTGGGTACCCGCAGGAGTTGTGGAGTGGTGGATTAAGTAGTATGTGTCAATGTTTTGACGTCAAGTTTGTTTTCATAAATCCCAAATCCGCGGCGTACACATCTCTTTTTTTTTTGCATATGCAACGTTTATAAATGAGGCCCCCTGGTATCTTTGGTCTGAATCGGGTTGGGGAACAGAGGTGTGGGGTCTGAGAATTACCCGAGAACTGCGTTTGTGGCTAATCTGGCCTTCTCTGAAAGGCCTGCCGTGTTTAGTGACATCATCCAGCGGCGGACCCTCCTCTCCCGCTGTCCTGGCTTTAATTTGGGCCCCAGAGCCAGCGGTGCCTCCCTCCTCCACAGAAGCACCTCGGACAGGCGCACGTGTCGCCCTGGCAACAGTCCTTAGCAGCAGCGCCACACGCCTACCCTCCCCCTCCTAGCTGGAGCGCTACGGACCGCCAGCAAAATTAAAACTTTTCTCCCTTATTTTCCTTGCCTTTGTGTTGTTCCCTCTCTCTTCCACCCTGTTTCTCCTCTGAATTGAACACATTCCAGATGAAAATTCCATTCGCTTTCAGAGACACCGACGGTCTGGCTGTCCTTAGATCTCACACACCCCCCCCAACCGAAACCTTTGATACTGACCAGCCCCCTCACTCCTGGGTCAAGGGGTCTGATCCTCAGCCTTTATCAGTCAGTGTTGGGTATGAGAGCAGGTTGTGCAGGGCGAACAGGTGCTCACTTTTATCAGTCAGTGTTGGGTATGAGAGCAGGTTGTGTAGGGCGAACAGGTGCTCACTTTTATCAGTCAGTGTTGGGTATGAGAGCAGGTTGTGCAGGGCGAACAGGTGCTCACTTTTATCAGTCAGTGTTGGGTATGAGAGCAGGTTGTGCAGGGCGAACAGGTGCTCACTTTTATCAGTCAGTGTTGGGTATGAGAGCAGGTTGTGTAGGGCGAACAGGTGCTCACTTTTATCAGTCAGTGTTGGGTATGAGAGCAGGTTGTGCAGGGCGAACAGGTGCTCACTTTTATCAGTCAGTGTTGGGTATGAGAGCAGGTTGTGTAGGGCGAACAGGTGCTCACTTTTATCAGTCAGTGTTGGGTATGAGAGCAGGTTGTGCAGGGCGAACAGGTGCTCACTTTTATCAGTCAGTGTTGGGTATGAGAGCAGGTTGTGTAGGGTGAACAGGTGCTCACTTTTATCAGTCAGTGTTGGGTATGAGAGCAGGTTGTGTAGGGTGAACAGGTGCTCACTTTTATCAGTCAGTGTTGGGTATGAGAGCAGGTTGTGTAGGGCGAACAGGTGCTCACTTTTATCAGTCAGTGTTGGGTATGAGAGCAGGTTGTGTAGGGCGAACAGGTGCTCACTTTTATCAGTCAGTGTTGGGTATGAGAGCAGGTTGTGCAGGGCGAACAGGTGCTCACTTTTATCAGTCAGTGTTGGGTATGAGAGCAGGTTGTGCAGGGCGAACAGGTGCTCACTTTTATCAGTCAGTGTTGGGTATGAGAGCAGGTTGTGCAGGGCGAACAGGTGCTAACTTTTATCAGTCAGTGTTGGGTATGAGAGCAGGTTGTGCAGGGCGAACAGGTGCTCACTTTTATCAGTCAGTGTTGGGTATGAGAGCAGGTTGTGTAGGGCGAACAGGTGCTCACTTTTATCAGTCAGTGTTGGGTATGAGAGCAGGTTGTGTAGGGCGAACAGGTGCTCACTTTTATCAGTCAGTGTTGGGTATGAGAGCAGGTTGTGTAGGGTGAACAGGTGCTCACTTTTATCAGTCAGTGTTGGGTATGAGAGCAGGTTGTGCAGGGCGAACAGGTGCTCACTTTTATCAGTTAGTTTTTGGGTGGGTTGGCCACATTGGGCAGGTCATGTGTCTCGTCCACAGGGCCTGAGTGTGTCCCCCCCTTCCCCCCACGTCCCTCATCTGACCCGGGCTGCTGAGCCCATCTCCGTGGAAACGGTAACCAACGACATCTGTTGCCTAGTAAGCTGCTTAGCGGCGATGCCACACTGGCGATAAACAGACCCGAGTTCATCGCCCCTCTCTCCCCCTCGTCAAATTAATTTTCTCTTCCCTTGAAATTGAAATGGAGTTGATGACCTGAGCAGCTGAGCAGCTTTGTCGTGTTAAACAGTCGCTCCCGTTCCTTTAAAACACCGCGGTTCTGAGGCGCCGTTTTCACATGGGACGTGCCGGACGATGTCTGCTCGTCCTGGCGAACCCTGAGGTGACGTGGAGGTCGTTTTCGGCAGGGAGGGAGGGGCGAGGCGGGGAGGGCAGGGGGGACATCTCTCCATCTCCATCTGTGTCACTCCTACATCACTGACCCTTTGGGAAGAGAGACGACCCAAGATGGAGGGCGATAAAGTTAGAGGGGTCACGGCTGTTGTTCTTGTGTTACCCAATGTGACCTTGTCACTGCTGGTCTCTCTAAATGGTCAAGTTGATGAATTGCACAAGACATATGGAGACACACACACACACACACACACGAGGGGGGGTTAGTATGATGGATCGCCCGCCCTCTGTGCCATCGATCACACATTGGTCCCCATTAAGATGAACCTGCCAATGAACTGGCCCCCCGTCTCATAATCCTATTTGATACTGGTAATGGGGTCTCACTTCAGGCCCTACCGACTCAGAGCTAAGGGGGTGTAACAGGGAAAGTGTACGTGTGTGTGTGTGTGTGTGCGTGCGCATGGGGGGGGGGGTGTGAGTGTGTGTATTTGTGAGCGCGTGCGTGCGTGCGCGTGCGTGCGTGCGTGTGTGTGTGCATGCGCATGGGGGGGTAGGGGTGTGTGTGTGTGTGTATGTGTGCGCGTGCGTGCATGCGTGTGTGTGTGCGTGTGTGTGTGTGTGTGCGCGTGCGCATGGGGGGGGTGGGGGTGTGTGTGTATGTATGCGTGTGTGCGTGCGTGTGTGTATGTGTGGGGTGGGGGGGGGGGGGCTTTTTCTCTTATTTTTTTCTTCAAAAATAATTACTTGATCCATCCCTGCTGCTTGCTGAGTGCTCGTCAGATTTTTCAACACCAACAAACCGTTTTTAAAGTGTCTGAACCCACAAGCCTTTCTGCTGAACGTCTCTGGCAAAACGCAATCCATTACGTTACATTACTGCATTTGGCAGACACTTTTATCCAGAGCGACATGCACAACTTTTAGCATTTTACTCTTAACATTTTTACAGGGTATTTTTACTGAGTATACATTTGTGGATATATACTGAAGCAATGCAGTTTGAGTACCTTGCTCAAGGGTAGAACGGCAGTGTCCTACCTGGGAATCGAACCTGCAGCCTTTAGGTTACAGGCCCAGTTCCCTACCCATTGTACTACACTGCCGCCCGATCGCGGTCGATTGATAACATAGTGTTCAATGCACAAACAGCTTTTACCTTTCCGCCCTCAGAAAGTCTTTCACTTTGCTTTGCTTCAGTTTGTGTGTCTGCAGGTGCATTCCTGTGTGTGACCCAGGTGTGTGGGCGTCTGCTGTAGACGTGCAGGTGTGTTCAGGTGATGGGGATAAGCATCTGTTGCAGGTGTGTGGGCACCTGGTGGAGGTGGTCTGTCTGACACAGCTGCACAAGCATCTGATGGGGGGGGGAGCACAGGGTCTGACTGTAGCATGTGCTAACGGCTGCGTAGCATCTGCTAATAGTTGCGTAGCATCTGCTAATGGCTACGTATTCAATTAAATGTACTTTGTATAGTGCTTTTTCCAGAGAAGTGTCACAAAGATGCCGTACAGAGAAACAAATGATTAGCAAATCAGCTAATGGCTTTGTAGCATCTGCTAAAGGCTGTGTAGCATCTGTTAACGGCTGCGTAGCATCTGCTAACGGCTGCGTAGCATCTGCTAATGGCTGCGTAGCATCTGCTAATGGCTGCGTAGCATCTGACGGCGTATTACAGTAGCTCATGTGGTTTTGCAGCTTTTCAATTCAATTCAATTTTATTTGTATCGTGAACCGCCAAAAAGTAGAAAAAAACTGAAATCTCGGGAGGAACCCGGCTGTAGAGTTGGAGCCCATCCGCGGAACGTGGGCTCAGTGTGGGAGTGTCCCTCGTTAGCGGGGTGTGAGCTCAGTGTGGGCGTGTTCTTTGTTAGCGGGGTGTGAGCTCAGTGTGGGCGTGTCCCTCGTTTGCGGATCGTGGGCTCAGTGTGGGTGTGTTTTTCATTAGCGGAACGTGGGCTCAGCGTGGGCATGGCCCTCGTTAGCGGGGTGTGAGCTCCGTATGGGCGTGGCTCTCGTTAGCGGGGTGTGAGCTCAGTGTGGGCCTGTCCCTCGTTAGTGGGGTGTGAGCTCCGTATGGGCGTGACCCTCGTTAGCAGGGTGTGAGCTCAGTGTGGGCGTGGCCCTCGTTTGCAGATCATGGGCTCAGTGTGGGTGTGTTTTTCATTAGCGGAACGTGGGCTTAGTGTGGGCGTGGCCCTCGTTAGCGGGGTGTGAGCTCCGTATGGGCGTGGCTCTCGTTAGCGTGGTGTGAGCTCAGTGTGGGCGTGTTCTTTGTTAGCAGGGTGTGAGCTCAGTGTGGGCGTGGCCCTCGTTAGCAGGGTGTGAGCTCAGTGTGGGCGTGGCCCTCGTTAGCGGTCATTAGCGCCGTGTCTCTCCTCATTGCAGGAACGTAAGTTCTGATGGGGCGGAAGCGCGTCGGAGGCTAAGGGAGTGTGACGGCCTGGTGGACGCTCTGCTCCACGCCCTGCAGTCGGCCGTGGGGAAGAAGGACATGGACAACAAGGTGAGAAGTGCCACTCAAAACGCAACACCCACTCGCTAATAATAATAATAATAATAATTATTATTCTTATTCTTATTTATTGTGTTTGTATAGCGTGTGGATATTCAAATCTCGCCCTTGAATCCAAATCCAGCCCAGGTAATTAACTGAACAATTAGTGCTACTAATTGGCCAGACTGTCTTCACACCTGACTCCCAAATAAAGGGAGAGTGGAAGACCAGCGGTTCTCTGCCCCTGGAGGACCATGATTTGAGTAACTGGGGTATAGCGCTTTTCTCAAAGAGGAGATATTTACCTGAACCTCCACACCCGTGTAGTCCTTACCAGTATGGCTCACAGTGGCCATTTTGGCTCAGAACACTGACCGCGTGGCCTGTGCTGTTTCCCACAGTCAGTGGAGAACTGCGTGTGCATCATGCGGAACCTGTCCTACCACGTGCACAAGGAGATCCCGGGGGCCGAGCGCTTCCAGGACCCCGGGGCCGTGCAGACGCCAGGATCCGGGGGTCCCCAGAGGAAGAAGAAGGACGACGCCGGCTGCTTCGGCGGAAAGAAGGCCAAAGGTAAGGGCCGCCCAGAGTCTCTTCTTCTTCCTTCTCCATCTTCCGTTGGAGCCCCGAACACAAACGCGACCTTGTTCTCCCGTAAGAGAAGAGAAGCACTGCAGTTTCACAGAAAATGGAGAGACGGTGGACATCCCACCTTTGCCATTCCATGGAACGTTTTGGTGGGGGGTGGAGGGGTTCCAGTGTAACCCATCCATCTACCTGGTTCCCCTTTTCTACATCACATTACTACCATTTAGCCGACACTCTTACCAAGAGCACTTACACATTTTATTTTTTACATCCATTCGTACAGCTGGATATATACTGAAGCAACTTCAGGTTAAGTACCTTGCTCAAGGGTATAAAGGCAGTCTCTTGTCTGGGAATCGAACCTACAAACTTTGGGTTACAAGCCCAATTCCCGACCCATTCTACTACACTGAATAGAATCTTTTTTTTGGCTTTTAGCTTTTAGCTTCATACTGTGCCTCTCCCCCCCGGGTCGCATCCACTCCGCACTCAAATTAAATGACAGTTGAACTGTCACACGCTGTGAATGAAAGGCTACATTACTGCGCTCGTGTCAGCTTGGTGTGTGTGTGTGTGTGTGTGTGTGTGTGTGTGTGTGTGATGTGACTGCCTTGAAGCTCTGCCTTTCTGTGACTGGGGTTCAATGAAAGGGAGGACAGGACGGGATTGGCTCACATGTAAGGGACCTGGGTCAGAGTTTGGAAACCCCACCCTCCCCATGTGATGCCACAGCTCTGTTCATTTACCCCTGGGAGGGTGTGGTGGGAGGGCGGGGGGGGTGGTCTCTGGCAGTGCTGTGTGTGTGTGTGTGTGTGTGTGTGTGTGGAGGAGGAGATAAACTGCACAACAGCTATCGCTCCGTCTGCAGGGTACACACTGCTTTTGTGCTCCTGTACAAGTCTGCCGTTACTCCTCCAGGTGTGGAATCCATAGGGACTGCTAAGTGCTCCTTCATTAAATTGAATATGGATCTGAACAGGGGGCCATTTTTTTTTTCCCCTCCCTCTTTGAGTAAACTTCCCCACAAATGAAGACGCGAGCCGCCGCGCTGTCGCGCTCAGTGCGAGGGAAGGGTTGTTTGAGGGTACACGGGGCACGTGCAGATGAGATGTCTCTTATAGTTTGTTTGCTCTGTCGGTTTGTTTTTTTAGTGCCGAGTACCTGACACCACAGGGGCGCATTTTCGCTCCATTTAATAAGCTGCTGTGCTGACATCACTTCCTCTCTGAACATCGTCCCCTGAGAATACCTGTGTTACTGCTAATGGATTTTATTTTCTGCATGTCTTTTTATTTTCTGCTGTACACTTCTTTCTCTTTCTCTTTTTCTCTCTCTCTCTTTCTCTCTCTCTCTTCTTTTCCCCTTTGGAAGTCTTTTTGCTTTTGAGTGGAGAAGTGTTGAGCTGTGAATTCTGGCATCTCGTAATACACACACCTTATTGTCATGACTGTTCTCTCTTCCCCCTCTTTGCGATGGGCATCGCTGCTTCCGTGGCTAACTGTAGAGGAATGGTTTAACCAAGGTGAGTTTGCTCAGCCTGATCGCGCTTCTTTTCCCTGTCTGTAGTCGCCGCCGCCGTCTTCTCTACCCTTCACAAAAAAAGAGTTCAGTCAGCAGTCTGTCTTCTACCCTTCCCCCTTGCCCCGCCCCCGTTTATGCTATAGTTCTAGTGACGGACAGGGGGGGCCAGCCAATCACAGGATGGCTTGCCGTGTGCCAATGAGGTGAGCAGGGTAGGCTGGGTGGTGGACTTCTGGAGTGGCCAATGGGCGAGAGGCATCTGACTACAGGCTACAGGGGGGCCGGGCTTAAGGTCAAACCCAACCCTATGACACCCTACCCCCATAGTCCAAACCAGAGCTTGGAAAAAGGCAGAATTGTTTTGAACCAATTGCAAGCTTCGATGGGTGGGTTGGATGTTAAACATCCAACCGTGCCCCTCTCTCATCCTGCAGTGAGATGTACAATCAGATGTACACTCAGACAGCAATGGGCTGACTTTGGCACACAATGGGCTGCTGTGTCATATAACGGTTTGGGAAGCGGGTATTAACCGGTTCGAATCCCAAGTGGGGCACAGTCGTCATACCCTTGAGCAAGGCACTTAACCTGAACTGCTTCAGTAAATCATCAGCTGTGTAAATCTTATATGTAAAACAATCAATCTAAGCTGTGCAAGTTGCTCTGGGTCAGAGCTAAATGCTAAATGTAAATTTAATGTGATTTCAGTCCGCTGGTGTTTTAAAACCTGCTAGGGTCACCTCTGACTGTCCGGTCCAGTTCCCCAGTCCCCAACCCCCTCCTTTCCCTGTGTCCCTGTCGGCACCCTTCAGTCTAGTTTAAATGAGAGACAACTGTGTTCCTCGCAAAAGGGGGATTCTGTCTGTCAAAGTGGGCTTCTGTCTGTCAAAGTGGGCGTTAGCTTCATTAGCTGGACCCCCTTTCAAAATTGAATCTGGCAACCTTCTGCTCACCGGGACCAGACTGACACTTATTGGCTGGTACAACAGCAGTGTCTGTCCAGCGAGCCGTTAAGGTTACATCCTCCTTGAGTTAGGAACTCTTTGTCTCTATCGTAGATCCTGGGGCCCTTTTGAGGCCCCCGCTGCCTTGAGGCCCCCGCTACCTTGAGGGCCGGGTCGGCCGGGGGGGGGGGGCTTGTAGAGGGTGTGCTTATTTTTGCCTCCTGCCCTCCCCCCCTCACTGATGCGTTTACACTCTCACTCTCCTCTTCAAACAGGTCGGAAAAACGGAGAGAACGACAAAAACTACGACACACTGGACCTACCCAAGCGCACGGAGCCCACGAAAGGTACGCTATTTCATGGTTTTGTTTTCTCGTTTTCTCTGCTCAGTCGCATCTTAAGAACTCACACGGAGGCGATTTTAGTCCGAGCAGAACGATTTTGGGCTGGTTTTCACCGGCCAGCGTCAAAAGAGCACTTCGTCATCACAAGAAAAGTCGCCGATAATTCAAATCGAACACTGAAAGTTTTTTATTGAACTTTGGGATCGTTGAAATTATTCACCGGATGACAGCTGGATGGAGGTTATTTCGCTTAGTAGTGGATGTTTCACATCTTAATTCCCTGAACACACAGTTTGGCTCAGGACCTTTGGTCACAATAGTACTTGTTATGACCAGTTATTATAGGTAAGTGTTGTTAATGGATTGGGTAGTTCTTGCTAAGCCCACAATTCATGGATTACTGTTCAGATTTGTCTTTGAGATATAAATCATGTCTGCCTGTCTGTCTGCTGAATGTAGCAGTTTGGCTGCTGTAAGAATGATATCTTTACACCGTGTTTTTGTGTGAATAAATCACTGAGCAGAGGCAGTGAGTGGAGCAGACCTTTCTGAAGGGCCTTGTTTAAGTGGCCCCTAATGTTAAAGATCGGAGGTGTGTGCGTGGAGGCGGAGTGAGTAACTACACCTGTCCCCAGCGCTGAAGACCCAGAGCCACGGCTCTGGAGATTAATGACATTTTAAAAGTCAAACCTCTTTCCCCCCTCGAGTGAGAAAAGAAAGCCATGATCCACATTGCATTAAAGACGGGAGGTTCAGGTCAACTGAGGAAAATGGAACCATAAATGCAGAAAAGGCGAGAGGGGTGATTTTTGGCCAAAGGTCAAAAGATCTCATTGGGCCCCACCTCAGGCAACCCCAGAAAATCCTATGTTCTAATATTTTTTGAGGGTCCCAGCCAGTCAGGACCCTTGGAATCACCCCCCCCCCCCCCCCGATATGGCACCCCTATGTCTGACCAATGTCACATTCTGTACTTATGCATGTATGTGTACATGCACGCAAAGTCACATCGGTAGGAGACGTTTTGGTTACGTTTGAATCTAAATACCCTCCTAGTGTGTGTGTGTGTGTGTGTGTGTGTGTGTGTGTGTGTGTGTGTGTGCGTGCGCACCAATGAACGCAGCTGGATAAGACTCAGTGATGTAGAAGGAGAGAGAGACTGCGGAACAGTGGCTCGTAATTGTATGTAAATGGGTCACAGCGGCTGGAACTGCCAGTGTTTTTATCAGCGCTGTTTCTGGGTTAGCGGCGTTTACCCGCCGTCGGATAAACTCGCTCTCAGCAAAACCGATAGATGCAGGGCTGATCCTCCGCTTGCGTTTGTTGTACTTCTTACCTAAGTCGAGACAAAAGCGGCAAATCCTTCTGTACCTATTCTCCCCCTGCCAATCAGCGAAGCCGTAATGAGCCCAGTTTATTCCAGCGATTATTCCACCAGCCGCAGCCTGCCGCATTCCTGCGAGCTCGCATTTCTCCGTTAGTTTTCATTAGACCCCGTCGTTTAAGCTTTGCTCGTTTTCTCCGTATGTATCGTCACACTGCGGGTAAAGCCGCACAGAAAGCCATCGCCCCCGCCATGCACACAATCGGTTGCTTGTGGGCGTGTGTTATATTCTTAAAACACCGTGTTTGTTAAATTGTATCGATCAGATTCTATGGGCAATCTCCACACAGCAATAATTAACGGGTCCTCCATAACGGAACTAGGAAAAGGGGAACGATTTAAAAGTCGGATCTTTAATCTGATTGGTTATCGCATATGGACGTAATCGCCGGAGAAATCCGCTCCGCACCACTTTCTGTGTTTCAGGGTGCAGACGCTTCACCTTGGTTTAAAGGAGAGGGATTTATTTTCTGGTTTGCAGTTGTGTTTGCCTCTTGTGCATTATTTGGGCTTTGACAAAAAAAGAGAAAAGTGGAAACACCCGATAAAGCACGCCTAAAATCTGTGTTTTCAGAAAGACTCGTCTCCTGGAATGGCAGGCTCAATTTCTCTCTTTTTTTTGTCGCCGTCCCCGTGAGTAGCACCAGGTCCGAGGTAACCGAGCAGCCCGGCGCTGTTAATTACAACAGGGGGACAGGTGCAGAGAGCGCGCGTTCCGGGTTAATGTCTTTCCCGAGCCGGCCTTTTCCACGCGGAGCGCAGGAGTCTGCCTGCAGCTTCACTCGCGTCCCTCAGCAATCAACGATTATTGTGATAAGCAGGTTTAGACCTGGCCTCCGTCAGGACTATGAATCAAATGAGCCGTGTGCCGGTGCGCTTCAATATTAACCGTTTGAAGAGTATGATTTTTGGAATGTTTTTTTCAAGATTGTAAGTCAGTGTTCTAGAACTCTATCACGAGTAGCGATTGTTACATCAGCATTAGAATGTTCAGTGAAGAACATTCAGATCACCTGTTTTGTGATTTTTATGGAGACACTTTTTAATATATATATATAATACATATACAGAGCTTGATGAAATATGCTGAATAAAAGTATTACTTTTCCCTAAAAATAAATATTTATTATGAATTTATCATGACAAAAATTGTTTTACGGGCTGTAAAAGAGAGCAGTGTTCATCTCTGTCTAAAACGGCAGTTTGGTTCCCGGTGTTGTCTTCGAGGATTATAACTGGCTGTGTTATGAAATGCAATCTCCATATGAGACACTAGGGGGGTGAAATGCTGTATCTATGGCCTTTAAGGCTTAAAACACTCTGAAGGGTTGCCTCTAACTGGATTCCAAAGCTTTTTTATTTTCCATTTTCAATTTTTTCAACATCACCGTTGAAATAAACATCTCAAATGGACACATTGGAACCCGAGTCATGTGCATATTTGCAGCGTCTTTTTTTAAATTTATTTATTTTCTTAGGATGGAGGGTTGTTTTTTTTTGGTTTGGAGAAATCAGTATGTGCATATCAAAGGATTCATCAGGGTCTAATGGCTGAAAGTCAATCAAGCTTCATGTTCCTCTGTAATTAGTCACATTAAGCGAGCTGAAGTGGGCTCCTATGAAACTAGATTACTATTAATTGCAGTGGTTTATGTAGGTAAGCCGATTCTGCTGTTTATCGCCTCAAAGTCAAGTAAAGTAGATGAGCCTCCAGAATGATAATTAGCATCTTTAGTGCGATTTATGCTGAAACAGTTACAATTGTGTTACGCTCTTAATGGGACACAATTGAAAATAATCTCCTCTGTCCTGCATTTTGACGTTTTGGGGATTAATTGTTGTGTCCCCATTATCGATGGCTGGCGTCGAGCTTGGTTGAGATTGGAGATGACTAATGACTGGGAGGAGTGAGGAGGAAGGTTATCCTCTGGCTCTTATCTGCCGAGCGCTCCTTAGCTGACAGGCGCGGCTAATGCGGGTGACATGCTAGCCTGGCGCACAGCGAGCGAGATTACTGTCCTGCTGCCTGACGGTGGATTCATTCTGGGGCCGGGAGATAGAAATCACCTCCTTCCCTCCTTCCCTCCTTCCCCTCCTCCCCCCTCCCCTCCTTCCCCCCTTCCCCCCCTCTCCTCTTCCCTCCTCCCCTCTCCCCCCTCCCCCCTCCCCTTGTAATAAACACAAAGCAAGCCCGGACATTCTGTTTCCAAAATCCTTTGTTTTCAGCGTGTGTGTGTGCGTGCGCATTTGCGCATTTGTGTATGGGTGTGTGTGTATGCGTTTGTGTATGTGTGTGCGTGTGTGTGTGTTTATGTATGTGTGTGTGTGTGTGTGTGCATGTGTGTGTGTGTATGTGTGTGTGTGTGCATGTGTGTGTGTATATGTGTGTGTGTGTATGCGTGTGTGTGTATATGTATGTGTGTGTGTGTGTGTATATGTGTGTGTGTGTTTGCGTGTGTGTGTGTGTGCGTGTGTGTGTGTGTGTGCATGTGTGTGTGTGTGTGTGTGTGTATGCGCGTGTGTGTGTGCATGTGTGTGTGTGTGTATATGTATGTGTGTGTGTGTGTGCATGTGTGTGTGTGTGTATATGTATGTGTGTGTGTGTGTGTGCTTGCGCAAAGTCTCTGCATGAGGACAGGGTTTTTCCAGTTTAATGGGTTCAGATACAGAGCAGTGAGATTGAGGAGATACAGGCAGTTTGGTCCTTATCTGGTGTCTGAATGAAGAAAGGCTGTTTGACACCCCGGAGACCAGCTCAAGGCTGGGCTTGTGATTAACACACAGCTCTGGCACCTTAGGCCCAATGCAGTTCCTGTACCTGGGATTACAGTGGACCTCCTGGGTCTCTCAGATCTCCCAGCATAGCCGAGCGTGGGGTCAAAGGGCACAACCCCATATAGGGCGGAATTAAACACCAGAGGTGACACATCCTCTGTCTTTTCTTGTTTTTAAAGTTGCTTTTTCAAGAACTCCTGGGCGGCTCCTCTAGTTATGGCTCAGTTCTAGTGTGTGTAGAACGGCCCCACGGTCCGGTCTGGTGCCGGCTTGTAGCTGGAAACCCCGTTGGGCAGGGAACGTGTGAATGAGTGCTCGAAATTTACAGAACATCACTGTCTACTCCAGTCCTCCCCAACCCTGTTTCTGGAGATATACCGTCCTGTCGGTTTTTTAACTTCAACCCAAATTCGGCACACCTGATTCTACTAATTAGCAGCTCAACTAGCTGTTGAGTGAGGTGTGTTTTGTTAGGGTTGGAGGGAAAACCTACAGGACCGTAGATCTCCAGGGACAGGGTTGGGCACCACTGGTCCAATTGGACACTAGCGCCCCCCTCTGGTCAGCTGGGTGCCTGCAGTCTTTTTGCACAAGCTAAATAGGACATCCTCCACTGATGCAGTATCTGCGTAGGCTTAGCGGTTAGCGACGCGTGCTTCAGGGGAGACTACAGAAAACTACAATGTTGTATTTAGAGATTAAAAAAAATCTGGGGTAAAAATTGAGGAGTTGGGGGCGGGGGGTGCACGTCAGGACCAGTGATGGCCGTGTGATCTCTGGACATTGGCCGTTCTTTGTTCAAAGGTCAAAGGTTGTGTTCTCTGCACTCCCATTGGTCCTTTGTGATGATTACAGGTTGCTCACATGGCATGCTTGCGTTGCATTATGTGATAATTACTGCATACTTTAGTCACACTTCCATTGTGTGCTGGGAATTCAGTCTCAGCGCTGATCACTGATTACAGTCTATTATGATTGACATTATTCATCAAACCGTCACGGAAGATATGAGGGAAGCCATTAATAACTCTGACAGAACCATTTAAGCAGCCAAAAACGTTTTTTAGGCTCTTTATAGTCGCTAATTGAAATGCTGACCAAACTTTATTTATTTATCTATTTAATTATTTATTTATTTGCTTTGAGACGCAGTCACGGAGTGGCCATTTAATTTAGAGCAGAGGGAAATCAGTTCACAGAATAAATGTGTTTTTTTCCTCGGGGAGGATGTCGAGAGGGGAGTGGAAGCTCAATACGCTTCCTGCTGATGCATTCTTTAGCCTGATCTTTTGTTTTTTTATTTATTTATAAATAATTGTATTTTACTTTAAAATTTTATTTTGTTTATCTCATTTTTCTCTCATTCCCCTGCCGCCCGCCGTCAGAAATAGATTTGAGATCGGTGCCGCGACGGAAGATGAGTCATGAGCCTGGTACACCCCTCGCTGAATTCTATCAGTTCCACAGACACCGTTCCACTTGTGTACGTCGCTCTGGATAAGAGCGTCTGCTAAGTGATTGCAATGTAATGTAATGAGAGCCGTGTATTTCTTCCGCACTTCCACACTCTCCCCGGGCTGAACCCAACTCGGGGGGCTAGCACAGCACATGTTTGCTTTTGATAATTAAGAAGTAAAAATTACTTTAATAACAAAACAAAGCAAAAAAAACAAACGTGTTGATACTGCGACGACACACAGTTACCACGCTGTGGATGTATTAGAAGTTAATAGGCGGAACAGAAACTGGTGAAGCAGGTGTATGTCTCCCGTTACTGTCTTTGCTGACAGAACTTTGCTGAAGCCGTGTCGCTGTGGCTCGGTTTTACACCCTCCCCAGACCGGACGCGTGCGAGCGTCTACGTCTGTCTGCGTCACGTCAAAGAAATGAAGGGGTCTATTATGATCAATCATTAAACCTATGACAGCTGTGCTTCTCTTCACCCTGCACTGCTGCTCACCCTGTTTCTATTTGAGATGTGACGCTCCAGACCTCCTTGAGCAAGTCCGCCTTCGCCATATAACTGGGGACAAAAGACCCGTCTCTGATGTTTTTTTCTTTCCATTGCACTACTGCTACTAAACGCGTCTGGTGTAGATATGTCGTTTTTTTCAATCGCACTTGTCCGGTCTGTAGGGGGTTGTAAGAGTGTTTTTTGTCGCGTGGAGGTCTTGAACGTGCTCACAGAGTCTCTATGGTACTCAGCTGGAGTGGTCTCTATGGTACTAGTAGCTCTCCTGGGGTTACCAGCATGACTGTACGGCTGCACGCATCCCCGTCCTCCTCTCTCACGAGATGCCGATATTATTCACAGCTCGTGCGCTTCAAATTAAATCATGCTCCACCTCTTATTCGTTCTGAGACAGGTGGGTTTCGTGCGTGCGGGGGGGGGTAGTGGGGACGGGGGGGGTGGTAAGCGCTCCTGAGTCGTGCTTCGGTTGGCACTCCCATCTCCAGCGGATTACCGTCACTCCTGTGCTGTGTTACAGAACCGCTAACTCATTGCATTTGAATAGAACATTTTCACCGACTGGAACATTCAGAGCGTTTTTCTGTGTTTATGTTCTGATTTCCTCTTCTGTTTTTTTGGCTTTTTTTTTTTAACCCCGCCCACAAAATGTTCTGTAAAATTGTTCCGGGAAAGCAGGCCAGGTTAAGGCTAGCCTAGGTGACGGTGGAGAAGAGGTTCCAATGTGGGACTTTTTTTGATTGGCCTACCCTGGAACGGTGAGGATTGCGTTCCATTTTGTTTGGCGTCCCGAACAGGCAGGCAGGTCTAAATGACCATGATAAATAGTTTTGTCAACTCCAGTATTTGCACCTAAGACTTTTCATCTGTGCGGAATTAGTCTCTCTCTCTGTCTCTCTCTGTCTCTGTCTCTCTCTCTCTCTCTTTCTCTTTCTCTCTGCCTCGCACAGAATCTGTTGCTCTATTGAAGGGGCCCGGAGGTTTAGAGAGAGTCGCCTCCGGCTGGTCCTCCCGAGTGTCTCTCTGTCATTCATTTCCTTCTTTTTATTTGCCTTTTCCGTCGCTCGACAGCTCGCCTGAATCTGGATTTATGTCTCGTCTCCGACGCCGCGAAACGCCAAGGCGAGCAAAAAAATTTAATCTGGTGGCTAATACGACATGTTGTGTAAAGCCGAGAAGGGCGAGGCATAATGTAGGGCTGTAATATACTCTTTCGATAATTATTTAATATTTTTTAGCCCAGTTATGGCCATTGTCCATCGTATGGAAGCTGCTAGGCCTCGCTGCTCATTGGCTGTCTTTTCTACGACGTTATCTTATATGTGTCATTGGTGTTTTTGTTTCCGGAAGAAGTTTGGATGTTTACCACCATCCTCCTCTATCCTGTCTGTCAGCTGCA
This sequence comes from Ilyophis sp. 1 JC-2022, assembly GCA_022702515.1. NCBI lineage: Eukaryota > Metazoa > Chordata > Actinopteri > Anguilliformes > Synaphobranchidae > Ilyophis > Ilyophis sp. 1 JC-2022. Next base: position 6,715,092 of record CM040404.1, on the reverse strand, counting down.
CCTCTATCCTCCTCTCTCCTGTCTGTCAGCTGCACCTCTATCCTCCTCTCTCCTGTCTGTCAGCTGCACGTCTATCCTCCTCTCTCCTGTCTGTCAGCTGCACGTCTATCCTCCTCTCTCCTGTCTGTCAGCTGCACCTCTATCCTCCTCTCCCCTGTCTGTCAGCTGCACCTCTATCCTCCTCTCTCCTGTCTGTCAGCTGCACCTCTATCCTCCTCTCCCCTGTCTGTCAGCTGCACCTCTATCCTCCTCTCTCCTGTCTGTCAGCTGCACCTCTATCCTCCTCTCTCCTGTCTGTCAGCTGCACCTCTATCCTCCTCTCTCCTGTCTGTCAGCTGCACCTCTATCCTCCTCTCTCCTGTCTGTCAGCTGCACCTCTATCCTCCTCTCTCCTGTCTGTCAGCTGCACCTCTATCCTCCTCTCCCCTGTCTGTCAGCTGCACCTCTATCCTCCTCTCTCCTGTCTGTCAGCGGCACCTCTATCCTCCTCTCTCCTGTCTGTCAACCGCACCTCTATCCTCCTCTCTCCTGTCTGTCAGACTTCACATGGTGCTGCAAAACCTCGGTCGCTGTCAAACCAAACTAAACCGTAATCATAACTAAAAACATTTTAAAAGGTCAAAGGTTTGACATTTTTTTTAATGGCATCTTTCAACCTGTGTCAAATCCCCCCTGAACCTCTGCCAGTGCCCTGGCTCTAGCAACCTCCCAAGTGGAGGATTAGATTAGAAGTGAATTCCCCTCATGTAGGCCAGCTGTTCAGATGCCACCCATCCTGTGGGCGTGGCCGTGATAGAACAGAGAGCAGCCAACCAATCACGTCGTGTGTGCCAGTCCGAGCCTGCCAGGTCACACATCCATCAGAAACACCCCTCTCATCCCCACGACTGCGGTTGGGTTTCTTACTGGTCCTATTTACAACTGAAGCTTACAATGCATGTGGAGCGTAGTGTTATTAGTAATATTACCATTGTTTCATAACAGACACCTCTATCCACAGCCTTATATCTGAAGAAAAACAGAAAAGAAATCAAGGCATAAACTGTTATCTTGTTTATAAAATGGAGGCAGGTATTGCTGGCTGAGGTAGTGATAGATTATCTTGGGAAGGTGGGGGGTGGGAAACCTGATGTGGCAGCTGGTTTATTCAAGGAGAAATCATGTGGGTTCTTGGGAGAATAAGGCAGTGGAAGAGCGGAATCAGCAAGCGCGTGTTAGCGCACTACTGCAGCCGTGAATCACTGGGAAATGAACCACATTAGTAATATTATCACCTCATATCTGCTATTGCACCAACAGCACCTCACAGTTTGTGCGCTTGGCTGACGGCCAGCCCTTAATCCCCATGCGTATCTTGGCTGTCTACAATCCAAAAAAACTTGCGTTCCCGCCCCCTCCCCACCCCAATTAAAAATACTTTTCCGATGCTTCCTTTTTTTTATTCATGATTTTCCTGGCGTTGTGCGTAAACAGCAATTTTCTCATGAACACAAACGTGGAGATAGAGGCGTTGGGTGAGACCCGGGAGATGGGAGGTGTGCCCTGTGATATTCTCGAGCGAGTCTGACCTTTGACCTTCCAGCTGGCTTCCTTTTTGGACCAAAGCCAAAGGGCTGCAGAGATAATAGTGTTAGAGTGTTAGACCTGCAATAAAGAAAGCTTTGGGATTTATCCTTTTTAAAAAAAGAAAAAAAAAAAGAAGTATTTATCCTGCGGTTTATCATGTCTTTGTGTTCTTTCTTTGAGCCAAAATGGAGGGGGAGCATGAATCTAATTAAGGCTAATAAATGGGAGAATCTTTCTTCCTGAGCCTCTGTCGTGTAGAGCCCCACCAGAATCCTTCATTGATGGCTTGCAAACAAAATATTTAGACATTTCAAGAGAATTCAAACGTTGGGCTTTGTAGTTATAAATGGACATTTTATATTCTCTTTACGTCCCTGTTGAACGTAACTTGTACAAGGTTGAACGTGTCTTAGCAGTGTCCAACCAGGGATTGAAACCTGCAACCTTTAGGTTACAAGCCCAGCACTACCCATTATACAACACCACCGCCACCGCCGCCATCCTGATAACATCTCAAAGGAGAACCGGCTGCTCCTGTCTCTACGAGCTTCATTTGAGGCACGATAGTTACAGTCCAGGATTCTGACGTGTGCAAACTCAGAAGATGTGTGATGCTCCATGCTCCTCCAAGGACACTGAAAGTGTCGAGGCTCCCCCTGGCCTCGTCACAGGCCCCGCCCAGCTGGCCACTGGCCCAAAGGGGGGGGGGGCTCTCTGACATGGGTCCGCAGTGCTGTCATTCGGGGGGGCCCCAGGAGCTGGTCCCATAGCATGGCTCCAAACAGAGGGGAAAATTGGCAATGAAGATTGAGTGGCTGGCCTCTGAGATTGAAATTGAGACGCGGTCGACGGCCCGGTGAGTGATGGCCCTTTAGGGGGGCTGGGAGAGGCGGTCGGGATGGCGAGCAGCGGAGGACGGTTGGGGGGGTGGAAGGGGGCGGCGTTTTTGGCGAGAGGGGACGCTGCAGAGTTTGAGGGATGGCCCCTGACGAGAACGCTGCCGGAGGAAATCCCTCCAGAGTCAAACGCAATCAGAGCCGTCATCCGCCAAAAACCCAGCAACCCGCCATCGCCCCAACACTCCTTTCCGGAACACACCGGCCTCCCGCCGTCTCTCTGAAGCGGCTGCCTGCACCGGACGTTTCTCAGCGAGACCAAAGGAATCGGTTTCACCGGCAGCAGCCGCTCTGGCGGTCTTAGGGCCTGATTTACTAAGACCTTTAGCACACTTAAAAATAATAACATGGCCAATGATAGGGGCAAAAAAAATGCCATGACCAATCATTGGCCATGTTATTGGTTTTGCCTGTGCTGAAAGGACCAATCATTGGCCATGTTATTGGTTTTGCCTGTGCTGAAAGGACCAATCATTGGCCATGTTATTGGTTTTGCCTGTGCTGAAAGGACCCATGATTGGCCATGTTATTGGTTTTGCACGTGCAAAAGGTTTTAGTAAATCAGGTTCTTAGTGTACGGCCCTCTGATCTGACCAGCAATCGCAGTACGCGCACATGTATGTTAGACTTAAGGCTAAAGACCAAGGGCCTGATGCACTAAAGCCTTTAGCATGTGAAAAACCTTTTAGCACACGCAAAACCACGAACACGACCAAAGACCAAAGTTATTAGTTTAGCTTGTGCTAAAAGTCTTAGTAAATCAGGCTTTTAAAACTAAAAGATTTTGACCGCAGAAGTGCAGCTTAAACCCCATTTTGACCGCGGAAGTATAACTTAACAAATGTGTTTTCACGGACGTGGGGGAGGGGGGGGGGGGTTTGCACGTATCTCTGTGACGCTTTAATGCTTGAATTAAATTTCCTGCCCGACATGCGCTAGTTACTCCACGGCATAGCGGGAAGCTTCAAACCTCCAGCAGCTGTAGCTGTTTGCGCTAGCGCCAGCTACCTGCAGGCGCGGCTCCTCGCTGAAACGTTTAAATTGTTAAGTGTATAAAAAGAGATAAAAACCGCCATCTCTTCCTCATACACCAGTCAGACACAGCCGCCAAGTGTCGTGAATGCCAATCCGCTAGCCAAGACTCAAGACTATTTTCCAAAACTCTGCATAGCTAACCAACTGTCTTGTAAAGTTCTATTTGCGTAAAACACCTCATTGGCAGGTTTCCAGATGAGGAGGATGTGTAAACAGGTAATATAAAGAGGGGGTGGGTCAACCGCCCCCAGCTCTTGACATATTTTTGTTTTAGTTTTTTTCTCCTTGCTCCCTTTGCTGAAGTTGAGTGCTGCTGTAGTTTCTAGCGGGGTTTGTTTGTTCGTGCGGCGTCCGTGCGTACGTGATGAGCTTCGGTAATGGAGGATCCTCAGTGGCTGACGCGTCGGATTCAAGGTGAGACGCCGTTCCACATTCCGTAAGGAGACCGCGTTCGAGACACGGCAGACAAGCTGCGAGCCAAAGTTTGGAGACACTTTGGCCCTAGCGCTTGGAATGACGCATGGAGAGATTTAGGCGGATCGTGGTTTTTTTTTGTGAGCGGGGAGCGTTGGACGCATGACGGTTTGGAGATCTTGCATTAGTGTTTTTTTTTTCCATTGTTACTTTTTTTTTTTTTTTTAAGTCTCGGGTTTCCATGGCAAGTAAATAAATACATTTCGACGGCGGGCACTTTACGTCTCTCCGCTCCTGACAGTCTCCTGCCAGCGCGTCTCACTGCTCTGCCTAATGAACACATTTGTTGGTGTGGATGGATGTGGTTGCCCTGGCAACGGGGCTCAATGCTATTTCTGTGTCGAGCACAGACTCAGCTCTCTACCACCCACCTCCATATCCCCCTTACACGCTCTCTCTTTCTCTATCTCTTTCTCTATCTCTCTTTCTCTCTATACCTCTTCACTCTCCTTGTCTTTATCTCTCTATCTCGTGCTCTCTATCTGTTTCTCCCCTCTCTCCTTCTCGCGCTCTCTCTCTCTTTCCATCTCTCATGTTCTCTCTTTGTGCCACTCTCTCTCTCTTCACCATCTCTCTATCCCTCTGCCCCCCATCTCTTCCCCTTTTTCCCCTCTGTTTATCTCCTTCATCCTTCTCTCTCCTCCTCTCCCTGTCCCTCTATCCATCATGTCCCTATCACTGTCTATTTCACTCTCTCTCTCTCTCTCTTTCCCCTTGCCTCTATTCCTCCTCCCCATCACTCTCTTTCTTTCCTTCCTCTCTCTCTACCCACCCCCACCCCGCACACACACACACACACACACACACACACACGCACACACACACTGCACGACTGCAGTCTCTGAACAGCTTGGCTTTTCCTCCAGGCCAGAGTCTCCCCCTCTAGATTTGAGCTCCTCTGCAGCACAGACTCACACAGAAATATGCGTGTAAAAACAGCCGAGCAGAGCCGAGCAGAGCCGAGCCGAGCAGAGCACAGTGCTGTTTCACAGCCAACTGCAGCTCTCTCAGTCGGCTTTACGGGGCCTGTGCAGGGAACGGAACGCAGTGGACCAAATCCTCCATATCCCTCAATCACATAAGCACTGCAGTATACAGTATACAGTATGCATACTGTGCCTCTGTACTCAATGTTTCAGTTAGTATCGCCATTAATGCAGAACATACAAACAATCTGAAGCTTCAACACGTTGTTGCCGTGATACTTGGACAAACAGCCGGTTAACTTATATGAGCATTCTCTGTTCTGAGGGGCTTTTTATGTTTTATATTTTTTAAATATATTATAGCCAACTGTCGACTACTAATGTTCTCTTCATTGTGACACTTATGTTAATCATTCATTTTTATTTCCACATTGTTTCTAATAACAATTTATTAATCTGACCTTATATAGTCTTATAGTATCACTGTGGTACTGTTCTTTAAGTGAGTCTGCAAAAGACCTTCTACTGAATCTATGGATACGATATGTGTAAATGTGCATTTATTACAAGCTTCATTACTCTAATTTTCCCTTTAACAAGGATTCATAAGAAATTAGCCTGAGTATCGTCACTATGGTGTGGTGGTAATTAAGCAAACGGTATGAAATATCTACTCATTTTCAATATTAATATTGTAGCTGTCAGAGATCTTTTAAAAGCGTGCTGTGAGAATGCTTGCATGTGAATGCAGATGACATCTTTTTTTCCCCCTTTGAAGAACAATCTTGAGTTTTGCTGCAATGTTGATCGTTTGTTACTGCCGTAATTAATTTATCAGAGCAGTCAAGAAATGGCGATATTTTTCGACGTTGTTTATGTCCGATAGAAGCTGTCGAGACGAACGGCGGAACGAAAGGCTCCCCGCCTTCCTCTTTCTGATGACAGGTCTTCATGTTGCATCACAGGGTCACAGCAAGCGCATCGAGTGCTTCTTATATAGCACATCGCCGACGAGGCAAACGCCGACTTTGAAGTTACGATGCCTTCGCGCGATGAATACATTTTTGTGAATTACTGTTTGATTTTGACAGCAGCTGTCTAACATTAGTCATGTAGAGATTTCCTGAACTTGAAGATCTATTTGTTTTATTGACTACTGCAATGAGGAATCGGTTGGTGTTAAGCATGCTAAATTTATGACTTTTCTTCTGAAGGAAAATGGCGGCTTCAAACCTTGATATAATTTGCTGTGGTGTGCGTGACTTCATATCGTGTTTTTATGGCCAAACGTCTGCAATGTAACATTAACAGCATGTACGCAGTTCTGATGTTCTTATTTGCTAAATCATTTCAGCAACGCCACACTCACAAAGTCTGTGTTTATTTATTCTGAGTCTCCTATTAGGGCTATAAAACCTGTGTATTATCCCTGTGGTATATGGATGCATAAAAATTAATTGTTGTTTATCCTTGAACGCCAACATGGGCCATTAATGTGTAGAAGTATTGTGATTGTTTTCTTAATTGATTTCGATTCGTAGCCATAATGAGTGAAACCTGAATTATTTTTTTTGTTTGTGTCTGTCTGCTCCCAGCTCCAAGTTCTACAACAGCGAAAATGGCTTGAAAGCTGAAGTATTTTTTAATTCCCAGTTGCAAAATGAGAGAAAAACCAATCAAATTTTCTCTCTCTCTTTCACACTCTCTCCCCCTCTCTCCCCTCTCTCTCTCTCTCTCTCTCTCTCTCTCTCTCGCTCTATGGTGTCTTGACATTTAGGCTGTTATTTTCGAATATATTGATTTTCATAACATAAGGTCTGTTGGGTTAGCCAGACATCTTGAGGTTTTCATAATCCGCAGCAGACAGAGCAGTTTACAGGCCATAGTGCATTCTGGGAAGGCTCTGATGTGGCCCAGGAGGTCAGGTTTATAGAGTATGTACGTGGATGTGGGGTCTTCGTGAAACTTGGACTCTTACTTTTTAGTTTTTTAAAAGTTGGAGCGCTCTATCAGTCATGGCAGATATTACCCGCAGTCATGTCTGGCTTGGACTGTTCATTGGTCTTTAATGAAGATCTCTGCTCTGGGCCATATTGACAGCTGTGGACAATCGGAGCGTTGTTGGCAAGCCCTGCAGTTTGTCCTCACCCCCCGGTTACACCAGATATTAATGTTTCAGAGGATATAGGAATACAAAAATATTCTCTTGAGGACATTACTGCAGTTATGAAAGATATTAAAGTTTATTTCTTCCACCAAAGATAGCAGTGTAGTTGACATCAATGATATTCAAAAAGGATATTTACATATTTTGGGATAAGTGGAGTTTTTTTTTGTTGTTGGTGAAAGGTTCAGATTTTGAAGATTTATGTCACAAGCCTTTTTGAAACGAGTGAAGTGTAGTTTTATTTGTTGGCAGGTGTGCTTATTGCTGTAGTTAGTGTTTGTGTTTTGTTTGTTTGTGTGAATTGGGTATAGGTATGTCTAAATGGGATGTGTTTTGTTTGTTTGTGTGAATTGGGTATAGGTATGTCTAAATGGGATGTGTTTTGTTTGTGTGAATTGGGTATAGGTATGTTTAAATGGGATGTGTTTTGTTTGTTTGTGTGAATTGGGTATAGGTATGTCTAAATGGGATGTGTTTTGTTTGTTTGTGTGAATTGGGTATAGGTATGTCTAAATGGGATGTGTTTTGTTTGTGTGAATTGGGTATAGGTATGTCTAAATGGGATGTGTTTTGTCTTGTTTGTACAGATTTTAGTGGTAAGTAAGTATTAGTTGGAATGATGATGATGATGATGATGAAGTATTAGTTGGATAAGCGCCGTTACAGGATGGTGGTGTGTTGAGAGAGGAGAGGGCTGGTGGATGTTTTAAGTGTGCATGACACAGCAACAGTGTTGTCCATTGAGAAGGATCCGGAAGCGGGCAGGCCCCCCCTTGCGCGCGATCGATGATCGGGGCCTTCTCACGGCAAAAGAGCGTTTGAAAAGCCACACGTCTATGAGTCGCCACAGCAGGGACTAATTGGCCGCTTCAGAAAGTAAACACTTTTTCCATTAAATTTTTTGGGAGGAGGGGGCTGGTCCGGTTCGGGACCGGCGGACCACACTGGCTTTAAAATCTGAATAATTTTTTTTCTTCAAAATCGTCTCCTTTGAAAGCGTCTTCCCATTGATTTGGGAGGCTTAGCTGTAGGAATGACAACTAGCCTGACTGGTGGCAATGAGACAGAGAAGGTGCTTTGTGTTGGTCTCTTCCTCTCCACCCCCCACCCCCAACCCCCCACACACACCGGGGCATCTTTGTGTACTCAGGGTACAGAGTGTCCTCCGGCAAAATTCGGGGCCAACTCCCAGGTTCACCCTCCTACCCCCCCACCCCCACCGCTGGCCGGCCTTTCCAACGAATAACGCTCACGCTCATCTACGGAGACGGTGAACACTAATTAAAACTCACCCCTCCCCCTTCCTCCCGTTCCCGCTGCTGTTGATGATTGGAGTTTGAGTGGCGGTGGTCCATCTCCAGGGCCCGGCTGTGCCGCTGGTCTGTCTGGGTTGGAGGGGAGACAGAACCGCGCGCTTCCCCTCTCCGCCATGATGCGCGTTCATTAGTAATCTGCAGGCCTGCCTTTCAGTCTGAGAGAACAGAAAACACACAACACACTGCTGCGCTTTCTTCTTTCTGTTTCTCCCCTTCAGCAAGGAGCGAGAGAGAGAGAGAGAGAGGGAGGAGATAGAGAGGGAGAGAGGGATAGGGAGGAGAGAGAGAGGGAGGAGATAGAAAGGGAGAGAGGGATGGGGAGGAGAGAGGGAGAGAGGGATAGGGAGATATGGAAAGAGCGATGAAGGGGGAGAGAAAGAGAGAGACTCTGAAGAAGACGTCGTTGACGTCGAAACGTCAGTCCCATTAAAGTATTTTTTTGCTCTGAGCTTTGTGTGCTTCAGTCTACCTTGTCTCAGGTTAGTTCTCGTGAAGTGGTCCGGGTAGGGTTAGGGTTAGGGTCAGGGTGAGGGTTAGGTCCCTGTCTCAGGTTAGTTCTCGTGAAGTGGTCCGGGTAAGGTTAGGGTTAGGGTTAGGGTTAGGGTTAGTTCCCTGTCTCAGGTTAGTTCTCGTGAAGCGGTCAGGGTAAGGTTTATTCTTTTAGTTCACTGGTCCTTTTGTTGAGCACCTATTAGTCCTTTTTTATATAGCCGGCCTGTAGCGCGTTTGGGATTGCCCCCTTTCTACATATAATCAAGGGCCTTGGAAGGG